>QJPP01000158.1:600000-965942 GCA_003996215.1 Jaltomata sinuosa
AGATTGAGGTCTCGAGAGATCCCGGTTGTTAAGGTTCAGTGGAGGCACCGTCCAGTCGAGGAGGCTACCTGAGAGACCAAGAGAGATATGCGGGATCAGTATCCGCAGCTATTTTAGCCTCCAGGTACCCCCTTGACCTTGACTTTCGAGGACAAAAGTCCTTTTTAGTAGTGGATGATGTAATGACCCTTACGGTTATTTCCACGTATACATTTTCCTTGAACCGTTAGAGCTTGTTGTAGCGGACCCAAGTCATTTAAGGCTTGTCGGGACCGGTATTTCGGTGCCGGGTCCATTTGTTTGTCCGCATGATAAGTTTTGAAGCCAAGCAAGTCGGCAAAAGTAATCGTAAGATCTTTAACAAATTTCCTGAACTTTGGGTAAAATGTCTCTGGGCTTTTCTCTCAATATATAAGGATTTAGAAGTCCCCCGAAATACCAAATCGAAGGTCTACGAGTCTAGTTTCCAACGCATAAAACCTCACGTCCAACTGATCTCGGAGTAAAAAGTTATGACTATTTTACCGCGGACTGTCTGGCAGAAAACGGGTTACGTACCGGGTCACGAACCGGGTCGGGTTAAACTCGATTTAAGCCTCAACTTCACGTTTTAAAATGCCATTTCAGTTCCGAAACAGTGATAAAACATAACGGAGGATCCTGAGAGAATTCTTGAGTATCAAAATCGTGCGTTGGTGAATTACGAGCCTAGGCTTAAGAATTTTATTAGCATCGCGCGTGTATTTGAAAATATTTTTATTTAAAAGTTGAATTTGGTAAAAATTATATTATTATTGCCTTTTCAAAATATTTTAAAGGTTTATGAAAAATATTTTGTTACGATATAATTGTATATGTATTTATTTTATAAAGTTTTTATACATTGTAATATTTTCACGGAGATAGTAAATTTAGTGATGTTGAAATTATTATTATAATATAGTAGGTTTTATTCGAAATAATTTTCTATGAATTCTGGTATATTTTAAAAGTTATATTTATTATACCACGAATTTATGCAATACCCGAATATATAAATAACGGGATAAGAATTTCTTTTTGTCCTTTGTAATTGCCACCTCCACTCCACGTGTAGGTGGAGGGAGTGGCCAGCAAATGTTAGCTAAAGGTGGCAGCATGTTGAGATTACATTGAAATGGTTGTTGCCTAACTTATATTTGCTTTACATTATGTAATTAAGGATTGAACATGAGCACTGGGGGCATTTGCATACTACTGTGCACGTTAATTCTACGTAAGCTAAGGGAGATTTCTGAGGGAATATTATATTGACGCAATATTCGGTCATCGAAAGAAAATCAATTATCTACGTCAATTTATTCCATCCCAAATCCGATTCCGATTTAGTTTTGGATTTTCTTGGAGTGGTTCGAGCTTGGACATCGTTGTTCTAGCAGCTTGTCGTCGGACGACAGGTAGGTTAGGTTTATTTTCCCTAGACTCCGCATATATAGAATAAAATTGTTTTAATGGGCATCCTTGGGTTGGTTTATTAGGTTGGTACCACAGACCTCGACCGCTTTTTTCATGTCCGCCTACTTTTGTTCCTCCGTTCCTTGTAGTATTTGCCGATATATTTTATTTACCTTTGTGGTCCTGTGGGGCTTTGTTGACTCTGGAACATATAAGGTGGGATTTTGGGAATGTTCGCGAGTTCCGGGCATAGAATTATCCTTCTAGGCTGGTTATGCTTGCTGAGTAGTTGTGGGCCTGTGCAGGGTCGATAGGTTGATTGTGAGCTGCTGGGCAGCTATTGTGTGTGATCATACCATTTCCATGCATATAAAGAGGTTTTATTCATGTTTTACTATGGTTTTGGCTTCGGGCCTACTGGCACTATTTTCTAGACCTTGCATGGCCCCGAGGGCCCGTTTTTGATGGAAATAATTTGGAAATGGTTGGATTTAACTTGTGTATATTTTTGGGCAAGAAAGTAAAATTATGTTTAAAATCATCAGTTTTACGATTATCGCTAGACTCGGCAGGGCCGGGGTGCTAGTTGAGTTTTCTTGTTACTTGAGATGATTTTAAGCCTCGGTCGGACCGAGCACCTGAGATGGCCTTTTACTGTTTAGACCCGGTTATTCCCGGGCACCCTTGGAGGGGGGTTTGAGACATTTTCCTACTACTTTAGTCCTGGACAGGGTCTGGGCATTGCATATCGAGACCTGGTCTCTATTGATACCGGAACTTGCTCGCGGACGACATGTGTTTGATACTTGGTTTTTAGTATGGGGTCGGGACCTCCATGGACCTTGCCATCCGGGCCAGGGGGCTACGGGTTTGCGTGTGCCGGAGGAGAGTTAATACGGTGGGAGTAGAAAGTATACGGGCAGTGTCCTTCCATGGAACCTACCTGCTGGGCCGGATCGGCACCGGAGAAGGTACATACAGAGATACCATTTCACTTGAGACCTTCATGCATCATATCATTCATTGTTTGAGGCTCCACCCTTGTTTGTTGTTTGCTGATTGTACGCTCTGGTAGTATGGGATGTCGGAGGGTTTGTTTTCACTTGTTTGTGTTCCTTGGTTGTATGGGCGGCCGGGGGACTGTAGGTAGACTTTTGTTATTTACTTACAGAATTGTTCTCCATTATGGATAAGTATGAGGTTGGTTACAGCTAGACTGTTAGTTTCTGGATTTGAGATTGATATGATTAGTTGAGTTTGATTCATGTCTCTGAGCATGCCTATCATTACTCTTTCTCTCTTCTTCTTACACTTGAGGTTACCGGTATACCGTCCATTTCGTAAACGTATTTTGTGTACACTGTTGTTGCAAGGAACCCAGGTGCATTGTTTCTTACTTTCTCCTGTGCCTATGGTGTGTATATTCTGCTTACTAGCCTCACGTGTGGTTCTGTTGATTTCCCTCTGGCCTAGTTCCTGTGTACCTTTCGTTGATTTCTGTGACTGCTTGCTTCTATTCTGTCTATTACTACGCTTTTATCTTATATGTGCCCAGTTGGCCTATGATACCTAATGGGTACCTTATGCTTCGAATTTGGTGCTCACCCCTACCCCCCTGCATCTTTGGGTGCAGATCCTAGCATGGGCCATCGCCGTTAGATCGTTGTGATTCGTGCTTGGAGATCTGTTGGGGACTACTTCAGACTGAGGGTGAGCTCTTGGCGATCGGAGCTTAGGTTTAGTTTATCTTTTGTTTCATGTACTCTATTACCATTCAGAGACATCTGTATATATTGTTTTGGATTATTTGCACTCCATGTATGTAGTTTAGGCTCTATACTATGATACCAGGTCTTGGGGTTTGGTTTAGTTTCCGCATATGTATATATTTATAGTCCTTTTATATGTTCTATTCATCTTGTTCTCTTAGTTGTTAGATAGTAGCCCATTACTAACTGTTCTGGGCTACGGGGATTGGTTCACCTACCGGGGGTTGTAGGTGCCATCATGACCGAGAAATCGGGTCGTGACATTAGATAGTGTCCCATTACTGACCGTTCTGGGCTACGGGAATTAGTTCGCCTACTGGGGGGTTGTAGGTGCCATCGTGACCGAGAAATCGGGTCGTGACATCTTGGTATTAGAGCCCTAGGTTCACGAGTGTTATTGGTATAGGAGCCAATGTATAATAAAGTCCTGCAGATCAGGGCGGAGACGTCTGTACTGAATTTTCGGGAGGCTATAGTCACATCTTAGGAAAAATTGGACTTTTCTTGTTTCTATCTCGTGCGTAGTATCCTTGAAAGTTTCTGGAAATCTCACTTAATCTGGTTCACTCTTTCGTAGATGGTTCTTATGAGATCTTCAGCTTCTGGTAGAAGAGGGCCTCCTGCCCCTGCATTTTCGACTCCAGCTAGGGGTCGGGGTGGTCGTTAGGGTAGAGGTTGGGGTCATGGATGCCCCAGAGCAGCGGCACCTGCTAGAGCTGCTAGAGTTGAGGTAGAGACCGAGGATGACTATGAGCCCAAGTTTATCCCTGAGCAGCAGCACGTGGACCCAGGGACAGCCCAGGTACCACCAGCTCCAGCACCAGTTTATGTGCCAGCTTCAGCCCCAGCTCAATCTTCAGATAGTAGGGGTTTACTTGTTCAGCTATTGGGTATGATTGGAGAGACCCCTTCGAAGGTAGCACAAATACCTGCTCAGGGGGCAGCCCTGGGTGTTTAGAGTTTTGGAGCGCAGCCTGCTACTAAGACTCTCCATGCCGAGGTTATTCCGGTCCCTTCAGTTGCACGACCTCTTGCTCCTCACCCAGCTATAACAGATGGGGAGCAGAAGGCATTGGGTAGGTTCTTTAGATTGGAAACACCGAGATTTGTTGGTATGTTGGGTCAGGACCCGCATGATTTTATTACTACATGTGAGGAGATGTTGCACCATCTAGGTTTAGTGGAGACTCACGGAGTCGGTTATACCACCTATCAGCTGGAGGGCCTTGGGAAGCTATGGTGGAGGGCACAGGTTGCTTGCAGATCTTCTACATCACCTCCTTTGACCTGGTTTGAGTTCTATGAGGTCTTTATGGCCAAGTTCCTACCTCAGAGTGATCGTGAGCATTGCAGGGAGCAGTTTACTCGGCTTATGCAGGATTCTATGGCTGTCTCAGAGTATAAGACCCATTTTCATCAGCTAGCACCATTTAGAGCTATGATTTGTCCTATCAAGGCAAATAGGATTCGCAAATTTGTATGGGGTTTGAGGCAAGAAATTATGCAGCCAACTGAGATATTGGTTGCCGGTGGTCGGTCCTTTCAGGCTATCGCAGACTATGCTTGTACTGTGGAGGACTTAAAGCGACATAATCAGGGGGCCAGAGATAAGAGGCCTCGATATCAAGGTGGCTATAGTGGTTCCTATCATGGTAGTAGAGGTTCAGGACAGTAGGGCTGGGGTTATCAGCCACAGTAGCACCAGGGTCAGTCCAGCTGATAAGTTCAGGCTTCACTTCAGACTTCCGGTAGTACCCAGTTCGAGCAGGGTTAGAGCAGCCATCAGGGCTATATTCGTCAGTCTTCGAGGGGTACATCTTCTGGGGCATCAGTCCATGGTGTCCATACAGGTTCTATTGGTTCATCCCGACTGAGTAGGTTATCCGGGGATTGTTTTACTTGTGGTGTGATTGGTTATTCTGCTAGAGATTGCCCCCAACAGGGTATAATTTAGCTAGCCGAGCTTTTACGAACAGTTCAGCCTCCGGCTAGAAGGGGTGATGGTCAGGGTAGAGGTGGTGCTCTGTATGGTGCTCTGTATGGTAGAGTAGGTGGTAGGGATGGAGGTCGGGCAGGTGGAGGTCATCTTCAGTTCTATGCATTCTCTGGGAGACCGGAGGCAGAGGCCTCGAATGTTGTGATTACAGGTACAATTTCTGTGTGCCATCAGTCTGCTATGGCTTTATATTATCTTGGATCCACTTGTTCATAGGTATCTTCCTACTTTCTGCCTTGTTTGGGGTTGGCCAGTGAGCCATTATCTGTGCCTGTTTTTGTTTTGACCCCAGTAGGAAATTCTTTAGTAGTGGATCAGATTGTGAGATCCTGTGTGATATGTTTTTGTGATTTGGAGACTTGGGGTAATTTTATAATCCTTGATATGTTAGATTTTGATGTGATACTGGGCATGTACTGGTTATCCCCTCACCGTGCGATTTTAGATTGTTATGCCAAGACCATTACCATAGTCATGCCCGGTGTATCCCCGGTTGTGTGGCAGGGTTCTGTCAGCCATGCACCGTCTGGGATCATCTCTTGTCTTTGAGCTAGAAAGTTGATTTCCCGTGGGTGTTTAGATTATCTAGCATATGTCCTAGACGCTAGTGCTGACCCTTCATCTCTTGAGTCTGTTCCTGTGGTTAGAGACTTCCTAGATGTGTTTCCTACTGACCTGCTAGTCCCTCCACCAGATATTGATTTTGCCATTGAGTTAGAGCCGGCACCAGGCCCATTTTTATTCCTCCCTACCGTATGGATCCTACTTAGTTGAGAAAGCTTAAGGAGCATCTCCAGGATTTATTAGCTAAGGGGTTCATTAGACCGAGTGTATACCCTTGGGGTGCTCATGTCCTCTTCGTGAAGAATAAGGATGGATCAATGCGGATGTGTATTGATTATCGGCAGTTGAATAAGGTGACTGTGAAGAATAGGTACCCAATGCCGAGGATTGATGACTTGTGTGATCAGCTCCAGGGTTCAGCCGTGTTTTCAAAGATTGATTTGAGGTCTGGCTACCATCAGTTGAGGATTAGGGCGGAGGACATCCCTTAGACAGCATTCAGGATACGTTATGGCCACTATGAGTTCCTGGTGATGTCTTTTGGGTTGACTAATGCCCCTGCAGCCTTTATGGATTTGATTCATAGGGTGCTTAGCCCACACTTGGATATGTTCGTGATAGTCTTCATTGATGACATTCTGATATAATCGAGGAGTAGGGATGAACATGAGTAGCATTTGAGGACTGTACTTCAGACGTTGAGAAATCATCAGTTTTATGCCAAATTCTCAAAGTGTTAGTTTTGTCTTGAGTCAGCGGCATTCCTAGGACACGTGGTGTCTAAGGATGGGATTAGGGTTGATCCGAGTAAGATTTCTACGGTTCGTGATTGGCCTAGACCTACTACACCCACCGAGGTTCGCAGTTTTTTTGGTTTAGCCGGGTACTACAGGACTATGCTGACTAGGAAGGATGTTTCATTTCAGTGGTTAGACCAGTGCGAGGATAGCTTCTAGAGGCTTAAGGCCTTACTGACTTCAGCTTCAGTTTTGACTTTGCCAGTTGAGGGTCAGAGTTTCTCCGTGTATAGTGATGCTTCAGGGGTCGGTCTTGGTTGTGTGTTGATGCATCAAGGTCAAATGATAGCATATGCATCGAGACAGCTGAAGGTTCATGAGTGAAACTACCCCACTCATGACTTAGAGTTGGCGGTGATAGTCTTTGCGCTCAAGATCAGGAAGCACTACTTATATGGAGCCCATTGTGAGATATTCACCGATCAACGTAGTCTTCAGTATATTACGAGTCAGCAAGAGCTGAACTCAAAGCAGAGGAGATGGATTGAGCTACTGAAGGACTACGATTTCACTATTCTATACCATCCAGGCAAGGAAAATGTAGTAGTTGATGCCTTGAGTCAGAAGACGGTGAGTATGGGCAGCCTAGCTTCACTTTCAGTTTCTGAGCGACCATTGGCCTTGGACATCCAGTCCTTGGCGAACCGATTGGTTAGGCTTGACTTGTCAGATCCTGGCAGAGTTCTTGCTAGTGTTGAGGTTCATTCTACTCAAGTTGATTAGATTCAGAGGCAACAGCTTGAGGATTAGGGTTTGTGCAACCGTCGTGATTAGGTAATTCAGGGTGAGGCCCGCCGGGCTACTTTGGGTTCTTATAGTATTCTGAGGTTTGATGGCCAACTTTGTATTCCGAGTGTTGGTGATGTGATTTAGTTGAAACTCCATGAGGCACATTTTCCTAGATACTCTATTCATCCTGGCGCGGCGAAGATGTAAACTGATTTGAGGCAGCTTTACTGGTGGTGTGGTATAAAGTGGGATGTAGCGGAGTTTGTATCTCGGTACTTGAACTGTCAGCATGTGAAGTTCAAGCATATGAGACCGGGTGGCTTGATGCAGCAACTTCCTATTCCTGAGTGGAAGTAGGAAGGTATTACTATGGACTTCATTGTTGGGTTGCCTTGTACTTCTCGGGGTTTTGATTCCATTTGGGTTATTGTGGATCGGCTGACTAAGTTGGCCCACTTCTTGTTGGTTCAAACTTCCTATGTTGCTGAGAGGTTAGCTCAGATCTGCATTTGCGAGGTTTTTCGATTGCACGGGGTCCCAGCTTCTATCATTTTAGACTGTGGCACGCAGTTAACATTTCAGTTTTGGAGAGGTATATAGAGGGATTTGGGTACGGAGGTTTAGCTTAGTACCGCTTTTCACCCTCAGATAGATGGCCAGTCTGATAGGACCATTCAGGTCTTAGAGGACAGGCTTCGGGCTTGTGTTCTTGACTTTGGTGGTTCATGGGATCAGTTTGTTCCTTTGGCCGAGTTTTCTTACAATAATAGTTTCCATTCGAGCATTATCATGGCACCTTTCGGGGCCTTGTATAGTAGGCATTGCACATCACCGATTAGATGGTTTGATGGCTTGGAGTCCAGACCGCATAGTACAGATTTGCTTAGAGATTTGTTAGACCGAGTTCGTTTGATTCAGGACAGACTTAGAGCATCCCAGAGTAGGCAGAAGAGCTACGATGATCATAGACTTCATGCCTTGGAGTTCAGTGTTGGTGTCTTAGTTTTCCTTCGAGTATCGCTCGTAAAGAGCGTGATGAGATTTGGTCGGTAGGGCAAGCATAGCCCCAGGTTTATTAGGTCGTTTGAGATTCTACAGAGGGTTGGTAGTGTTGCCTACATGTTAGCTTTGCCTCTGATGTTTTCAGTTATTCATCCAATTTTTTATGTCTCGATGTTTCACCAATATGCGTTAGATGAGTCTCATGTGTTGCATTGGGATTCAGTTTAGTTATACAAGAGTTTGTCATTTGTTGAGGAGCCGATAGCTATTCTGGGCAGAGATATTAGGAGATTGAGATCTAGGGATATTCCGGTTGTGAAAGTTCAGTGGAGGCATCATCCGGTCGAGGAGGCTACTTGGGAGACCTAGAGTGAGTTACGCGCTCAGTATCCACAGTTTTTCAAGCCTCCAGGTACTCCCTTCTTCTTTACTTTCGTGGACGAAAGTCTTTTTAGTAGTGGATATTGTGATGACGCTTTCGGTCATCTTCGCATTTATGCATTTATTGTATTGTTAGAGCTTTCCTGTAGCGACCCCAAGTCATTTATGTCCCGGTGGAACCCATAGTTTGGTACCCTGGTCGTTCATTTGGTTTTTTTGCCCTTTTGCCTGTTTTAGAGCTTTAACTTAGAATATCATTGACTTTAGTAAACATTCTTAGCTAACATGCTCGGAATTGAATTCTGATAGTTCCATTAGCTCCATAGAATTGAGTTTGGTCTAGTTGGTCCTTCAGTTGAGGCCTGAGAACTTCCGGTGTGGGTTTTGTGTTATTTTCTCTTTTTTCAGGCCATTTGGAGTTGAAAGTGTAACATGTGGTGGCTTTCGATGATCGGAGTGTCGGATTAGAAATCTGACGATTCAACAGCTCCAAAATGATGAGTTTGGGTTGGGAAAGTGGTTGGTTCAGGTTCCAAGTGAGCCGGACTCATTTCGAGCCTTTGGGTTCTTATTCGTTCGTGTTGACTTGCGTTAACATTTCTTCAAAATGACTTCGTACGGAAGTTTTGTCAATTTTGTTAGTGTTGACTTGGGTCAACATTTCTCTAAAATGACCTCCAAAAAGTTGCAAATTTTTGGCTGTTGCAGGGGAAGGCCTCAGGCCTTAATAGCGATCGCGAGACTATTTGTCGCAATCGCGATGAAGTGCCTGGTTCACTGTGCTTCGCAATCGTGGCATCCCCTGTCGCAACCGCGATGAATCTCATGGCACCTTGTTCTTCGCGATCGCGTGATCGCCTATCGCGATCGAGTGACGCCTATCGCGATCGAGTGATCGCCTATCGCGATCGTGTGATCGCCTATCGCGATCGCGATGTAGTGCTTCCTTCATTGTCCTTCGCGACCGTGTGGCTACTCCTCACAATCGCGATGGTCAAGCCAACGTGGTCCTCGCGACCACGAGGGGTACCTTCGCGATCGCGATGAAGGACCCCTGAGCAGTATCTAAGTTTTCCAACTTTGTCTCTTTCATTCAAAACTCATTTTCTCCATTGTTGATAGCTCCAAACTCATACAAACTCGGTAATTGACCAATTTAGGGTATTGGGTTGCTAATTCCTTGGCCTTGATCGTTCCTCCATCATAATTGGTAAGTTTTATCCATTTTTATCTATCAAATTATCCCCCTTGGTTCCCAAATTGTTTCTTCTGTGCGCTGGCTGGTTTGAGCCAATTCCTTGGCAAATTTCCCTCTAAAATTTGAGCATGCACACCTTGGAGGGTAGTGATCATCATGTTCCTTTTCATTTTAGGTTTCAAGTTGTGGGCCCTACGGGCTCGCTTTTGACCCAAATTTCGACTCGACTACAACTGTAGCGATATGAGTATCGTTAGACTCATTTTAACATAATAATTACATTTGTGATAGTTTGATTACCATTTGGGATCTGTCGGAGCAGTTCGGGCTTGGATGTGTTGTTCAGGTAGCTTGTCATCGGATGACAGGTAGGTTACAGTTTAAACTCCCTAGACTTAGTATATATCGGATAAAATTATACTAGCTTGTATACTTGAGTTGGATTATTAGGTTGGTACCACAGACCTTGATCGTTTTATTCATGTTCGCCTACTTTACTTCCTCCGATGCTTATAGTACTTGCTGATACGTTTAATTTACCCTTGTGGTCCTGTGAGGCCTTGTTGACTCTAGAACATAGAAGGTGGGTTATTGGGAATGTTCCCGAGTCCCAGACATAGAAATATCCTTCTAGGCTAGTTATGCTTGTTGAGTAGCTGTGGGCCTGTGCAGGGCCAATATGTCGATTGTGAGCTGTTGGGTGGCTATTTTTGTTGATCATTCATTTCCATGCATATAAAGAGGATTTATCCATGTTTTACTATGGTTTTGGCTTCGGGCCTACTGGAATTGTTTTCTAAACTTTGCATGGGCCCGGAGGCCCATTTTCTATGGAAATGAATTAGAAATGGTTTGACTTAACTTGTGGATTTTCTTGGGGTAAAAGAAGGTTAAATTATTATTTCTATCACTAGTTTTACTATTAACTCTAGACTCGGCAGGATCGGGGTGCTAGTTGAGTTTCTTACTAAATTGGGATGATTTTTAGCCTCCGTTGGACCGAGCACCTGAGATGACTTTCTACTTTTTAGACCCGGTTAGGCCCGGACACCCTTGGAGGGATTTTTGAGACATTTTTCCCACTACTTTAGTCATGGACAGGGTGTGGGCAAGCATATTCGAGAATGGGTCTCTATCTTAAACCCGGACTTGCTTCCGAATGACATGTTTTGATACTGAGTTTTAGTATGGGGTCCGGGACCTCCATGGACCTTGCCGTTTTAGGCCTGGGGATTTGGGCTATATGTGTCAGAGAGAGGGTATACGGCGTAGTAGAGGTATACGGGCAGTTTCTTTCAAAGGAACCTACCTGCTGGGCCCGATCGACACCGGAGGGGGTACAAACAGAGTTTTTATTCCACCCTGAGGTTATCATGCATCATATCATTCGGTGTTTGAGGTTCCACCCTTGTTTGTTGTTTGTTGAGTGTATGCTCCGATTGTATGGGCAGTCAGAGGGTTTGTTTTCACTTGTTTGCGTTCCTCGGTTATATGGGCGGCCAGGAGACTGTAGGTAGCCTCTTGTTACTTTATCGCGTGTTATCCCTGTTACGGTTATGCTTATAAGATTATATATGGCTAAGTTGTTACTTGTTGGATTTGAGATTGGTATGATTAGTTGGGTTATTGATTCCTGTTTCGAGCATGCCTATCTTTACTCTCCTCTTTCTTTCCTTATATTTGAGGTTACCGGTATACCATCCATTTCTAAAACTTGTGTGTATATATTGTTATTGAGAGGATCTCAGGTGCGTCATTTCTTACTTTCACTTGTGCCTTTTGTCTATATATTCTACTTGCTGGCCTTACATGCTGTTTATGTTGTCTTCCTTCTGGGCTAGTTCCTGTGCACTTTTTCGTTGATTTTCGTGACTACTTTCTTCTATTCTGTCTGTTACTACGCTTTTATCTTATATGTGCCCAGTCAGCCTATGATACCTACTGGGTATCTTATGCTTCGCATTTGGTGCTCATACTCTACTCTGCATCTTCTGGTGCAGATACTAGTGTGGGTCATCGTCGTTAGCTCGTGGAGTCTCGTGCGAGGAGCTGCTTCTGTGATATTCCGGACTGAAGGTGAGCTCTTGGCGACCGTAGCTTGACTTTAGTTTGACTTTAGTTTGTCTTTCTTATATTTCTACTCTCTTAGCTTTGGAGACATAATTTATATGTTATTTTGGACCCTTGTACTCCTTATGTAGATCCGGCTCTTACACGCTATGATACCAGGTTTTAGGTCTGGTTTAGCTTCCCCATTGTTTATATTATTCCTATTATCTATTTTCTTCATCTTGTTCCCTTGCTTTCGCTTATTAAACTGTTCTTCCGCTTAGATTGTAAGATAGTAACCAATTATTGACTGTTCCGGGCTACGGGGATTGATTCGCCTACTGGGGGATTGTAGGTTCCATCATTGCCGAGAAATCGGGTCGTGACGTAAAAGAAAATATATATTTTTTTAAAATTTCTTTTTACTTGTAAAGTAAAGATAAAACTTATCTAAAATTTGATTCTATTTTTGTAGTTTTTGATTTTTGAAAGTAAGATTTACTAAAATAAATCCAAAATCAAATAAAATTTTATGCTAAAATAAAATGTAACTAAGAAAAATTATAAAATTACAAGCTTATCTATTAAAATTTAAATTAAAAGAAAACATATTTTTTAGACTTTTTTTTATTTGAAAAGCAGAAACAAAACTTATCCTTAAATATGACTCCATTTTAGTCTTACTTTTGAATTTACTAAAAATAAAAATATTTAATATAGACTTAGAAGAAATATTTGAACACTAAAAATGGTGTAAAACCTAAGGCTCGATAAAAAATTTGGTTTTGCAAGACATAAAAAAAATATTAAAAATTCATGCGATAAAATTCAGGAGTGTCAAAAATCATGTGTCTACATCTGCCTCTCTTTCACTGACAATATGAAGAGTTTTCAGATAAAGAAGTAGACGATAAGATAAATTTTGACCCGACAATTATTTGAAGGATAGAAAAAAATGCGATCGAGTCCTGGTTTTGGACAACCTATATATCTGGGGCTATAAGAGAATCAGGTCACATATAGTTCAAAGAGATAGAATAATAAGACGATGAGTTGGAGGTCGAGTGAGGTACCGCCGAGGCTCTAGTTTGCGGCTCCTATTTTTACATCAAAATTAAACACAAAAGTCAAAAAAAATCAAGTATAAGATCCTATCTATGCAGCTTCTCTTGCATCTTGACTTGAATCTTTGTACCTTTTCAAGTGGTGAGATAGACGTTTTGATCTTCAATTGAACTTGAAAGTGAACCCTATTCTCCTGGCGGGCACCTACCACTTGAATTTGGAAGTTGGACATGTTCTTCAGGTAATTTCCTGAATTTGAAATTGAAATGAATTTGAAAGTTGACTGTGTTCTTCAGATGGACTCTTGCTACTTCTGTCTAACCTTGAAATTAAGAGAACTAATCTTCTTCTTCCGGTGGGCTCCCAATATTGAAATGAACTCTTGGCCTATTCTCCAGATGAATTGCAACGAACAAATCAAAATAGAACAAAATTTTCTGCCCTAGTTTAAAGTAAAGAAAATTTTGTGAGTATGAATCAAGGATTATACTTAGCTTGTGAATCAAGATTTTGAATGACACTCGAGCTTTGTTGCATCACATCCTTTAAGTGGTAAAGGTCCATCTTCAGAAGATACTGTTAAACTAAATCTCGTTATTTAGGAGGGTCCTACAATACTAAATTCCATTTTTCAGGAGGGTCCTGCTACACTAAATCTAATTTTCTAGGAGAGTCCCACTACGCTAAATTCCATTTTTCAGGAGGGTCCTACTTAACTAAATCCTATTTTTTAGGAGGGTTATGCTAAACTAAATTATGTTTTCTAGGAGGGTCCTTCTACGCTAAATTCTATTTTTTAGGAAGGTCCTGCTAAACTAAATCTCATTTTCCAGGAGGGTCCTGCTAATCTCATTTTTCAGGAGGGCCATTCTAATCTAAATCCTATTTTTCAGGAGGATCCAGCTAATCTCATTTTCCGGAGGGTTATTCTAATCTAAATCTCATTTTTCAGGAGGATCCTGCTATATTAAATCTCATTTTTTAGGATGGTCCTTCTACGCTAAATTCCATTTTTCAGGAGGTTCTTGCTAGTCCCATTTTATAGGAGAGTTCTGCTATACTAGATTTCATTATCCAAAAGGGTCCTCCTATACTAAATTCCATTTTGCAGTAGGGTCCGTCTATGCTAAATCCCATTTTTCAAGAGGGTCCTGCTATGCTAAGTCTCATTTTTCAAGAGGGTCTTGCTAAACTAGATCATATTTTCTAGAAGAGTCATGCTATGCTAAATCCCATTTTGCATGAGGGTCCTGTTGTACTAATGCCCTATTTTAGGAGGGTCTTTTTATGCTAAATCCCATTTTCTAGGAAGGTCCTGCTATACTAAATTTTATTTTCCAGGAAGCGCCTTATAACAACCCAAAAAATTTCCTCACATTCATGACTATTTATAGACTCTTTTAAGCTTGAAAACTGAGTCATTTGACCCTTAGATAACTTAAAAATTATTTAAGATGAGTTTCGGGGCCTAAAGGGACGTTCTGGGGACGTAAAATGGATAGTGCATCATAGAGAAGGGTCCTCGCATTGGGTCTGTGCCGTACCTGAGAGAGAACTTCAGAACATTTGCAAAAACATCTCCTAGCACTATGGGAGGTGTGCTACTGTCACGACCCAACTAGCCGTGAGTGGCACCCACACTAACCATCCGGTGGGAGAACCATCTAACCCAAATCTTAACCCAATAATTAACCAGTTTTAAGAAATGTAGTAAATAAAACCAACTTTATAAAACTAATTAACTGAACTATAATCAAATAGTCTAAGTATGGAACAAATCACTATCTATTACATTTTTCCCCAAGACCCTAAAGTCATTGTACAAGAACTCTAAACAAAACCAAATATGCCTAAGATGTCCAAAACTAATCAATGGTAGCCCGAAGATGTAGTGCTTACTCTCAAATCAAATTCAGTTGTCCTGGCAAGAGGTGAGGTCGCATCTGAGCGTCTGAAATACAATCTGCACTCAAATAAAAAAGAGTACTGGTTAGTATCAGTACAAACTACTATGTACTGGTAGGCATCATAGGTTAACCCAATTTAGAACAAGTATACAATTAAATCAAATAACAATAGAATGGTACTTCATACTTAGAAAGTAATTCAATTAACAAATAATTACCTCAATAACCAAACAAGGTCTACAACAGATCATATCAGACACCAAATGTTATCATAACAATTCAAATACTTACGTTCATAACAACTATATCTCACAAGGATCTAAGTCCTCCTCACTTTCATAAATGTAACTCAGTACTCTTAGTTTCAGATCACTATACCCTCCTAACTCACAAGATCAAACAACAATATAAATGTAACTGTAAATGTGTACACACATACTGAAGGGACTTATTTTTGCCCAACTAGCCATGACCTCCGGGGGATGTACCATGGTCCATGTACCATACCGGCTTGTGGTACTCGCTCTATAATAATAAAGTCAGTATCAAATCAATACCAACTCGTGGTACCCGATCCCCTCAACCAATATGAACTTATATTTCCAAGTCTCTATCTCTCAGGATATAACATAGTGCAGTAATCACAAGCACAGTAATCATTACCTGTTCTTTAATCATTTTCAAGGTACATAGCTTATTCATTCAAGCATTAACATGATTACAATCATCAACTCAAATATGTTAGAAGACCAATCATAAGGTATTCAATTCAAAAACATACAAGCACTAAATCAAGTCTCAACTCCAATTAAAACATAACCTACCTCAACTGAAGAATTTCAATCCACAAGCTACCTTGCAATAGCCTTGCCCTTCTTCAACGCTTCAAAGCGTTCAAAGTCTAGATATACAAATAATAAAGAGTAATTAATCATTTGCTCATTCATTTTAGGCCTTGGTAATTTAACCTACTAACTCTACCCTTCTTCGAGGTCTGTAGCATTCCCTAATGGTCAATTAAACATCAACTAGTCCCATATTATTCATATGATCACTATCCATGGAGGTTCTACTCTAATTCTCCCTTCTTAAGCCATTTTTATGCTAATGGTCATACTTTTATAGAACGCAAGGTTCCTAATTCATTCTAATCATATTTAGAAATACTAAATTCATTTTAGGAAGTATTTAATAACAACCTAGGATCAAGTTTATGTGAATTTACACCTACTCATAGGGTTTTTTCCACTTTTCATGCATTTAGGACTTTAACACAAGAATTCCACCATTAATTCATAATTTAATAGTTTTACAAGGATTAATGATTGTTAAACAAAGAGGCTTACAAAAAAACTTACCTTGAACAAAAGAAAATACCCTAGACTTGGGAAAATTACCTTCTTGGAGCTCTAGAATGAGTTTTGGGAGTTTGTGAAATAGAACTCAAAAATTTGACTTAAGTCAGGTAATCTAACCTCGTCTCTCATTGCAGCGGTCACTTTCTCGCTATGGCGAGATAGTTGTGGCAAGACTTGGCTCGCTATGACAAGCTCTGACAGTTTTCTAGGCTCGTTGTAGCTGAACTTTACCGCTATGGTAGACTAGTTGCAGAGGGACTTCATCCACTGCAGCGGTCCCAAAAACTAGAAACTCAAAAACTTTCCCAAAACTCCCTATTTCACAACACACACATTGAGTCAAGATATCACGAATCGATTCTCATATGCTAACCATCATAATCGAAGTTCTAGGAACCTATTTATTGTCCTAAATCTTCCTATAGAACCCTACACCAGTCGACTATCCATCAATGGAAACCACCCTATTAATTATTATACCACGATACATAATTCATCTCTAAGACACACAACACCATATTTTTATCAAAACCCACCCTAGCTTGAGATTTTACCAACTGTCATCTTAGGGATAACTCTACGTGGGAACTTACAACCCAAACCGTACTATAACAGAGGGATGGGTCATTATATTAGATACTAATTAAACAACTATTTGTCCTCAAATGGAAATAACAAGAGAAATGGAATAAAGAAGTTACCTGAGTCGGCAAAAAGTTACAAATACTTGCTACGCATGTCCACTTCGGTCTCCCAAGTGGTCAACAAGATGGTGCTTTCATTTGACTTTAACGGATGCAATCTACTTAACCCTTAATTTCAAGATATATTTATCAAGAATAGCAACATGTTCCTCTTTATAAGAGAGGCTTTTATCTAACAGGACTGAGTCCCAACGAATGATGTAGTCACCATCTCCATGATACTTTTGAAGCATCGACACATGAAATACAAGATGAATTCCTAACATGCTCGGAGGCAAAGCCAATATGTAGGCTATTGGCCCCACAACCTTAAGAATCTCAAAAAAACCGTAAGTTTACCATATTTACCAAACCTCATAAAACCCTTCATGGGTGAGACTTTGAGCAACACTTTCTCACTTTTCATGAAATGCATATCTCTTAATGTCCTATCTGCATACTCTTTCTGCCTCTTTTGAGATGCTAAAAGCTTCTCTAGGATGAATTTCACTTATTCCATAGAGTCTCTCAGAAGATCAGTACCCCGTGATCTTATGTCAGTTGCATGAAACTAACCAGTGGGAGATCCACATCTCCTCCCATAGAATGCCTCAAACAAAGACATATCTATGCTTGAATGATAGCTATTATTATATGTAAATTCTACTAGAGGTAGATATTGGTTCCAATGACCTCCAAAATCCATCACACGGAGCATATCCTCTAATACTTGGATCGTTCACTTAGACTGCCCATTGGTCTGAGGGTGAAAAGTTGTACTAAGGTCAAACCTAGTACCCAACTGCTCATGCAACTTCTCCTAAATGTTAGAGGTAAATTGAGTACTTCTATCAAAAACAATAAATAGGAACCCCATGCAGTTGAAAAACTTCCTTAAGATAAACCTTGGCTAACTTTACTGCATAGTAAGTCACCTAGACTAGAAGGAAGTGCGCAGACTTCATCAGCCTGTCCATAATAACCTAGATAGAATCATTCTTCCCCAAGGTTTTAGGAAGACCAACAAAAAAAATCTATGGCTATCATCTCCCACTTCTATTCCAAAATGGGAATCCTCTTAAGAGTACCACTATGCTTTTGATGTTCATACTTCACCTTCTGGCAATTTTTACACTTCGCAATAAAGTCAACTATGTCTCTTTTCATTTGGCCCTACCAATAGTGTTGCTTCAAATTGGAATACATCTTGGTCACACCAGGATGTGTAGAATACCTCAAATAATGAGCTTCAGCTAATATAGTAGGAATCAAATCATTAACATAGGGTACACTAACTCGCCCCTTGATTCTTAGAATACCCGCATCATTAATCATGGCCTCATTTGCCTCACCCGGAAAAACCCTATCACATATTTTTCTAAACTTAGCATCCTCGAATTATTTTGCCTTAATCCGCTCAAGAAATGAGGACCTAGCCTCAGTACATGCTAATAGTACGTCCCTCTCAGACACTTCAAGCCTCATAAAACTATTATCTAGAGTTTGAATCTCTATAGCCAATGGATGTCTGGTAGCTTTAAAATAGGACAAGCTACCCATACTTTCAAATTTCCCACTCAATGCGTCAACTACCATATTGGCCTTACCTAGATGGTATAAAATGGTATATCATAATCTTTAAGAAACTCCATCCACCTATACTGCCTCAAATTTAAATCCTTCTATGTGAATACACGTTGTAATATGCGGTGGTCTGTAAACACTTCATAATGGACCCCCTACAAGTAATGCCTCAATATCTTAAAAGTGAAAACCACAACAACCAACTCTAAGTCATGAGTAGGATAATTCTTCTCATTTACCTGCAATTACCTCAAAGCATGTGAAGTAAAGTTCCTTTCTTGCATCAATACAACACCTAAAATTGATCCTGAGGCATCACAACATATAATAAAATCCTCACCCTCCACTAGAAATGCAAGAATAGGAGATATAGTCAATAAGGTCTTGAGATTTTAAAAGCTCTCCTCACATTCATCTGACTAATGAAAAGGTACCTCTTTATGAGTCAGTCGGGTTATATTAGTAGCAATGGATGCAAACCCCTTCACGAACCTGCGGTAATAATTGGCCAACCCTATAAAGCTACGAACCTCGGTCACCAAAATGGGCCTAGCCCAATTCTTAACTACCTTGATCTTTTGCAGGTCTACTATTACTCCCTGTTTCGAAACTACATGTCCCAAAAAGGACACTGAAGCCAACTAAAATTCACACTTAGAGAACTTTTCAGAAAGTTTCTTCTCTTTTAGCAAACCAAAACAATCCTTAGGTGTTTTTCATGCTCCTCCCCACTCTTAGAATAAACTAAGATGCCATCTATAAAGATTATTTTATCCCTTTTCGAAATTTAAAATATTTAAAAGATCAAAATGGTTTTCAACTTTCAAATCATTTCAAAACTTAAAAGATGTTCTAAAATAATTTATGAAATATCATAGAGTCTCCATCTAATTTTTATAAAAAATTAAGAAAACTTAAAGGAATTTTAAAGACTTAAATACAGATATAATTCTTTAAAATTAGATAAAATAGGTCAGAGCTCAAGTAACATCTTAAGAAAAGTTTTAAGGCACTTAAGAACGTCCATTTGAAAAATGATTGACCAAAAATAATTTTGGCTAACTTAAAGAAAAATTGCTACTTTTGCAAAGAGTTGATTTGTTTTGAAAATGATAAGAATATTTAAAGACTTTGAACATGACATTATTTTAAATAAAGTAATAAACTATTTCAACTAGATTAAGTTAAAATATAATTACTTAAAGAAAACATTATTCAAAGAAAAGAATTGCACATTTGACTAAAGGAAAATTCATTAAAGAGAAAGAATAGTTTTGGACAAATTTCTTGGTATGAATAAATTAAGTTGTGATGAAAATAAGTCATTTAAAAGAAGAGAGAACTTTATCAAATAAAGTTGATGGAAATTCCAATTTTTAGTTAAAAAAACTTTAAAGAAACCCAATCAAACAAGTAAAAGAAATTAAAGATATATATATTTTTTACCAATTTCTGAGAATCTATTGTTAGAATATTTTGCACATTAAAAGATTCTTTTTATCCTAAATAAGACTAATTAACACATGAATGGGAAAAAAAAGCATTTTTATTCTTTTGAAAGATTCATTTTCGATCAAAGTTAACACAAAGTCCAATTTCCTTTATTTTTAAAACAAGGTGAATTACTTTACCAAATTCGAACAAAAGCATATTAAAGGAAGAAAACAAAGACAAAACTAAAGTAACAACATTTAGGGAGTCTATTTATATTAATTATTTTAAAGTTAGTACAAAACAATTCAAATTAATTATAAGTAAAAAGGAAAGGGAGGAAGAGTGAATGGGATCCTTGGCCCATTTCAAATCTGTCCAGATTTTGGCCTTGAGCTTTTCATGGATTTTGATCCATTTTTGTCCCTGTATATCAGTTGTGTATCACAACTCCTTTTCTTGTACTTTCCTGTAGATACACTGTATATTAATGTATAATACTTGCATATTATCTTCCCTTTGTTGTATCTTCCATGTATATCAGCCTGTATCTCAGCTTCCTTGACTCATATACCACTCAATATCAGTCCCTTGGGGACTTGATTAAATCTTGACATGAATGGTACTGGGCTTGGCCCAAACAAGGATGCAAGGTAGGAATCCATTGGAATCGATAGGGCGGGGGGTTCATGCAAAGAAAAAGGAAATGAAAGATCAATATTTGCTTAAATAATTCTAACATACAAAAGAACAAATGTTTGACATTTCATCAACAATCCACAAAATGAACTCGAGTTGAGACTTAAAACAAGTTTTTTGAATTACTTAGAGAAATTTGTTTTATCATTGCTTATTAAGACTCAAAAACATTCTTATACAAACATAAAATTAACAGTGAGCTAACAAGAAAATGTCAAGGGCATGAATCGATCACAGAACAAGCACCTAGACATCATAACGAAAGATCATACTTAAACAAATTCATCAGAGAAGGGCAGTCAACATGACAACTCTTATTTTTTACCTAAAGAAACTAACTTTGCAATGCTTAAGAAAAACCAACAGTAGCTACAAAATGCTTTCAAGAATCAGACTTGGTCTTTTTTTTGTTAAACTCCCTTTGGTATCACAAACCAATACAAGCATTAAAAGAATTAAAGAAGAGAAAAGAAGAACAGTTTTGACACCTAGAAACATGAAACAAATAAGCTAGACGAATAAAAACTACACTTCATAGAGAATACTGGACATGGAACTTTGAAAGATAAAGATAGATTATCATAGAATTCTCTTCATTCATAGTTCTTGGTTTTCTTTTTAGACCTTGAGTGGCATTAAAGATCCAAGCAAAATCTTTAAGGATTTCTGAATTTGCTAACACAACAAGGTGAACACCACCACACATTTTCTCATAGAAATAGCAGGGAAAATAGAATTTTGGGCATCTGGAGACTCAAATCAATACTTCAAGACAAACTTAAACACAAATCACATGTTCTTAGTCACTAACAACAAGAGGGAAGAAATGAGGAACAAGGAACTTTGGGTCTTAAGAGCAACTGGGAGAAGCCAAACTTGTAGGTTCAAAGCTTCTCCCAAGCTCAACCAGTTCCCAAAACTCAACCCATCACATTTTTAAGCAACAACCCTCGAGACAGTGTTCAGCAACAAAGAAACTTAACAAAAAATAAGCTAACAACAACAAGCCAATCTACGAATAAGAATGACAAAATAAAGTAAAAAAGAGGGATTTTACCTTTTTCTGAGCAATGACTAGGAACAAACGAGTCGAGTTTATTGCCGGAAAACCATGAACTCCCACCTTAAAAATTGTAAGACCCTTCACAATCTCTCTTTATTTCTACTAATAAAAGGAAAAGTGTCACGCTCCAAACTTGGAGAGGAACGACTGGCACCTAGTGCCACACTTGATCGAGCGAATCGACAGAAACTTAACTAAACAATGCTGGTGGGCTGTTAAGGCCAAACCAAGCAGAATAAAATGCGACGGAAATAAACTCAAATATAACAAAAATTTAATACAAGGCCGACCAAGTCACAACTGTATACCCACAACAGATGTCTACAAGCCTCTAAGATAAAATACTACTAACCACGAGTCAGGACAGGGCTCTGACATACCCATTACCAAAATAAAGCTAAAGATGACTCTAACTCGACCAAGTTGCAACGAGGACCACTGTCTACCTGATAACCTGCAGGCATAAATATAGAGCCCCCTAAGCAATAGGGACGCCAGTATAAAAGAATATACTAAATATGCAAGGCGATAGAATAATAGAAACAACATAACCCAAAATGGAAACCACAATAAGAAGAAAGTCAAAATAGGAACAATACCAACATTTCAGCCACAACTTATATATAGACACGACGCTAGCCCAACACTACCTTACCTTCCCCTACTCCAGTCTCCACAACAACCACAACCTCGGCCACTCATCGCCTCCGAAGCTCAAGATGCAGCTAACCACAACAATCATAATATATGAATGCAATATGAGATGAACAACACAATATAAAGGCTCAACTTGCAAAACAAACTCACACCTTACGGGAGAGCAATACAGAAGAAAGGCCATGCAAAAAAATACTAATTCCTTACAGGTCCTCATAATGCTATGGGCTCGACCATGCGGAAAGGTCTCACGCCTTACAGGTCATCACAAATCCACGAGCTTAACTATGCGGACATGTCTCATGCCTTACAGGTTTTAGTGAGCCTTCTAGGCAATTGCAATCATAAAATACAATATAATACAATATTGATGTGAGGCCAAAAATACGTATATTTAATCAATATTTATCTCATATTTAATTTTTTATGATCGTTTTTTAGCATTGATTTTATAAATTATTCTTATGTTAGGTATTTTATGTGTAGGATTAAAATGGTGTGAAGATGATGAAATTTGGAGAAGAAACGAATTAAAGATGAGAAATCATATAAGAAAATCAAGTAGGCTGCTTAATGGATTAAATTTAATAAAATAATATATAGAGGCATGATACCAATTTCAATTGAAGAAAAGCAGCATCTCGTTCGCCTGCTTGCCACGTGGCAAGAGATGAATAAAGAAGTTGCGCAGTTTTGATTTCCCAATTCATTTTGGACTCAGTTATTTTATTTGAGGCTTTTTCCTACATCTATAAATAGTTCATAAGAATAATTGTTAGAAGAGAAACGGATATACTTTTTTTTACTTTTAACTTTGTAAGCTAGGAAGAGCTAAGAACCGTTGTGGAGGCTGGGGAATTTTGATTTATTTTATTCTTCTCATTTATTATTTATTTGTGTTATTGGATTATATATTTTTACTACTTTGAAGTAATTTTCATGGTTAATACAAGTAAGTCTTTTATTGTATATTATTCTATAATTCTTGCAAGCATGAATAACTAAATACCATAACTAGGGTTGTGGGAACCATGATGAACTAACAAATGTAGGTTAAATAGTTAATGATTCTAGGAAGGTGTTTATGCCTGTATTATTCTTCCCTTCATTTTGATTGCTTTTTAACGGTGGTCAATGTTAGAACTCACCTTTTTCTTACATGCCGGACCAAGGGGGTAACGAATGAGAAAAGGGATGTTTACAACCGAGATTTGAGGCTACCAACCCTCATCTAATATCTTGACCTTGTCCAAAAATAGCTAATATGGGATCAAAGGTAAGAGTTAGTAAAGCATACACCCGCGGCCAGACCAAAAGGGGTGGTGAAATTCATCTATCTGAGCGACCAACTATTTAGGTGAACCTAACTTACCGATCTTGCATGTTAAGTACCAGAATAGATCATTAATTGCGTATACCTTCTAAGTTATAGAATCATGGTAAACACAGTCCTAGTTACCTTTAATTCTTTGAACACAGTTAAATAGTAAATTACTAATAATTCCTATCCTTACTTTTGATACATAAACCCCCCTTGAAATAAAGACGACCGATTAAATATTCACTTTTGACGTATTTCTTCCATATTCCTCGTGGGATTGACCCTAACATCAGTTAGGTTCTATATTTAATTTAACAACGACCGCTTTATACTTATTTTGGAGGTGTAATTTAGGCGTATCAAATTTTGGTGCCGTTGCCGGGGAATGCGATTTAGAAATTATCTTTAGTGTTTATTTTTAGTCTTTATTTCTTTTTCTTTATTTTTTTATAATTATTATTATTATTATTATTATTATTATTATTTTACTATTCTTCTTGAGATGACATCTGAAAACGTAGAGAGTGATATATTTTCTTATAATTCTTGTGCTTTTGATAGTGGATCTTTGCAAGAAATTATTAGATTTATTTGGGGGTGTCTATAAGATCTTGAAATCTATGTTTATAGAGCTCGCAAAAGGAACAATAGAGTTCATTGATGAGTTTGATAAGTTCAACTTGGAAATTCACAACTTAAATGATGAGTTGAGTGCAAAGGTTGATGCGTTTGACGCCCAACAATTTAGTTATGAGTTGTGTGAGGAAGAAAAAATGCTTATAAGCCAACTTGAGGAGCTAAAATTGGTGGAATAAATACTATACCATACTCTTGTTGATGTTGTCACTGTTGAGAAGAATACCCTAGAGTTATGTGAAAAAGTAGATAAAATTATTTTTAAAGACTCTAGTGTGTGTGAATATGATAATATAAATAATAACACAATTCATGAGTTAGGATGCATTAGACCCTATTCCAATAATTTTTCTACATTATGTTTAGATGGTGAGTTATTAATCGAGCCATATGAACTTATGGGAGAGTATAAGAAGGAGGAACAATGTGTCTATATTCTTGAATTTATTGTGCCAAAATTGGAGAATTACATTCCTCACTTAAGGTCCAAAAAGAGTGAAATTCGATATCTATTACTTGAGACATTTATATTTATACCACCGCCCCTTGAGCATAGTAAGAAATTAGAAAAAAAATTAGAGGTGCAATTCATAAGTTCTAAGTGGAAGGAAAAATAGTTCACTTGATGGTGTCGTGCCGTGACGTTAAATTAGATGCTTATTGGGAGGCAACCCAATTTGTAGGATAGCTTCTTATTTTTATTTTTATAGTGTTATATTTTTTTGTTTTTTGTTTTTTGTGCAGATTAGGGGAAGTCTGAATACCTGAATTTAAAGCTAAAGAATATAATAGAGCTTAAGTGTGGGATCGCGCGGCCCTTGATAAAAAATTATGATAAATCAAATTGTTAGCTAGGCCCTAGAGGGCCTTAGGGAGTATCTCTCCTCCTCCTCTGAATACCTGAATTTAAAGCTAAAGAATATAATAGAGCTTAAGTGTGGGATCACGCGGCCCTTGATAAAAAATTATGATAAATCATATTGTTAGCTAGGCCCTAGAGGGCCTTAGGGAGTATCCCTCCTCCTCCTCCTCCAATAAATTGTTTTGAGGACAAAGCATAATTTTAAGTGTGGGCTGGAGAATCTTCCGATAATTATAATTTAAGGGTGAGTATGCCATAAGATTTTATTTGAACAAAAAAATACAAAAAGATTTTTAAAATATTTTATTTCCCTGGTTTTTAGTTTTTGTTAGTGGCATATTTCATCCACCCCTTGGTTTTTCTTATGCCCTCGGTTCTTTTTCGATGGGAGAGCCCTTTGAACCGGGTAAAAAAAAATTTAGAGTGAATTTTTTATTTACATTTTTAGGAATAGTTTTTTTTAGAGAGAAAGAAAAGACCCGTTTTACTTGTTTGATACTAGCATATTTAGACATGAGTTTGAGCAATACTTTCCTGTGAATGCTTGAGTATAAAATAAAATAGCAGATTCTTTTTGACACCTAGGCTCAAGGTAATGACTTTGTATATAGCTTATTCTTATTTTGTAGTTTGCTATGACTCTGTCTATCTTAGAAGTACAATTGATCCATCTTGATTGTGACTTGTGCCACGAGAGGTGAGAATTTCTTGTATATTCCATGTTTTGCATCTTAGTCTAGAACTTTCCTTGCATGTTATTGAAGCAAAATAAAAAGTATTGCTCTGTTTAGAAGATGATATAGGCTTTCGTTGATATGTCTTGTGAATTTTAGCCTTTTCAGATATTATATCACTAATTTTTGCACCATGCTTCCTTAAGCATTGTAGCATGTACTGTGATAAAATTATTAAATTTGAAGAAAAAGGGATGGTTGAGTGAAAAAGGGGACTAATGATAGCTACAAAGTGATGAAAAGACCCTCTTAGAAAGAATGAGACATGAAAAAAAATATCTTGAAAAAATAAAAATGATTGAAGCATTCTTAATATGATGAGAATTACTAGTGAAAATAATTAAGAGAGGGCTAAAAAAAGTTAAAAAGAAAAATATGGGTGATGAAGTTCAAAAAAGTGCAAAGTGCTTAGGGAAGTATAAGTCACTATTATATAGTTTCCTACTCGTCCCCTAGCCAACATTACAACCCGTAAAAATCCTATTTGATTCTATTTGAGCATGCTTAATTAGTAGAGATGTACATAATGGGCAAGCCTATGGTTCTTTGTGCATACATGTGAATATTTTTGGGAGTGCGAGAGTTGTTCTTTGATTAGAAGTCCTTAATTTATATTCGATTCTTTAAATTGAGTGTGTGGACTATTTTTTCTTGTGAGGGCACTTGTTTCATGATCGATAGGTGATTTTATTATCTTTCTTTGATAGAGTAAGTGAGCAAACTTAATTTGATGAATTAAAGTCCATCTTTGAGGTTAGGAGGTTATAAGTTTATTTTTGTTCTATATGTTGCATAATGATTGGGAAGTGTACTTGATATTGCGATTTGTTACATGGCCTAATTATTTGTATCAATCAAAGTGGTGGTATTCCAAAAATTTTTAAGATGAACTTTAATTCTTGGTTGAGGACGAACAAGAGTTTAAGTGTGGGGTGGTAATGTGAGGTCAAAAATACGTATATTTATTCATTATTTATCTCATATTTAATCTTTTTATGATCCTTTTTGAGCATTGATTTTATAAATTATTTTTATGTTGGGTATTTTATGTGTATGATTAAAATGGTGTAAAGATGATGAAATTTGGAGAAGAAACGAATTAAAAATGAGAAATCATATCAAGAAATCAAGGAGACAGCTTAATGGATTAAATTTAATAAAATAATATATAGAGGCATGATACCAATTTCAATTGAAGAAAAGCAGCATCTCTTGCGACTGCTTGCCACGTGGCAAGAGATGAATAAAGAAGTTGCGCATTGGAAATTTCACGAGGCGGCGCATGCACGGTGGAAACCCAATTTAATTGGGTTTTGATTTCCCAATTCATTTTGGATTTAGTTATTTTATTTGAGGCTTTTTCCTACATCTATAAATAGTCTATAAGAATAATTGTTAGAAGAGAAATGGATATACTTTTTTTTTACTTTTAACTTTGTAAGCTAGGAAGAGCTAAGAACCGCCATGGAGGCCGGAGAATTTTGATTTATTCTATTCTCCTCCTTTATTATTTATTTGTGTTCTTGGATTATATATTTTTCTACTTTGAAGTAATTTTCATGGTTAATACAAGTAAGTATTTTATTATGTATTATTCTATGATATTTGCAAGCATGAGTAGCTAAATACCATAATTAGGGTTGTGGGAACCATGATGAACTAATAAACGTAGGTTAAACAGTTAATGATTCTAGGAAGGTCTTTATGCATGTATTGTTCTTCCCTTCATTTTGATTGCTTTTTAACGGTGGCCAACGCTAGAACTCGCCTTATTCTTACTTGTCGGACCAAGGGGGTGACGACTGAGAATAGGGATGTTTACAACCAAGATTTGAGGCTACCAACCCTCATCTAATAGCTTGACCTTGTTCGAGAATAGCTAATCTAGGATCAAATGTAAGAGTTAGTAAAGCATACACCCAAGGCTAGACCAAAAGGGGTGGTGAAATTCATCTATCTGAGCGACCAACTATTTAGGTGAACCTAACTTACCTATCTTGCATGTTAAGCACTAGAATAGATCATTAATTGCGTATACCTTTTAAGTTATGAAATCATAGTAAACACAGTCCTAGTTAACTTTAATTCTTTGAACACAATTAAATATTAAATTACTAATAATTCATATCCTTACTTTTGATACATTGTGATAACCCTTCCGGTCATCTTCGCATTTACGCATTCATTGTACTATTAGAGCTTTTCTGTAGTGGCCCCAAGTCATTTATGGCTTACTGGAATTGGTAGTTCGGTGTCCTGTTCATTCGTTTGGTCGTTTTGGCCGTTTTCCTGTTTTAGAGCTTAAACTTAGAATATCATTGACTTTGGTCAACATTCTTAGCTAATGTGCTTGGAATTGAATTATGATAGTTTCGTTAGCTCCGGATCGATGAGTTTGGTCTAGTTGGACCTTTAGTTGAGGCCTGAGAACTTCTGGTGTGGGTTTTGTGTGGTTTTCTCAGTTTTCAGGCCATTTGGTATTGAATGTGTAACTTCAAATGACTTTCGATGATCTAAACTGATCTATCTCCAACTAATTTACCCAAGATTTGATCATAGAGGAAGGAATTTCTCTTATTGATTCCCCCAAGTCAATCTTGTACAGTCTATCTACCCCTTCCTCTTGTTGAAGACAAGAATAAAAAGAAGGAAGCAGACAATCGATTCGGTAACCTTCTTCTGGCATCTCACTACGATAAATACGAAGTAGGATTATGGATAGCCCCATTAAGACCAATGAATTCTCTTTTCTAGAGTACATAATTACATGAATTATATCTTCTCCACCGCCTCCCGTAATCATGAATTCTGGTCGCTCAGGTATTAACCCCTTTAAAAAGTCCCTTAGATCTCTCCCCATTACTCGCTTTATTTCTAGGGATGTTCTGTGTCGGATTCGAAATCTAACAATTCCATCAGCTCCGGAATGTTGAGTTTGGGATAGGAAGATGGCTGGTTCGGGTTCCAGGTGAGTCGGACTCATTTCGAGCCTTTGAGTTCCTTTTTGTTAGAGTTGACTTGGGTCAATATTTCTACAAAACGACCTCGTATAGAAGTTTCGTTGATTCCGTTGAGTCCGGAATGTCATTTCTACTATTAACATTATTCATTTTTGAATATCGGTTTCCGATTGTGCCCGAAATGCACCGTCAAGTTTTTTAAAAAGTGCAGAAAATCAACTCCGGACAGCAGCTATTTATTGCTGTCATTTCGTCTTTTCCAGCCCTTCTGCTCACTTTTCTCACTCTAAAACTCAAAATTCTCTCCACCATTTTGCTCCAATTGAGTTTTAAACCTTGGAGAATTATTTGTTCGTCGATTATACGTAGTTCTTCGCCTCTTGGTAAGTCATCTTCCCCAACTTTCCTTCTTCGGTTTTTCTCTTAATTCCTCCATTGATGCTCATCCAAAGCTTGGATTTTGTGACAGATTCTTCCCCTTAAGCTTGTGCATGTTCGTGTGTGTGAAGTTTTATCCGTCTTGGGCTGATTTTCCATCATTTTGGTAAGTAATGCTTGCCCAATTTCTGTTTTTATTTTTGAAATTTCCATTCTTTAATCCCCAACTTGGGCGGGCTATTTTGGTGCCCTTCCATTGTCCAATTGTGCTAAAATTTGGAGCATTCCTTCTTGGCATCAATGTGGTCATTGTGGTTCTTTTTGTTTTTGGTTTTGGGTTGCAGGCCCTGGGCCTGCTTTTGACCCGAATATTGACTTGGCTATAATTGTAGAAATATGGGTATCGTTAGACTTGTCTTAATATTTTATTCATGAATTTGATAGTCTGATTCTCGTTCGGAGCTTCTCAGAGCAGCTCGGCCTCGAATATCGTCATTCCCGCAGCTTGTCGTCGAACGACAGGTAGGTTACGGCTTAACTCCCTAGACTTTGTATATATCGGGTAAAATTGTACTAGTTGGCATCCTTGGGTTGGGTTACTAGGCTGGTACCACGGACCTTGATCGCTTTTCCATGATTTATCCTATTTCTTTCCTCCGTTGTGTGTAGTATTCTTATTAGTTGATATATTTATTACCCTTGTGACCCCGTGAGGTCTTGTTGACTCTGGAACATAAAATATGGGATTATTGGGAATGTCTGTGAGTCCCAGACATAGAAATATCCTTCTAGGTTGGTTATGCTTGCTGAGTAGCTCAGAGCCTGTGTAGGGCCGTTAGGTTGATTGTGAGCTGTCGGGAAGCTATTTGGGTTGATCATATCATTTCCATGCATATAAAGAGGTTTTTCCACATTTTATTATGGTTTTTGGCTTCGAGCCTACGAAAATTGATTTTCTAAACCTTGAATGGCCCTGGGGGGCTATTTTTGATAAAATTGGATTTGGAAATGATTTGACTTGATACGTGAATCTTCTTGGGGTAAAAGAAGGTTAAAATATGGTTTTATCACGATTTATGAATATTGCTAGACTCGACTGGGTCAGAGTGCTAGCTGAGTTTTCTTACTGGTTTGAAATGATATCAGGCTCAGCCACATCGAGCATCTGAGATCTTTTTACTACTGTTTTAGACCTGGTTGTTCTCGGTCACCTTCGGATGGGTTTTTGAGATATTGTTTTCAGTGTTTTAGTCCTAAACAGGGTCTAGGCATGCATATTTGAGACATAGCCACCGTCTTGAACCCAAACTCAATTTTGGAGGACACGTTTTGATTCTGAGTTTTAGTATGGGTTCTGAGACCTCCATGGACCTTGTCGCTCTGGCTTGAGGCTTTGGGTTGTGTATGCCGGGGGGAGGGTATACGGTGGAGTAGAGATATACGGGCTGTGTCCTTCCATGGAACCTGCCTGCTGGGCCCGATCGGCACCGGAAGAGGTACATATAGAAGTTCTATGTCACCCTAAGGTTTTCATGCATCATATCATCCATTGTTTGAGATACCACCCTTGTTTGCTGTTTGTTGATTGTACGCTCTTGTAGTATGGGATGCCAGAGGGTTTGTTTTCACTTGATTGTGTTCCTCGGTTGTATGGGCAGCTGAAGGTATGTAGGTAGACTCTTGTTACTTTATTCCGATATTGTTCCCTATTATGGTTGAGTATGAGCATGATTACTGTAAGGTGGTGAGCTCCTAGATTGAGCTTTTTATGACTTGATTAGGTATTAATTCATGTATATCGAGCATTTCTACCTTTATTCTTCTCTCCCATTTTCCTTATACTTGAGGGTACCGGTATACCGCCCATTTCTAGAACTTAGTCTTATATATATTATTTTTGCAAGGATTCCAGGTGTGTTGTCCTTACTTTCACATATGCTTGTTGTGTGTATATATTTAGTATGCTAGCCTTATATGTTATTCTGTTGTCTTCCCTCTGGGCTAGCTCCTGTGTGCTTATCATTGAATTCTGTGACTGTTTGTTCCTACTCTATGTGCTATTGCTCTTTTACTTTATATGTGCCCAATCGGCCTATGATACCTACTGGGTACGTTATGCTTTACATTTGGTGCTTACCCTACCCTTTGCCTCTTCTGCTGCAGATCCTAGAGTGGGCAAGCGCCGTTAGCACGTCGGAGACTTGTGTGGGGTGCAGTTTTTGGATCATCCAGGTTGAGGGTGAGCTCTTGGCGTTCAGAGCTTGACTTGAGTTATCCTTGGTGTATTTTGTACTCTTATAGTTTCAGAGACATTGTGTATAAATGATATTTGGACCTTGGACCTTTGTACTCCTGATGTAGTTCAGCTCTTATACGCTTTGATACCAGGTTTTGGGTTTGGCTTAGTTTCCGCATTTTATATGTATTACTCTTGTTATCTATTTTCTTCTCCTTATGCCCTTGATTCCTCTTATTTACTGAATCTTCCGCTTAAACTGTTAGAAGTTAGCCCATTACTAACCGTTCTAGGCTACGGGGATTAGTTTGCCTACTGGGGTTGTAGGTTCTATCATGACCGAGAAATTGGGTCGCGGCATCTTGGTATTAGAGCCCTAGGTTCACCGGTGTCATCTGTATAGGAGCCAATGTCTAGTAGAGACCTGCGAATCAGGGCGGAGACGTTCGTGCTCAATCTTTGGGTGGCTATAGTGACATCTTAGGAAACTAGACTTTTCTTGTCTCTCTCTCGTGCGTAGTATCCTTAAAAGTTTTGAGAAATCTCACTTATTCTGGTTCACTCTTCTGCAGATGATTCGTACGAGATCTTCAGATTCTGGTGAAGGAGAGCCTCTTTCCCTTACACCTCTGACTCCAGTAAGGGGCCAGGGTGGTTGCCAGGGTAGACGTAGGGGTCGAGGGCGCCCTAGAGCAGCGGCACCTGCTAGAGCTTCTAGAGTAGATATAAAGCCTAATTATGACTACGAGCCAGAGTTTGCTCCAGAGCAGCAGCATGTGGGCCCAGGGATAGCCCAGGCACCACCAGCTCCAGTACCAGTTCCAGCATCAGTTTATGTGCCAGCTTCAGCCCCAGCTCAGTCTTCAGATATTCAGGGTTTCTTACTTTAGCTATTGGGTATGATTGGGGAGCGTCCATCTGAGACAGCCCAGACATCCGCTCAGGGTGCGGGAATCCCTGGGTTTTCAGAGTTCAGGAGCGCAGCCTACTACTGCGGCTCCCCGAGCTGAGGTTGTTCTAGTTTCATCCATTACCCAGCCTCTTGCTCCTCGCCCTACTATGATAGAGAAGAGCAGAAGGCCTTGGGTAGGTTTCTGAGATTGGCACTGCCGATATTTGCTGGTACATCAAGTCAGGACCCACATGACTTTATCACTACCTGCAAGGAGATGTTGCACCATTTGGGCTTATTGGATACTGAAGGGGTTGGCTACACTTCATATCAGTTGGAGGGTCCAGCGAAGTTATGATGGAGGGCACGGGTTGCTTGTAGGCCTTCTACATCACCTCCCTTGACCTGGTATGAGTTTTATAAGGCCTTTATGGCCAAGTTCTTGCCACAGAGAGATCGAGAGCGTCGGAGGGAGGAGTTCACTAGACTTTCTCAGGATACTATAACTGTCTCGAAGTGTGAGACCTGCTTCTATCAGCTTGCTCCCTTTGGAGCCATGATTATGCCTACTGAGGATGACAGAGTCTGTAGATTTATTTAGGGGTTATAGAGAGAGTTTAGAGAGCCTGCAAAGATACTGGTTGCTAGAGGTCGGTCATTCCAGGCTATTCCAGACTATGCCCGCATAGTTGAGGATTTGCGTCATCATGATACCAGGGCCAGATATAAGAGGCCTCAACATCAGGGTGGTTATAGTGGTTCTAGGCATAGCGATAGAGGTTCAGGCTAGTGGGGCCGAGGTTATCAACCGCAGCAACATCAGGGTCAGTCTAGCCGACCAGTACAGGTGTCACTTTAGGCTTCTGGTTCTCAGTTTGAGTAAATTCAGGGCATTTAGCGAGGTCACAGTGGTCGACCATCGAGAGGTACAGATTCTGGGGCATCAGGCCATGGTGGCCATTTGGGTTATGTTGGTTCATCCCGACCGAGTAGGTCGTCAGGGGCTTGCTATACTTGTGGTGTGGTTGGTCACTTTGCTAGATATTGCCCCCAACAGGGTATAGTTCATCCAGCCGAGGCTAGAGGGGGGGGGGTCAGGCTAGGGGTGGTGCCCCACATGGCAGAGAAGGTGGTAGGGATGGCAGTCAGGCAGGTGGAGGTCGTTGTCAGTTCTATGCGGTCCCTAGTAGACCAAAGGCAGAAGTCTCGGATGCCGTGATCACAGGTACAATTTCTATATGTCGTCAGCCAGCTTATGCCTTGTTTGATCCTGGATCAACTTGTTCATATATATCTGCCTACTTTTTGCCTTTTTGGGGTTGGCTAGTGAGCCATTGTCTATTCCTGTTTCTGTTTCGACCCGAGTAGGAGATTCTTTAGTAGTGGATCAAATTGTGAGACCTTGTGTGATATATATTGGTGATTTGGATACTTGGGCTGACTTGATGATACTTGATATGTTGGATTTTGATGTGATATTGGGAATGAACTGGTTATCCCCTCACCGTGCGGTTTTAGATTGCTATGCCAAGACCGTTACCATAGCCGTTCTCGGTGTATCCCCGGTTGTGTGGCAGGGTTCTTTTATCCATGCACCATCTGGGATCATTTCTTATCTTTGAGCTAGCAAGATGATATCCCATGGGTGTTTAGCTTATCTAGCATATGTCCGAGATGCTAGTGTTGACCCTAAGTCTCCTGAGTTTGATCATGTGGTTAGAGACTTTCTAGATGTGTTTCCTACCGACCTGCCAGGCCTTCCACCTGAGAGGGATATTGATTTCTCTATTGAGTTAGAGCCAAGCACCAGGCCCATTTCTATTCCTCTCTACTGTATGGATCCTGCTGAGTTGAGAGAGCTTAAGGAGCAGCTCTAGGATTTTTTAGCTAAGGGGTTTATTAGACCGAGTGTGTCTCCTTAGGGTGCTTCTATTCTCTTCGTAAAGAAGAAGGATGGGTCGATGCGGATGTGTATTGATTATCTGCAGCTGAATAAGGTGAGTGTGAAGAATAGGTATCTGATGCCCAAGATTAATGACTTATTTGATCAGCTTTAGGGTTCCGCCATATTTTCTAAGATTAATTTGAGGTTCGGCTACCATCGGTTGAGGATTAGGGCAGAGGACATCCCTAAGACAACATTCAGGACACGTTACGGCCACTATGAGTTCTTGGTGATGTCTTTTGGGTTGACTAATTCCCCCGCAGCCTTCATGGACTTGATGCACAAGGTGCTTAGCCCGTACTTGGATATGTTCGTGATAATCTTCATTGATGACAACCTGGTATACTCGAGGAGTAGAGATGAGCATGAGCAGTACTTGAGGACTGTACTTCAGACTTTGAGAGATCATCGACTTTACGCTAAGTTCTCAAAGTGTGAGATTTTGTTAGAGTCAGTTGCATTCCTAGGGCACGTGGTGTCTAAGGATAGGATTAGAGTTGATCCGAGTAAGATTTCTATAGTTTGTGATTGTCCTAGACCTACTACTCCTACCGAGGTTTGCAGCTTTATTGGGTTAGCTGGGTATTACAGAAGGTTCATTGAGGGATTTTCTTCCATAGCAGCACCCTTGACTATGCTGACTAGGAAGGATGTTCCATTTCAGTGGTCTGATCAGTGCGAGGATAGGTTCCAGAGGCTTAAGGCCTTATTGACTTCAGCTTCAATTTTGACTTTGCCAGTTGAGGGTCAGAGTTTTTCCATGTATTGTGATGCTTCAGGGGTCGGTCTTGGTTGTGTATTAATGCAGCAGGGTCGAGTGATAGCATATGTGTTGAGGCATCTGAAGGTTCACGAGCGCAACTACCCTACTCACGACTTAGAGTTGGCGGTGATAGTCTTCGCGCTCAAGATCTAGAGGCACTATCTATATGGAGTTCATTGTGAGATATTCACCGACCATCGTAGTCTTCAGTACATTATGAGTCAGCGCGAGCTGAACTCAAGACAGAGGAGATGGATTGAGTTGCTGAAGTACTATGATTTCACTATTTTATACCATCCGGGCAAGGCAAACATGGTAGCGGATGACTTGAGTCGTAAGGCGGTGAGTATGGGCAGCCTAGCTTAACTTTTAGTTTCTGAGCAACCGTTGGCCTTGGACATCCAGTTCTTGGCTAATCATCTGGTTAGGCTTGACTTATCGGATACCAGTAGAGTTCTTGCCAGTGTTGAGGCTCACTCTACTCTAGTTGATCAGATTCAGAGTTGACAGTTCGAGGATCAGAGTTTGTGTGATATTCATGATCAGGTAGTTCGGGGTGAGGCCAGCCGGGCTACTTTGGGTTCTGATGGTATTCTGAGGTTTGATGGTCGACTTTGTGTCCCGAGGGTTAGTGATTTGATACTGTTGATACTCTGTGAGGCACATTGTTCTAGATACTCCATTCATCCTAGTGCAGTGAAGATGTACAGAGATTTGAGATAGCTCTACTGGTGGAGTGGTATGAAGTGGGATGTGGCCGAGTTTGTATCTCAGTGCTTGAACTGTCAGCAGGTTAAGTTCGAGCACATGATACCGGGTGGCTTGATGCAGCGAATTCCCATTCCTGAGTGAAAGTGGGAAGGTATTACTATGGACTTTATTGTTGGTTTGCCTCATACTACTCGGAGGTTTTATTCTATTTGGGTGATCGTTGATAGGTTGACTAAGTCAGCGCATTTCTTGCTGGTTCAGACTTCCTACGGGGCATAGAGGTTAGCTCAGATCTACATTCGTGAGATTATATGATTGCATGGGGTCCCATCTTCTATTATTTCAGACCGCTGCACTCAGTTCACATCTCAGTTCTGGAGAGCTATATAGAGGGATTTAGGTATGAGGGTTCAGCTTAATACTGCTTTCCACCCTCAGACAGATGGCCAGTTCGAGAGCACTATTTAGTTCCTGGAGGACATGCTTCGAGCCTGTGTACTTGACTTTGGAGGTTCATGGGATCAGTTCATGCCATTGGCCGAGTTCACATATAATAATAGCTTTTATTCGAGCATTAGCATGGCACTTTTCGAGGCTTTATATGGTAGGCATAGAAAATCGCCGATTGGTTGGTTTGATGGGTTGGAGTCCAGACCGCAGAGTACAGACTTACTTAGAGATTCCTTGGATCGAGTCCATTTGATTCATGATAGACTTAGAGCGACCCAGAGTAGGCATAAGAGCTGCGCCGATCATAGGCTTCGTGCCTTAGAGTTCAGTGTTGGTGATCGGGTTTTCCTCCAAGTATTGCTTGTGAAGGGCGTGATGAGGTTCGGTTGGCGGGGCAAGCTTAGCCCCAGGTTTATTGGGCTATTTGAGATTCTACAACGGATTGTTAGTGTTGCCTACATGTTAGCCTTGCATCCGATGTTTTCAGCTGTTCACCCAGTCTTCCATGTCTTGATATTGCGTCGGTATGTGATAGATGAGTCTCATGTGTTGCATTGGATTCGGTTCAGTTGGATGAGAGGTTATCATTTGTTGAGGAGCCTATAGCTATTCTAGCCAGAGATATCAGGAGATTGAGATCTAGGGAGATTTCGGTTGTGAAAGTTCAGTAGAGACATTATCCGATCGAGGAGGCTACTTGGGAGACTGAGAGTGAGTTGCATGCTCAGTATCCATAGTTATTCGAGCCTTCAGGTACTCCCTTCTTCTTGACTTTCGAGGACGAAAGTCCTTTTAGTAGTGGATGTTGTGATGACCCTTCCGATCATCTTCGCATTTACGCATTCATTGTACTGTTAGAGCCTTCTTATAGTGGCCTCAAATCATTTATGGCTTGCTGGGACCAGTAGTTCAGTGCCGTGGCCGTTCGTTTAGTCGTTTTGGTTGTTTGCCTGTTTTAGAGCTTAAACTTAGAATATCATTGACTTTGGTCAACATTCTTAGCTAACGTGCTCTAAATTGAATTTTGATAGTTTTGTTAGCTCCGTAGCGATGAGTTTAGTCTAGTTGGACCTTTAGTTGAGTCCTGAGAACTTCTGGTGTGGGTTTTGTGTAGTTTTCTCAGTTTTCAGTTCATTTGGAGTTGAAAGTGTAACTTCGAGTGACTTTTGATGATCGGAGTGTCGGATTCGAAATTTGATGATTCTATCAGCTCTGAATGTTGAGTTTGGGATAGGAAGATGGTTGGTTTGGGTTTCGGGTGAGTCGGACTCATTTCGAGCCTTTGAGTTCCTTTTCGTTAGTGTTGACTTCGGTTAACATTTCTCTGAAATGACCTTGTATGGAAGTTTCATTGATTCTGTTGAGTCCGGAATATCGTTTCTATTCTATTAGCACTATTGGTTTTTGAATATCGGTTTCCGATTGTGCCCGGAATGCCCCGTCGAGTTTTCTAAAAAGTGCAGAAAATCTGCTGCGGACAGCAGCTATTTATTGCTGTCATTTCGTTTTTTCCAGCCCTTCTCCTCACTTTTCTCACTCAAAATTCTCTCCACCATTTTGCTCCAATTCAGTTCTAAACCTTGGAGAATTATTTGTTCGTCGATTATTCGTAGTTCTTCGCCTCTTGGTAAGTCATCTTCCCCAACTTGTCTTCTTCGGTTTTTCTCTTAATTCCTCCATTGATGCTCATCCAAAGTTTGTATTTTATGATAGATTCTACTCCTAAGCTTGTGCATGTTCGTGGGTGTGAAGTTTTATCCATCTTGGGCTGATTTTCCGTCGTTTTGGTAAGTAATTCTTGCCCAATTTCTATTTTTATTTTCGAAATTTCCATTCTTTAATCCCCAACTTGGGCAGGCTATTTTGGTGCCCTTCCCTTGTCCAATTTTGATCGAATTTGGAGCATGCCTTCTTGGCATCGTTGGAGTCATCGTGGTTCTTTTCATTTTTAGTTTTGAATTGCGGCCCCCGCAGGCTCACTTTTGACCCGGATATCGACCCGGCTACAATTGTATCAATATGGGTATCGTTAGACTCGTCTTAACATTTTATTCATGAATTTGATAGTTTGATTCTCCTTCAGAGTTTGTCGGAGCAGCTCGGCCTCGGATATCGTTGTTCCCGTAGCTTGTAGTCGGACGACAGGTAGGTTACACCTTAACTCCCTAGACTTCGCATATATCGGGTAAAATTATACTAGTTGGCATCCTTGAGTTGGGTTAATAGGCTGGTACCACAGACCTTGATCGCTTTTCCATGATTTGTCCTATTTATTTCCTCTGTTATGTGTATTATTCCTATTAGTTGATATATTTATTACCCTTGTGACCCCGTGAGGTCTTGTTGACTCTGGAACATAAAAGGTGGGATTATTGGGAATGTCCGAGAGTCCCAGACATAAAAATATCCTTCTAGGCTGGTTATGCTTGTTGAGTAGCTTCGGAGCCTGTGCAGGGCCGATAGGTTGATTGTGAGTTGCCGAGAAGCTATTTGGGTTGATCATATCATTTTCATGCATATAAAGAGGTTTTTCCACATTTTTATTACAGTTTTTGGCTTCGGGCCTACGGAAACTGATTTTCTAAACTTTGCATGGCCCCGGGGGGGGGACGTTTTCGATAAAATTAGATTTGGAAATGATTTGACTTGATACGTGGATCTTCTTGGGGTAAAAGAAGGTTAAAAATATAGTTTTATCATGATTTACTACTATTGCTAGACTCAACCGGGTCGGAGTGCTAGCTGAGTTTTCTTACTGATTTAAAATGATATCAGGCTCGGCTGAGTCGAGCATCTGAGATATTTTTACTACTGTTTTAGATCTGATTATACCTGGACACCCTTATATAGGTTTTTGAGACATCTTTTTCACTGTTTTAGTCCTAGACAGGGTCCAGGCATGCATATTTGAGACTTAGCCACTGTCTTGAACTCGTACCTAATTCCGGAGGACACATTTTGATTCTGAATTTTAGTATGGGGTCCGGGACCTCCATGGACCTTGTCGCTCCGGGCCTGAGGCTTTGTGCTGCGTGTGCCAGGGAGAAGGGAATACGGTGGAGTAGAGGTATACGGGCTATGTCCTTCCATGAAACCTGCCTCCTGGGCCTGATCGTCACCGGAGAAGGTACATACAAAGGTGCTATTTCACCGTGATGTTTTCATGTATCATATCATCCATTGTTTGAGATACCACCCTTGTTTGTTGTTTGTTGATTGTACGCTCTAGTAGTATGGGATGCCAGAGGGTTTGTTTTCACTTGATTGTATTCCTCGATTGTATGGGCGGCCGAGGGACTCTAGGTAGACTCTTGTTACTTTATTCCGATATTATTCCCTGTTATGGTTGAGTATGAGCATGATTACTGTAAGGTGGTGAGTTTCTGGATTGAGTTTTGTATGCCTTGATTGGGTATTAATTCCTGTATGTCGAGCATGTCAACCATTATTCTTCTCTCCCTTTTTCCTTATACTTGAGGGTACCGGTATACCGCCCATTTCTAGAACTTATTCTTATATATACTATTTTTGCAAGGATCCATGGTGCGTTGTCCTTACTTTCACCTGTGCCTGTTGTGTGTATATATTTTGTATGCTAGCCTCTGGGCTAGCTCCTGTATGCTTATTGTTGAATTCTGTGACTGTTTGTTCCTACTCTGCCTGCTATTGCTCTTTTACTTTATATGTGCCCAGTCGGCCTATGATACCTACTGGGTACCTTATTCTTTGCATTTGGTGCTCACCCTACCCTCTGCATCTTCTGGTGCAGATCCTAGCATGGGCCATCGTCGTTAGCGCATCGGAGACTCGTGCGGGGTGCAGGTTTTTGATCATCCAGGCTGAGGGTGAGATCTTGGCGTTCAGAGCTTGACTTCAGTTATCCTTGGTGTATTTTGTACTCTTATAGTTTCATAGACATTGTGTATATATGAATTTTGGACCTTTGTACTCCCGATGTAGTTCGGCTCTTATATGATTTGATACCAGATTTTGGGTTTGGCTTAGTTTTCGCATTTTATATGAATTACTCTTGTTATCTATTTTCTTCTCCTTATGCCCTTGCTTCCTCTTATTTACCGAATCTTCCACTTAAACTGTTAGAAGTTAGCCCATTACTAACCATTCCGGGCTACGGGGATTAGTTCGCCTACTGGGGGGTTGTAGGTGCCATCATGACCGAGAAATCGGATTGTAACATACATAAACCTCCCATTGAAATAAAGACGGCCGATTAAATATTCACTTTTGACATATTTCTTCCATATTCCTCGAGGGATCGACCCTAACCTCAGTTAGGTTCTATATTTAATTTGACAATGACCGCTATATACTTCATAAAAGAGGTGTCATTTGGGCGTATCAAATATGCAATATATAACAAAATTCAAACTTAATAAATATCCCCCAAATACTCAAGAACCACCGCACCACCTCTGTACCACAACCATAATATCACGATCAACCCAACAGTCACCGTAATCCAATAACCACAACAATATATACACCACATTTTCCTTCTAACTTAACACAAAATCGACATCACCGGACATGAGTTTATAACATGAATAATACCAATAATAATTTAGAGATATCTAACGATCGATTCTTTGATAGCACGGTAAACTCAAAAATCATATATCCTAAGGAATCTTGCCATAAAAGAAAAAAATAGTCTTTACATACCTATTCGAGTTTGAATAACTTGATGTCGATAATCTATTTTCTTTTTGGTGATTGAATAGATCATCAGGAAAAAATTTCCTCCAAAATTCCACTTCACACACAAATTTCCTCTCTACACACACACAAAATATATATATATATATATAGTGTCAAAGCCATGAATATTATAGTAAAATAGTTGGAAGGATTTATTGGAGTACTACGTATGGCATATAGTTGAGAAGTGATTTGGCCAACATGTAGGATATTGTAAAGACCCTCCAAGTCATTTTGTGAATTTTTACTTATTTTTCCCATTTTAATCCTCGTTGTAGTCTTTATATGTGATTCATAACTTTCAAAAATTAATAGTATAGACCTCGAGGTGTTTGGGAGCGATTTAAGTCATTGGTTAGAATTTTGAGTTTTAAGAAAGTTAAGTTTGATCACGGTCAATCTTCAGTCAAGACGATCCTGAATTGGTGTTTTAGTGTTTTCAATAGGTCCGAAACGTGCTCTTTAGTTAATTTACTTAGGATAAATTACCTAAAGAGACGTACCTCCTTAACATCTTTAATAACCCTCCCACTACTTTATTTTAATTACTTAATATACCACATGTTAACCAAAAAGTTCTTCCGATACATCACCTCACCTCGGATACATCCCACCTATCGAATACATCTCAACCCTCGGATACATGTTGTAACCTCTCAGATACATGCAGATACTCGATATATCTGAGATAAAACTAAAGATGCAGATGTATCCGATAGGATTGTGATGTATCCGAGTGGTTTGGGATGTATTCGGCGGGATTGCGATGTATCTGAAGGAAAAGTAGTGGAAAAAAGAGTAATTAGCTCCTAAACATGTGTGTTTTATGTAAGTTACCGATTTACTTATTTGATTTGTTTTCTTGGAGTTCCGAATAAATTTTGAGGGTCTATTCGATGTTTTGGATATTTACAATAACTAATATAATTGGTGATTAATGGGTCAAGATTATAATTTTTTTTTTTATTTCATGTCATGTGACCCATATACAAGAATCAATTTAAGTGGGAAGGATTTACCACATTAAAGAATAAGGAAAGAAGTTTGAAAAGAGAGGCGGCTAGACATGGAGTGGCGACATCAGTTAAACTCCGAGAAAGAGATCCACAACCAACCTTTTGGGTATATACTGTAAGTTTCTATATCCATATAGGTATTATAATAATGGTATGGGGTTGACTTGAAAGTAGAGTTTAGAGGGCATTTATTACGGGTGAAGGATTATATATAATATGCTATTGGAATTGGGTTAATCTAATGATTAATCATGACCTAATGATGTCAAAGAGGTGATGATGAGCAATCATTGGGTAATAATGACGTGTGGATGGGGTGACATTATAAGTGACCATAGGCGTGAGATTATGATGCTTTGAGAGCAATTTGGTATGAATTAGCATACACAATGTTGTAATGATTATTAATCATTTGTTAGTAAGATGATGACAATGTGATGATGGCCTAATGATTGGTCTATAATGATAAATATCAAAGGGCTCTTATATATTTGAAGTACCGCAGCTACTGTTTTCTTTCATGTTTAATCTCGATTACGAGAATTGCTCAAATTATTATCAACTATAATTTTGATAAAATTTAGGTTTTAGGTCTAGAGTTTTTAGAGTTAGAATTCTTGATTTGGGGTGGAATAACAATCCGTTTTAGTTGAAATTTGACGTGCTAGTTATTATGTGTTTGAACTTATTTTGACCGTTTGGAAGCATTACGTAAGGGCAAGTTCGTTACTTGACACTTGGGCTTCGTTTCGAGGCAGGTAGAGATTTTTAATTTCTTTTTAAAATAATAGTTTTATTATATTGAATGAACATAAGGGTAAAGGAATAATAAGGGGGTCTTGTATAAATGAGATAACAAGTAATTATACGGGCATAGTTGCCATGCTAGGGGAAATTCTTACAAAATTATTATCAGCTGATAGAATCTCATAAGTTGTGATATAATAAAACGGTTGAGACTCGTGAATTATGTGAACCTGATTGTGATTGATAAACTCATTTTATATATTTGATCATACATATTCATTCATACCACTCTTATTGTTGCATGATCAATATTGATTGATATTTCCCATTGAGTTATTTATAAAATTCATATTCTTATTATGCCGATGGGAAATGGTTCCGGAGTATTTTATTGTGCCGATGGGAAATGATTATGGCGGGTGTAGACCAATTTACTTTTGGCCAGTGCATTGCATTGCATTATATTTCATCTACATTGTACTTTCTATTGAATTGATCCAGATACGTGCCTTATTTTTTATGTTATGGTGACTTACATTCTGGTAAGATTTTACTTGTGAAAAAAAAAATTTAAGATACATCTCGTTATCGCTTCTAGAAAGAGTTAGTAATCAAAGCTTGCTGAGTACTCGTATTTTTCGTACTCACTCTATACTTGTTACACCTTATTGGGTGCAGAAACTGAGTGAGGTACTAGGGATACTTGACTTGTTATTTGTGTTCGAGGCTGCTGTGGTTAGGATTTAGGGTGAGATGCTTGTTTCTGTCACGACCAAAAACCGAGCCATGATGGTGTCTACATAACCCCCCAGTAGACAAGCCTAACCTAAACATGCAGAAGACAATAAATAATAATTAAACTAAAGAAAAGCGAAAGATATAACGAAAATATAGGGCCAATAGCATATATACATACCATCATACAAAATATACATAAGAAGGACCTAAAGTGACCAAAAAGACAAAACAACACGAGAACCCACCCGGACCTGGTGTCACTAGTACAAGAGCGGCTAAAGTAAGGAGTAGCTATACAACAGATGATGTCTATCAAAAATACAAAATATAGACAGAATTTACAAGATGGAAAGCATGTAAAGTCTCCAAAAGCGCCGGGAGCTCACCGCGATCCGAACAGCAATGGATCTCGAATGATAGGAGATCAGCGAGGATGGCTCGTACTAGGTGTTGCATCAGAAAAAGAGATGCAGAGTGTAGTATGAGTAGCAAGACAACGGATACTCAGTAGGCATCATAGGTCGACCGAGTGCAGAAAGATAATATATATAAATAGATTATAGAAAAGTAGCTAACTATACAGGGATCCACCTAAATCTAGTTATAAAGCTGGAGACATGCCAATAAACTAACAAAAGAAATGGAAAGAAAAACAACATCAAGCTAACCGGAGTCAATCCACGTGCCAAAGCAAATGCAATACGGTGCACGATGATGCATGTATGAATGCAATATAGTATAAATCCAGAATACTGCATCTGGCGCCGAGAATATCGCATCAAACTATGCATATATATATATATATGTGAAATAGTAAAATACCCGAAATAATGCATCGGGGGTCCAAAATATCGCATCGGACTATAAATAAGTATATATGAGAGTAAAATACCTGGAATAATGCATCGGGGGTCCGAAATACCGCATTGGACTATAAATATATGCATAAAATAGTAGTTCTCCTTTTCTTTCCAAAATCCCATAGTAATACTCGAAGTAATTTTTATTTAAGTCCAGAAATCTCCACAACAGTAGTAAAGCCTCATTTCAAACAAAAAACCTTTGAAAAACTATCCATGTTGTACCAATGTATGCCATGCGATATGAGTATGAATATTTACAAACAGAGAAAAAATCACGCCATCAGATCAAACAGGGCAAGAATACCCTCCAAACCAAGAGAACTAACCTGGAACTCCGTCCAAATCCTAGTCATGGCCTCGGACCCACAATTACACACACAACAATAGAATAAAGAGGTAAAGTGAAAATAAAAGCAAAAACTACGGGAAAACTCTATTCTTCCTCTATAGCCTCCTAAAAGCATGCTAAGGATTCTATACTAGTCACACAGAAGAAGCAAGCTCCTAGACTAAGGATAACATACAGTTCTAGGCTAAAACCCCAAAATGGCCAGTTAGCGTGATAAACAAGATTCAAGCCTAAAGTCTATCTAAAATCCAACCTAGCATTCCAGTAACATATGAATATATATTATCTAACTAACTCAGTCAAAAAGGTAAACCGTAACCTACCTCGGGGCTGAACTGCAAGTACGAACCGTCACTCGTGTGCCTTCCCCTTTCGAGCAGCTTCTGAAAGCTGCCACGCTATCAAGAACATAAACTTGGTGTCAAGACAAGAAGAATGATACCCACATTGCTATACGGAAAATTGGGCTAAAAATTGGGTCAGAAAAATGACTCTCGGGGCACGCGCAATGAAACAAAAAACAAAAATTAAAACTATGCTCGCGGTGGGTTAAGGAACCCATGCCCAAAATTTGGGTGAGAACAGAGCTCGATTCGGGGCGCAAAATAGCCCCGAAGTGCTACTAATTCACGGAATTATAACGGAAAAGCTCAGAATTTCAAGGCAGAGACCAACCTCGATAAGAGAAACACGTCACGGAGATGAATTGCACGAATTCAAGAACATGCACTCCCCACAAGTTAGCCTTCAACAAAGATCACCCAACTCTAGGAATTAACAACAAGGGAATTTAAGCGGGGGAAATACGGGAATTTCCACGGAAGGGAGATAGGGGTGACGAGGGGACTTACCTGATGAATGACACTGAGCAAGAGAGCTGGGACTAAGGAGCTTTGGAGCTCAACAATGGAGTTTTTCAGAGTTTATAAAGAGAAAACGAAGTTGAAGTTTTATATAACTTCCAGGGGTCCTTCATCGCGATCGCGACAGGACCCCCGCATTCGCGGAGAACAGCTGGCCCAACCATCACGAAAGCGATGGTCCAGGCCGCCTTCGCAAAGAGGAAGCCAAGTTGGGTCCCAGTCGGCTACATCGCGAATGTGATGGGAAACCTTTGTGAATGCGATGGTCAAGAAACCAGACCATCGCGAATGCGATGGGAACCTCGCGATCGCGAAGAGCAAAAGGGTCTGCATCTTAATGCAGCAACCAGCAATTTCCCTAAGCCCAAATATCTTCCGATTGACCCTCGGGATTCATCCGCAATCCCATGAACACAAACCAACCATGCTACCCTACCAGAAATGACATTCTAGACTCAATGGAATCGACAAAACTCCCAATGGAGATTGTTTTAATAAAAAGTGGGCCCTACGCCAAAAACCAACTCGAAACTCAAGACCCAAAACCAAGTCAGGAAGCAGCGGGACCCAAACCAAAGGTCCCCTAGCCCAAAGTTGATATTTTGGAGCTAACGGCACTAACGAAATTTCCATCCGAGGCCGTCTTCTTCGATTGTTTACCAAAGTCAATCTTACTAGCCAAACTGACTTGAAAACACCCAAAACCAAACAAAAAGCCCTCATACCCAAACCAATGGTTCCACTAGACCAAAATCCCCGTTCTGGAGCCAATGAAACTGTCAAAATATGATTTTGAGCGCGTTTACCAAGAAAGTTGACCAAAGTCAAAGATTTTCCAACTTTATGGGCCAAAATAGGGAAATGGTCATAACGACCTAACGAACAGCCCCGGGCACCGAACTGTCAGTCCCGGTGAGTCATAAATGACCTATAGCCACTGAGGGAAAGCTTGAAATATAGAGAAAAGCACAGAAAATGAAAAATGACCTGGAGGGTCATTACAACATCCACTACTAAAGAACTTTCATCTGCGAAAGTTAGAAAAAGGATAGTACTTGAAGACTCGAAAAGAAGAGGATAACGGGTCCGTATGTCGGTCTCGACCTCCCAAGTAGCCTTCTCGACAGGACGATACCGCCACTGAACCTTAACTGATGAATTCTCCTTGGACATCAACTTCCTAACCTGCCTGTCCAAAATAGCAACAGGATCTTACTCGAAGGCCAATGACTCATCCAACTGAACCGACTCTAACTGAAGCACATGAGACTCATCCGGAATGTACTGCCTCAGCATAGAAATATGAAACACCGGATGAACACTAGAAAGAGGAGGAGGCAAGGCTAACTCATAAGCAACCACTCCAATACGACGAAGGATCTCAAATGGAACAATGAACCTCGGACTGAGCTTACCCTTCCTCCCGAATCGCATCACGCCTGCGCGATACCTAAAGGAACACACTGTCACTAACTATAAACTCAAGATCTTGAACTCTCCGATCAGCATAACTCTTCTGCCTACTCTGGGCAGTACGAAGTCTCTCTTGAATAATCCAAACTTTATCCATAGAATCACGAAGCAAATCGGTACCCCACGACCTAACCTCGAAAGCATTAAACCAACCCACCGGAGATCGGCACCATCTACTATACAACGCCTAAACATTGATCCCACTGACCCCCAAAATTAATAACGCAGGCTCGTAACATATCCTCCAGAACCTTAATAATGCGCTCTGGCTAACCGTTTATCTGTGGATGAAAAGTTATGCTAAGCTTGATAAATGCTCAAATCGTGCTCTCCAAGAAAGAGGCAACAACGATCGTGTAGCAAAACAATATTTATAAACCCAACGAGTGTCGGGGTCGTACCCAAAGGACTTGAGGTAGCAGTATATCAATTGTAATGGATTGAGTTCAAGGTGAGAGTAATTGCTCAAACAAAAAGTGAAAGGATTGGGGAATTGGGAGTGTTATCACTACAATCCCAATTCAATTAAAAACAAGAAAACTAAAGCGGATGTACCAAGTTTAACTAGACGACTAAGGATGCATATCCGATGGGTTTTTGTTATAGGTTCAGGTAATTACCAATTCATACCTATTCTCGCTTAGTGAAATGAATAGCATTAGTCATAAGTAAGATTTGCGTATCTCTTGATCAACAATCTTATTACCGATGATCTCAAGTACAGCATCATCGGTTTTACCAATAAACAACCAATCTAGCTTGGGAGGTCACACTATCTCTAGCTTAGACCCTTAAATGGGAGAATCTGATGATAAGAGCTATTCCTAGCCTCAAATCTGAGTGGAATCCCAAGTTTCCACTAACAATCTCACATCCAAAATTATGAAATACTTTCTCAAGCAATCACATCGTCAAGTAATGTAAATTAATGTTTACAACCACTAATTTTAGGATTAAAACTAGGTGAAATTGTTAGACCCATGTCAATTAAGCAACTATAAGCAAGAATAGATAACACCCATAACCATTTCTTAAACACCATCATCAATGCACCCCTAAGCAAGAGAATTTAGCCACTCATGGTGAGAGTGAAAGGGATACAAGCTGGGTAATTCAAAATCCCTTCCATTAGAGCTGAATCTCAAGTTCTAGCTTCAATTTGAGTACACAATTGTTAACCAAGAGAACTGGATTGAAACTCTCTTCTCAATGTAGGTGGAAAACTTAGTCTCCAAGCTCAAAGGTCTTCAAAATATTCAGAATGATAAAAATTATTTACAATTATGCCTGAAGAGGCCTTTTATAGTTTCCCAAAATGTCACTAAAAATTAGGACAAAAATGCCCTTCAGGCAGTGTGTGGTGCGATGTGCGGTTCGCACGTTGTGATCTGCGCATCACACACTGCCTCCAATTGAATCAGTGACTTCAGCTAGAATTGGGAGCTCCGTGCAAAGGGGGTACAGTTTGCACCTCAGGATGTGCGCATAATACAGTGACTGCACTTTGTGACAGACTCTTTAGTGACTTTATGCTCTTGTGCGGAGGAGGTGCAGTTCGCACCTCGGCTTGTGTGTGTTGCATGGCTAGTGCATCTCCGGCCAGAATCTTCAGCCTTTTTGAACACTTCACACTTCACTCTATTTGAGCTCTTTTTGGGTCCATTTCCTTGTTTTCATCATCTATCAAAAGTACCTGCATAGACATCAATAAAGGCCGTAAGAACCTCTAAATCTATTCAAAACATAGAAATAATTCATGGATGTAGGCTCAATAAGTTGGTAGATTACCGACTTATCAAACCCCCAAACTTGAACTATTGCTTGTCCTCAAGCTAGATACTTACAAAACAAGGAATGAATTATTCCCTAGGCTCAATTAAGGCACATAAGACTACTCTACACTAAAAATTAAGAAAAAGAATAAACAAAAGACTCAAAAAACTATGCTTATCTTAATTTGGACCACCACAAACTCAAGGTAATCGATCATTTCAAAACCTTTTTCAAAAGGATATCATTTCTCATTCAAAATCAAGGGAATTTTTGCCATTCAAAACAAGAAATTTAAGCTTCTCAATTCATTGGCATGGACCGTCAAGGTTTTCCTCGATATTCTCCATACAACTTGTCTCATTCATTCCCCTCAATTGAAATAAAGATTCTATGTTTCAATTTGAGTGCATGATGCCACTCACCACAAGATAGAATCCCACTCACAATCATTCACTTCATAAAACATGGAATTATAGGAGAACTAAGAAGACTCTCACTCTCTCAAGGAAGTTCACACGCGTCGAACCATAGGCTTGCCCTTCATGTATATCGCCACTAATGTAGGGTAGCCAAGCTCGGAATTACCAAGGACTTGCGGGTTATGATGTTGGCTAGGTTCAAGGTGATGATATCATTTGGATGAAGTGACTACATATCCCTAATGCTCTTTTATTCTTATTTCGAATAATGCTCACATTTTTCAATTTCAACTTCACCTTATTCCTCCCTCACACGGCCCAAGATTTCTCCTTTTAACTCATGATCATTCAAACTCCTTATACCACCTTCACTTGGTAGCACCTATTTTTTCTTTTCAATTTTCTTATTGGATTGATCTTTTGGAGCAATTTTAAATTTTAAATTAAGGTGCTACCTTGCACTTGAAGTGCACTTCTTTTCTTCTCCTCATTTGATCACTTGCACCCCCAAACTTAGGCATTTGTCTATATTGTATTTTGTTTCCCCCCCAAACTTAGGCTTTTAGCCTACATTCATTTTCAAGCAATTAGGAAGGATGGGTGCCAAAATAGAGGTTCTAAAAAGATAAAGGCGTTACAAGGTGATAAAGAACGGTCATAAGCTCAAAAGGGGTTCACTAGGATTTGATGTCGTGGGAGGTTATTTGGGTGAAGTGGCTATCAAAAAGGGCCTAAGGTCATCTTCCATGCTCGGCCACACCTAGAATTTTGCCTTGAATCACATCCGAGGCAAGTTCTAGATGACACTTATGCACAAGAATCAAGGTAAAGCCTCACCACACAAGACATCATGCCACAAGACTTCTTTCATTAGTCTCACAATCAATTAGGGGTCATCATCATACTCTATATATATTTTTATATTCAGACATGTTTTGGGCTCTTTCCCAGTTCAGATATTAAATTATTTTCAGCTTTCGCACAATATATGTTTTTAACTAAAATTGCCTAGATATGCCCGACCATAGCTTGGGGTCACTTGTGACACTAAGCACCGTGTTATGTCTAAGGGGTAGCCTCAGGGCGTGACAAACTTGGTATCAGAGCATCAAGTTTAAGTGTCCTAGGGTGTCTGAAAGCCATGTCAAGTAGAGTCTTCTTAATGGGTGTGAAGCGTGCCACACTTATGGGGGAGAAGCTATGAGATATCATTAGGAATAACTTCCCTTCTTTCTTTTCCAGCTCATGCTATAGATTATGAACTCTATTTAAGCTCCTTCTAACTCATGCTCTTCGCGTTTCAGAAAAATACCTCCCAGAAGAGCTAACACCAGGAATCAGCCAGCACAAGCAGCTCCATCATACCTATTGAATGAGAAAGTTATGAATGCCGAATTCAGTGCTGTATTTCAAGTGCTTGTGCAGGCTATGACAGCTCAGGTCAATTAGCAGGCTGTGGCACCAGCTCCACCTCAGACTAATAATGCTGCAGCTAGAATTTGAGACTTCACTCGTATGAACCCTACGGAATTTCATGGGTCTAAATCAGAAGAGGATCCACAAGAGTTTCTTGATGATATCTAGAAGGTGACAGATATTTTTGGTGTCACTCCAGTCGAGAGTGCAGATTTAGCCACCTATCAGTTGAAGGGAGTGGCTTATACTTGGTATCAGCAGTGGAAGTAGTCTCGTTGTGAACATGCAGGTCTGGTGGATTGGAACCAGTTCAAGACTGCATTTTTGGACAGGTTCTTCCCACTTTAACTCAGAGAAACCAAGGTCCAGGAATTCATAAACCTGAAGCAGAATAATATGAGTGTGAAGGAGTATGCACTCAAGTTCACATATCTTTCTAAGTGTGCCCCAACAATATGGCTGACCTCAGGGCCTGCATGAGTAAGTTCATATATGAGGTGTCCGATAATGTGGTCAAGGAATGCAAGACTGCCATGCTTGTTAAGGAAATGGACATCTCCAGGTTGGTTACTTATGCTCAGCAGATTGAGAAAGAGAAAATCACAGAGTGGGGAGGAAACAGTAAGTGGGCTAGGACATGTGATTTCAACTACTCTCAGCAGAGGTCAGAGGGTGGTAACCGCTCTCAATTCCATCAGAAATATTCAGCTCCAACTCCATCTTCTGCTAGTGCCCTTGTTCCAAAATTCAAATAAGATCAATGGGATAGAGTGCCAGGCTCTAAGTCCCAAGGTACAGTTACTAGCAGGCACATTAATTCAGTGTGTAAGAAGTATGGAAGGAACCACCAGGGTGAGTGCATGGCAGTTAGTGGAAATTGCTTTAGGTGTGGCAAGCCAGAACATATGATGAAAGAGTTCCCTCTAAATTCTCAGAAGGGCAGGGATACTCGTTCGCAGAATCAGGCCAGCTCTGCAGTGGCTCCAGCGGGTTGCCCCTCTCAGCAGGGTGCCTCATCTGGTACAGGTGGTGGTTAGTGCCAAAACAGGTTGTATGCCCTTCAAACTCGATAGGACCAGGAGGATTCTCTCGATGTGGTCACGGGTACATTACAAGTCTTCCATTTAGATGTTTATGCATTGTTAGACCCAGGGGCTACACTTTCCTTTGTAACTCCTTATATAGCAGTAAACTTCGGTGTCAGTCCAAAAATCGTCCCAGAACCATTCTCAGTCTCTACTCTAATTGGTGACCCAGTTATAGCTAGACGGGTATATAGAAATTGACCTGTCTCAGTTTCCTAGAAAGTCACCTCAGCCAATCTTATAGAGTTAGAAATGACTGACTTTGATATTATTCAAGGCATGGATTAGTCACATTCTTATTATGCCTCAGTTGACTGTAGAACTAGGATCGTTCAGTTTCAGTTTTCAAACGAGCCAATCTTAAAATGGAAGGGTAGTACCTTAGTGCTTGTATGTCAATTTATCTCTTACCTTCAGGCCGGAAAGATGATTTTCAAAGGGTATATATATCACCTTGTTCGGGTTGAGGATTCAAACTCTGAGTCCCTAACTCTTGAGTCAGCTCTAGTGGTGAATGAGTTTCCAGAAGTGTTCCCAGAATATCCTCCCGGAGATCCTCTCGAGAGGGAAATCGACTTCGAAATAAATCTCCTTCCAAATACCCAGCCTATTTCGATTCCTCCTTACAAAATGGCTCATGTTGAACTTAAGGAATTGAAAGAACAGTTGAAAGACCTTCCAGATAAGGGCTTCATCAGACCCAGCATCTCTCCATGGGATGCTCTAATGCTATTCGTGCGTAAGAAAGATAGTTCTCTTAGGATGTGCATCGACTACTGTTAGTTGAACAAAGTTACAATCAAGATCAAGTATCCCATCCCCAGGATTGATGACTTGTTCAACCAGCTTTAGGGTGCTAGTTTCTTCTATAAGATAGACCTCAGATCCTGCTATTATCAGTTCAGAGTCAGAGATAGTGACATCCTGAAGACAGTCTTTAGGACTCAATGTGGTCACTATGAATTTATAGTTATGTCTTTTGGAATAACCAATGCACTTTCAGCTTTCATGGACTTAATAAATAGGGTGTTCAGATAGTATTTGGACTTGTTCATCATTATCTTCATTGATGATGTCCTTGTTTATTCTTTAAATGAGAAGGAGCATGCACATCATCTGAGGGTCATTCTGCAGACTCTCAAAGACCACCAGTTATTCGCCAAGTTCAGTAAATGTGAGTTCTGGTTGAAATCAGTTGATTTTCTTGGTCATGTGGTGTCTAGTGAAGTAATCTGAGTTGATTCTTAGAAGATTAAGGAAGTAAAGGACTGGCCCAGACCCACTTCTTCGACTGATATCAAAAGTTTCTTGGGTTTGTCCAGTTACTACAGGAGGTTTGTTGAAGGATTTTCATCAATAGCTGCTCCATTGACCAAGCTGACTTAGAAGAAGGTCAAGTTTCAGTGGTCAGACGAGTGTGAGAAGAATTTCCTAGAGTTGAAGAATATATAGGCTACAACCCCCGTTTGGACTTTACCAGAAGGTTTAGACGGTTATGTGGTTTATTGCGATGTATCCAGGGTTGGCCTGGGTTATGTTTTGATGTAGCAGGGTAAGGTCATAGCTTATGCTTCCAGATAACTTAAGATTTATGAGAAGAACTTCCCAACTCATGACCATGAGCTTGCAGCTATTATGTTTGCCCTAAAGATTTGGAGACACTACTTGTATGGTGTTCATGCTGATATGTTCACATATCATAAGAGCCTCCAGTATATGTTCACCCAGAAAGAGTTGAATCTTTATTAGAGAAGGTGGCTTGAGTTCCTCAAAGACTATGACATGAATGTACTCTACCATCCGGGTAAGGCTAATATAGTGGCTGATGCACTCAGCAGACTGTCCATGGGTAGTGTGGCACATGTTGAGGAAAAGAGAAATGAATTAGCCAGGGTTGTTCATAGGCTTTCTCTCTTAGGAGTTTGTCTCATGGACACGACATATGGTGGTGTGATAGTCCAGAATGGGTCAGAATCTTCATTGGTAGCGGAGGTTAAAGAGAAATAGGACAGTGATCCCATATTGTTTCAGTTGAAAGGTGCAGTTCATCACCAGAGAGTTGAGGTTTTCTCCCAAAGGGGAGATGGTGTGCTTCGCTACCAGGATCATTTATGTGTACCTACAGTGGGTGAGTTGAGGCAGCAGATCCTTACTGAAGCCCTTAATTCTAGATATTCTATTCATCCTTGTGCCACTAAGATGTACCGTGACCTACAGTAACTTTATTGGTGGAACGGCATGAAGAGGCACATTGTAGATTTTATGGCTGTGTCCCAATTGTCAGTAGGTTAAAGTAGAACATCAGAAACCATGAGGTGTGACTCAGGATATTAGCATTCCTACTTTGAAGTGGGAGGTGATCAACATGGATTTCATTATGGGATTACCTCGTACTCGCAGATTGCACGACTCCATTTGGGTGATAGTGGACAGGGTTACTAATTCAGCTCACTTCTTGGCTGTCAAGGCTACATATTCAGCGGAGGACTATGCCAAACTCTACATCAGCAAGATAGTTAGGTTACATGGAGTTCCCTTGTCTATCATCTCAGATAGGGGTCCTATGTTTACATCTTATTTCTTGAGATCATTTCAGAAAGGTCTTGGTACTCAGGTGAATCTCAGTACAACATTTTATCTGCAGACGAATGGTCAGGTAGAGCATACCATTCAGACTTTAGAGGACATATTGAGAGCTTGCGTGATTGATTTCAGGGGTAGTTGGGATGATCACTTACCTCTCATAGAGTTTGCCTGTAATAACAGTTTCTATTTCAATATTTAGATGGCCCCATATGAAGCACTTTATGGGCGTAGATGCAGGTCACCGGTTGATTGATTCGAAGTAGGTGAAGTAGCCTTGGTTGGGCCAGATTCTGTTCATGAGGCTATGGAGAAAGTTCAACTCATCAGAGAAAGGTTGAAAATAGCTCAGATTCGTCAGAAGTCCTATGCAGATGTGAGGAGAAGGGACTTAGAGTTTGAGATTGATTACTGGGTCTTCCTGAAAGTGTTACCCATGAAGGGGGTGATGAGATTTGGCAAGAAAGGGAAGCTCATCCCCAGGTATGTAGGTCCTTACAGAATCTTGAAAAGGATTTGTAATGTGGCTTATGAGTTATAATTGCCAGCAGAGCTAGTAGCGGTTCATCCAGTCTTTCACATTTCCTTGCTAAAGAAGTGTGTGGGTGATCCAGCATCGATAATGCCATTAGAGAGTGTGGCTGTGAAGGATAGCCTCACCTATGAGGAGGTTCCAGTTGAGATTCTTGACTGTCGGGTTCGTAGGTTGAGAAATAAGGAGGTCGCTTTAGTGAAGGTTTTGTGGAGAAATCAGTCCATAAAGGGAGCTACTTGGGAAGCAGAAGCAGCCATGATAGCCAAGTACCCTCACCTCTTTCCCTCCGATTTAGTTTCAGCTTGAGGTAATTGTTCCTCTCCAGTTTCTTAGTTTACTCTCATGTACTTCAGCCTCAGTATCATGTCCCCTCAGCTATTCTTACATTTCAGCATATTTGCATACTCGTGGGACTCAGTTCAGTTAGATATAAGTTTCTAGTACTCGTTTGGTAGGAATTGTAGCCCTTTTTCCTCCAAGATCAGCTTATTCAGTATTCAGTCGAGGATGAATGATCCCAAAGGGGAGATATTGTACCACCCCAGAACATCCAAGCCCAGACTTAGCTCAAAAAACCAGAAAGAAATATTTTTTCCAACTGTCAGCCAGAATCACGAGTTAGATCCATGACCCATGGAAGTTTCCACGAGTCATGGACTAGAACCGTGGAATCAAATTAGAGACCTGAAGAATTTTCTGAGAACCACTATTGGGTTCTATGAACCATGGAAGTATCCACGAGTCGTGAGCCCAAATCATGGAACCAGACTTGAGGCCAACCATTTCTCTGAGAACCACGATTGGGTTCTACGGACTGTGGAAGGTTCCATGGGTCGTGAACCCAAGTCGTGGAACTCATACCCGCAGCTAGACAAAAAGGCCCAGGAACCATGATAGGGCTCCACGAGCCGTGGAATTTTCCACGAGTCATGAAACCCATCCGTGGAACTTGAGTCGCAATTTTTCCAACAGATTTCTTTTATTTTTCCAAGGGTGTTTTGTACTTTTCCTACCTTTTCTTAGGCCTAAGATACATTATTTGTTTTAGTCTCAGCCTAATTAATTAGTCAAAAACTATCTAAATCACCTACTCTCCTAAAATCATCAGACTTAGAAAGAAAAGAAGAAAAAGAGGCGACAGTTTGCTCTCAAGAACAAGCAGGAGGTCTTCTTTAAGATCATCCCTAAACCCAAAGATTTCCTCCATAGTTTCTTCTCCAGGTATGTGGGATTTATCTAGTGGGTTCCTTTCACCCATTAGGTCCCTAGAATTCATTTAGTTCTTCAGCTTTTCCATGAATTATTCAAACCTAGGGTTCTTTAATCTTAGGGATTTATTGTAACTCAATTGTTATAGTTTATGCGAGATTAAATACACGTTTCTTGGAGAATTAGCATAGTCCCATGTATAGAACTCAGTAACCCTACCTTGTCTTAAATTTAGTATTCAAATTTATACTTGCTAGACAGATAAATCAGGCAATCATGCTTCAGAATTAGAATGCCATCAGTTTCAGTATATGTATGTTGCATTCTCAGATGATTATCGGTATTTGAGCTATCCAGCATTTTAGCTTGCATTTTATTGCTTATGTATTCAGTTGGGAGTAGACTTAGCACCGAGCGGACGAAGGGATGAAGGCTCACCCGCCAGTTTAGGCTGAGACCTTTAGTAGCAGTCCCTGAGTCCCAGAACTATGTCGCCACCGTAGGTTCTAAAGAGGTCACCCATCAGATTAGGATTGACACCCTTGTCCCTTGTGGACATCAGTTTAGTGGATCCACGTTAGCTTTGTTCATACCCTTGGCAAGTTATGAACACCCTTCCATCCAGGGGCATAGGTTGTCCCCATAGTTAGCTCCACTTGGGGTATGTCAGTTAATAGTATCTCCCACAGTCAGACCTATATTGCATCGACCATGTATTCAGTATCTATTTCAGTTATTCAGCTTAGCATATTATATGTTCATGTTAGTACTTGGTGATTGCATCCAGCTTAGTATTCAGTTTATACTTTAGTATCTATATTTCCATGTTTAGTTATTATATTATTCAGCTTAGCACATATCATGCATGCTTAGTACATTCAAAGTACTGACGCATACTTTTGTGCTATATCATTTCATGATGTAGGTTCAGGCGCTCAACATCCAAACTGTTCTTAGATCGACTTCCAATCCTTACTAAGCATCTTCAGTGGTGAGTCCTCATAGCTCGAGGATAATGGACATGCTTTATCTTTCAGTCTTTACTTTTCAGTTTCAGGTTATTAGAGCAAGATGGGGGCATATCCCAGAAACTCACATCAATTAGAGCCTTTCAGACATAGACTAGATTAAGCTATTGTGTTGTTAGTGTTATTTTTAGTCATCATCATACTCTATATATATTTTTATATTTAGACATGTTCTGGGCTCTTTCCCAATTCAGATATTAAACTATATTCAGCTTCCGCACAATATATGTTTTTAACTAAAATTGCCTAGATATGCCCGACCATCGGTTAGCTTAGGGTCACTTGTGACACTAAGCACTGTGTTACGTCTAGGGGGTAGCCTCGGGGTGTGACAATTCTTGAGAAAGGGAATAATCTCACCACAAATGCTTCGACAAGACTATTCCACGTGGTGATTGAGTCTTCTAGAATCTCATCTAACAATGTTGTGGCTTCTCCCGTGAGAGAGAAAGGAAACAAGCGAAGCCAAATTGACTCTTGGGGAAAGTTATGGAAAATGAAAGGCTAGAAAATTTCAATGAAATTTGGAATGTGCCTATTTGCATCCTCATGTGCAGCCCCTCCAAATAACCCCTTCATTTGTATGAGGTGGAGCATGGTACTAGTGACACGGAACACCGTGTTCCCAACTGTAGGAGGTAGGTGGATTACACCTACTCCTCCTTGAATTTTGGGCTCAGGGATCGCATCCATGAATCTTTCTATACTTTTGTTATCACCTACCTTGCTCATAGGCGGCCTTCTCAATGATCAAAAACGAAAAGCAAAGTAAAAAGCAAACAAAAACTCATAAAGTAATTTCAAACGTCAATCAAAAAGGCTACTCAAAACCAAATCTCTGACAATGGCGCCATAGTTGATAACGCTCAAGTAACACTCTTCATACGGAGGTGAAGGCAATCATTAAGTAAAATAAAATTTATAAACCCGACGAGAGTCGGGGTTAATTCCACAGAGAAATGGTAGAGTTTCCTATAAGATTTTCATATATCAATCACCAATAGAGTCAATGTTCAAACAATAATAAAAGTAAAAAGGGGGAAATCAAAGAATTGGGAAATCTGTCACAATTCGCAATTCAACTTAAAAACGTAAAGTAAACATGAATTTGTATCAAGAGAGAGGATGACTAGGGGTATGTTTCTGATGGGACTTAAGCATGGGTTAAGATACTTGCTTAATTGTGCAAATTCTTGTTAAACGACATGGATAGCATTGGTTTTAATTATGAATGTCAATCTTTTGATCCAACAATCATGTTTCCGATGGTCTTTTTTCAAGCACCATGGTTTCAACAATAATCAACCAATTTTATGCTTGGAGAAGTCACACTATTTCTAGCTTAGACTCTTAAATGGGTGTTTCCGGCGATTGAACTATTTCTAGCCTAAATCTAGGAGGAAATCCCAAGTACCCACTAGTAAATTCTCATCCAAAATTATGAACCTCTTTTTCAAGCAAGAACACAATCAAGTAATTTCAATCAATATTTGCAACCATTAATTTTAGAGCTAAAACATGGAGAATTCACTAGACCCATATCAATTTAGCAATTATAAACACAATTACACAAGACCCATACCCAATTTCAAATAGCCATCATCAACACACCCCTAGACAAGGAGACTTAGCCACTCATACTAAAGGAATAAGAGATAATACCAAATGGGTAATTCAAATTCCCTTTCATTAATGAAGAAGTTTCCAATATCCAAGCTCAATTTACACAACTATGGTGAATCAAAGGTTGAAGATGAAGGAATAGAGTGAAACCCTCTATCTTTCCTTGGGAAAGAAAACTTGTTCAATACTCAAAAACTATTCCAAACTATGAAAAACTATGCCTAAATTAGGTTTTATAATGTTCCCAATTCATCACATAAAAGTGGACAAAAATACCCCTCAAGAGTTGTGCGCCATGACGTGTGTTTCACACATCTCATTGTGCATGTCACACAGCTCTGTCTCAGTAGACCAGTGACTCTAGCTAAACTTCGGGTGTTGAGCAAAGTAGGGTGCGGACCGCACCAGGCATTGTGTGTGTTGGCGGCTGCACCCCTTAGCAGATTCTTCTTCTTCCATTGATCTTCATATGGAGGGAGGTGCGAACTGCAACAAGCATTGTGCATGTCATACGGCGGTCGTACCTCTCAGCAGAATCTTCATCTCTCTTGATCAACTTTACACCTCAACTCTTTTTGAGCTCTTTTGGGTCAAATTCCTTGTTTTCTACTTTTGACCAAGAGTACCTCCATTCATATCAATAAAGGCCATAAGAACCTCTAAATCTTATCAAAATATGGTAATCATTCATGATTAAAGGCTCAAAAAGTTGGTAGATTACCGATTTATCAATTGTCAGAAAAGTTCCTAAATAGGTTCTTTTAATCTAAGAGAAAAAAAGAGCTAAGAGGCAGGATATCGAGGGTTGTGCAAAAAGATAACGAGTCACTGCCATAAGCTTGTGAAAGTGCAACACCTCAGATTCTAAACCAGCATCCTTGCATCTTTTAATCTATTGCAGACCTATTCCAAAAGGCTACAGTCACTTCTACGGTCCGTACTTCAAAGCACGATTCATGAAGTAAGTCGTGGAAACCACTCAGTCAGACCTTGACTTCTAGGTTTACAAGAGAGAAACTACGGCCCATGGAATCATTCTAAGGTTTATAGACCAATCCATATAAAGGTTCAGAGAGATGTCAAATCTCATAATGACAGGAGGAGTACCTCTACGGTCTGTAAACTACATTCGCGGCCCATAAATCCAACCATAAATTCATTTCAAAGAACTAGCAAAATATCAGAGTGAGTCGATGGCTCAGACTATGATCTGTAGACTTGTTCTACAATTCATAAACCCTATCCGTGAAAAGTAGATCATAGACTTAGAAATCTCAAGAAAAGTTCTACTGTCAGGACCATGGTCCATATACCTAGTCCATGGCCCATAAAACTAACAGTACTCTTGAATTTTCAGGCGCCAATAAAAGGTTGCCTTAGTTATTTTCTCATTATTTTTCACATCCAGACTAGTTCTCTCAACCCTAAACGACTTCTCTTATCCTCCTAAGGCTAGGTAAGTCATCTCTACCATTATCCATGTGAGTTTAATGATTCCTATCCCTAGACTAAGGAATCTAATAAGTTCTTGATGCAAAATCATAGGGTTGTTTGGATAAATCATTCTCTAGGTCCCAAAGTAAGAATTTAGAGATTTCCCTTAGAGGTTTGGAGAACTTGAGGTATGTGAGGCTACCATAGTTAGGGAATTTCCATCCTTTCTCATGCTCGATGTAACAAATAGGAAATTGATCCAGCTTTTAAACTCAGAAAACTTGCTGAAATTTTGAACTCCCAGGGATCACAAGTCAAGTCCACGAGCCGTGGAAAGTTCCACAAGTCATAGAAAGGACTTGTGATTAGAGCCCTGCAGACTACCCTCAGGTCTGAGAACCATGGGCCAGTCTCATGGTTCGTTGAAGCTTCCACGGGTCGTGGAACCAACCCATGGAACTTAGACAGAGAGTAGCCATTTTCACTAAAACCACGAATTGGTTCCACGACTCGTAAAAGTTTCTACGGGTCATCCTATTGAGTCGTAGGAACTCATTTGTAGCCTGAAACTTTGGCTTAGGAACCACGACTCTAGTCCACGAGAGGTGGTTAGTTCTATGGAAGGGACCCGTGGGACCTGAAGCCGAGTTTTAAATCAGCGTTTTCTTAATTAAGTCCCAAGGGTATTTCAGCTATTACCCACCCTTTTAACTCCTAAGTGAGGTCGTTTTGAACATTTTTAGCATGAATTCTAAACCTATTAGCCTAAGTCCCTCCTCATTACCTCATTCATTGCCCAAAGGGAAAAGAACTCTCTCAAGCTCAACTATCTAAGTCTGAAACTCAGAAAATTTTCATGTTCCAGGAATGACGGGTCCACACCACGGGCCGTGGTTTGAACCACGGGTCATGGAATGGAACCGTGACTCCCTTCTGTTTATTCAGCCTCTAGTATGGGACCACGAGTTAGTTCTATGGACCGTGGTTCAAACCACGAATCTGTCCTGTCGACTCGTGGTACCAGATCAGGGGGATGACAAGTTCCCCAGGTTTCACGGCTTGGTTTGACGACCTGTCATCCATTCTACGGGTCCATCATGTTGACTCGTAGGATTGCCTACTGTAGCCTAAATGGTTGTCCAGGAACCATGAGTTGGAACCACAGGTCATGGTTCAAATGACGACCCGTAGAACCGACCCGTGATTCCTGAAGCTGACCCATTTCCCAGCTTTTTCTTAATTAAACCCCAGGGGTATTTTAGTCAGTACCCACCCTTTTAACTCCTAAATGATGTCGTTTTGGATATTTCTAGAAGGTTTTTCACCCTCATTAGCCTAAGTCCCTTCTCATTACCTCATTCATCTCCCAAAAAGGAAAAGAACTCTCTTAAACTCAAGGTCTCAAGCTCCAAGTCTAAGTCTCCTAATCTTTTCAATTCCAAGTGGGTTAACTCCAATCAAGGTATGTGGGTATTCAACAATGGGTTCCTTTCACCCTTGTGCCCAAAACCCCAAATTTTAATTTGTGATTTCATGAACTTTCAAATTAGGGTTCTTACCCATTTCTTATGGGTTTTGCTATAAATTACCTTCTCATGATTTTATTATGAAATTTCATGAAATTGCATGATTTTGCATGGATTTTTATATATGAGTTCCTATTTCATGAGTTGAAGGTCAATTATGGTAAATCTTACATGCATGAATTGATTTAAGCAAATTGGAGAAAAAATAATAGCATGATTTCATGAATTTCAAGCAAGTGCAGGCCTAGTTCCTATGTTTTAGAAAAATATATGTTATTATGAAATTGAAATAAGGTTCAAGTTATGAATTATTATGTAATGCAAGACACCCGATGTGCCGTCAACGCTCATGAATCATTTTCCAAACCAAGATTCGTGAGTAGTATGAAGATCCGGGGTATGAACATGTTTATGAACAAGCTTGACATCTAGATATGTCACATGAATGTGAGCCTTATGTTATATGTTTTGGGAGTAGTATTTAGCACCGAGCGATAAGGGTTCTAGATAACCCAAGTCCAAAACTATGTTGCCACTTTAGGTTGCCCTCCGTGGATTATGAAAGGATCCTTATGAACATGGTTCTATCTTTGGCCGGTTAGGACAACCTTTTTTAGTGTAGGTGAATGACACTGGACTCCATGTAGCTCAGCATGGTTTATGTCGGTTAAGAGAAACTCCCACATGATTATTTTTAAGCTATGAAGTTATATGATATCATACTTTTAATTTTAACCGTACTTCATGTTTTATGTCTCATATCTTGATAGTCCTCTTATGTTATTTCTTTATGAAAAGGGTTCACTTTAAGTATGTTTTATCATGATCATGCATCTCTAACGTATTTGGTACATTCCATAGTACTGACGCATATCTTGCGCTGCATCCTTGATGATGTAGATTCAGGTGTCCCTTCTCAGACCCGTGGCTAGAGCTCCCAGGCTACTCTCTGTCAGTTATTGGTGAGTCCTCTTAGGTCGAGGACTAGTTATGTTTTTAGTCAGTATTAGCTATTTTATTTTCCGCACTTCGAGTTATCTAGGATCTTGTCCTAGTAATTCTTTATGTCATGAGTAGAGGCTTTTCAGACATAGACAACTTTTGAGTCTCTTTCTGGATTTTGTATTCCTATTTGGCTCGATTATCCCTATATGTGATTCCGAGTTTATCTATTATGCTTTCGCTTATCTTTTGTTATGCTTGAGAATTCTATGACCAAGGTTTAGCTTGGGGCACTTGTGGTCTCAAGTCTTGTGTTACGCCTAGGGGGTAACCTCGGGGCGTGATAGTTAGGCCACTTTTTGAGGGATTGTCTATCTGCAAGACAGGGTAATGGGGGTAATAAAGCCCAGTCTACTACATCATCTGCTCTAGCAGGCAGAGTTACTAAAAAAGGTACAACTTTAGGGATAGTCTGTGGACAGAATTATTTGTACACTATGTCTAGCCGCTAGGATCAAGAATGCTCTCTAGATGTTGTTACTGGTATGTTAAACATTTTTTGTATTGATGCTTATTCTTTACTTGACCTAGGTGACACTTTATCATTTGTTACCCCGTATATTATTGTGAAGTTTGGAATCTATCCCAAACAACTTTTAGAGCCATTTGTTGTTTCTACTCCTTAGGTGAGTCTATTGTGACTAAGAGAGTTTATAGAAATTACAGAGTGTCAGTCCATCATAAAGACACCACAGATGACTTAGTTGAGTTAGATATGCTGGATTTTGATATCATTCTAGGCATAGATTGGTTATATTCCTATTATGCCTCAGTCGATTATAGAACCAAAAATGTAAAGTTCCAGTTTCCAAATGAGCCAGTCGTAGTATGGCAAGGTAGTTTGGTTGTGCCTAAAGTTCAATTTATTTCTTACCATAAGGTTAGAAAGATCGTTTTCAAGGGATACATTTACCACTTAGTTCGAGTTATAGACTCCGGTGCTGAAACTTCACCTCTTCTGTCATTTCCAGTTATTAGTGAGTTTCCAGAAATGTTCCCCAATGATCTTTCAAGACTCCATCCTGATAGGGAGATAGATTTTAGAATAGATGTCCTTCTTGATACTCAACCCATCTATATTCCTCCATATAGAATGGATCAAGCTAAGTTAAAAGAGCTAAAGGAAAAGTTGAAAGATCTCTTTGATAAAGGATTCATCAGACCAAGCGTCTCTCCTTGGGGTGCTCCTGTCCTTTTCATGCAAAAGAAATATGGTTCCCGTAGGATGTATATTGACTATCTTAAGTCGACAAAGGTCACCATAAATAATAAGTATCCCTTTTCTAGAATCGATGACTTATTTGACCAGCTTCATGGTGCTACTTGTTTCTCTATGATAGACCTCAGATCCAGCTATCATCAGTTAAAAGTTAGAGAAAGTGATATTCCAAAGACAACTTTTAGGACTGGTTATGGTCACTTTGAGTTTCTTATCATGTATTTCGATTTGACTAATTCCCATATAGCATTTGTGGACCTCATAAATCAAGTGTTTAAGCAATATCTTGATATGTTTGTGATAGTATTTATCGATGACATTCTAATCTACTCCCATAACAAGAAGGATCATGCCAATAACCTCAGAATTGTTCTGCAGACACTCAAGAACCACGAGTTATATGCCAAGTTCTCCAAATATGAGTTTCTAGGCCACATTGTTTCTAATGAGGGTATTCAGGTTGATTTCTAGAAAATTAAGGCGGTAATGAATTGGCCCAGACCCACAACCCCGACTGATATTAGGAGTTTCTTGTGTCTGGCTGTCTATTACAGAAGGTTTATAAAAGGGTTTTTGTCTATTGTCTCTCCTTTGACTAAGTTAACCCAGAAGAGAGTTAAGTTTCAGTGTGATCTAAAGATTGCGAGAAGAGTTTCCAGGAATTTTAAATAATTCTAACTTTTGCTCTAGTGGTGACCTGGCTAGAGGGAACTAATAGTTTTGTTGTCTATTATGATGCATCTAGAGTGGGTATTAGTTGTGTTTTGATGCAGGCCGGTAAGAGTACAAGTTATACTTCCAGACAACTTAAGACCTATGAGAAGAACTACCCGACTCATGATCTTGAGTTGGCAATAGTTGTGTTTGCGTTAAAAATATGGCATCATTATCTGTATGGTGTGCATGTTGATGTGCTTACAGATCATAAGAGTCTTTAATATATTTTCAGTCAGAAGGAGTTAAATCTCAAGAAGAGGAGATGGCTTGAGTTACTTAAATATTATGACATGAGCATTCTTTACCACTCTGGTAAGGCGAATGTAGTTGTTGATTCTCTCAGTAGGTTGTCTATGGGAAGTATTGTTCATGTAGAATAAGGGAAGAAAGAAATAGTAAAGGATGTTCATAGAATTGCATATTTGGGAGTCTGTCTCTTAGACTCCAAGGATGGTGGTGCAGTTGTTCAGGATGGATCTAAATTGTCCTTAGTGGTTGAAGTTAAGGAGAACTATAATAGAGACCCCATATTGCTCCAGTTAAAGGAAGAAGTCCACTAGCAAAAAGTCTTTCTTTTTGAACAAGGGGGAGATGGTGTCTTGAAGTACCAAGGTAGGTTGTGTGTTCCCGATGTGGATGGCCTCAGAGATAGAATCATTGTAGAAGTGCATAGTTCCAGGTACTTGATTCACCCAGGCTTCACGAAAATGTACCATGACATGAAAAAAGTCTACTGGTGGAATAGTATGAAGAGGACCATCACAGAGATCATAGTTAAGTGCCCTTACTGTCAGTAAGTTGAGCACCAAAGGCCATGTGGCATGAATCATAATATAAACCTTCTTGAGTGGAAGTGGGATTTGATCAACATGGACTTTAAAATAGGTTACTGTGATCTCGACAACAGCAAACTCGATATGGGTAATTATAGACCAAATGACTGAGTCAGCTCGCTTTTCGCTCGTGAAGATGACAGACTCAGCAAAGGATTTTGCTAAATTGTATATTAATGAAATAGTTAGACTTCATGGAGTCCCTTTATCCATAATTTCAGATAGGGGTGCTAAGTTTACCGCTCAATTTATGAAGTCTTTTCAAAAGGATTATTGTATGAGGGTGATCCTTAGTACTGCATTTCATCCGCAAATTGATGGTTAGGCAGAGTGCACTATTCAGATGCTCATAGATATGTTGAGGGCATTATTATAGACTTGAAGGAAAATTGGGATGATCACTTTCCCCTTATAGAGTTCGCGTAAAACAATAGCTATCATTCCAGCATTCAGATGGCTCCTTATGAGGCTCTTTATGGGTGAAGGTGTAGGTTTTCAATCGGTTGGTTTGAGGTTGGTAAGTCAGAACTAATAAGGCCAGACTTAGTCCACCAAGCTATGGAGAAGGTTAATCGTATTCAGGAAAGGTTGAGGACTGCGCACAGCCGCCAAAAGTCCTACACAGATTTGAGGTAAAGAGACTTAGAGGTCAAAGTAGATGACTGGGTTTACTTGAAGGTTTCACCCATAAAGGGTATCATGAGGTTTGGGAAGAAAGAAAACTCAGTCCCCAATATATTGGTCCATATCAGATTTTGAAAAGGATCGGAAAAGTAGCTTATGAGTTAGAGCTACCTGCAAAATTGGCATCCATACACCTTGTACTCCACATCTCTATGCTTAAGAAGTGTGTGGGTGGACCCTCACTCATTATTCATACGAAGAGCGTTGGGGTGAAGAATATCTTGTCTTATGAAGAAGTACCAGTTAAGATTCTTGATCATCATGTTTGTATGTTGAGGACCAAATAGGTAGCATCGGTAAAGGTGTTGTAGAGAAATTAGTTTGTTAAGGAGGCTACGTAGAAAGATGAAGAAAAGATGAAAGTTAGATACCCCCATTTATTCACTCCTCATGAAGAAGATGCCTAAGGTAATAATCCTACTCTAGCTTGGTGGAATACACCAGTCAAGCACGATATGAAACCATACTTTAAAGCCATTCCTGGCATTATAGTATGGGAGATTTGGAAGAGAAGAAATCTATGCAAACATGAGGGAAAAATTATCTCCACCCATAGGGTCATATACCAAGTCACTCAGACTCTACACATGCTACTGAAGATCAAAAGACCCAGCATGCATTACCCAATAAAATGGCCAGAGATTTTGAGGGTGATAGAGGAATACACACCTAAGGTGAAAGTAACTAAAGTTCTATGAGAATCCCCACCTGAGAATTGGGTAAAATACAATATAGATGGCACAGCTAGAAGGAATCTATGGACAAGTTACTATGATTTTTGTGCAAGGGATAGTAAAGGACACTTGCTCTATGTAGAAGCAAGAGATATTGAGTAGACCACTAACACTATATCTGAAGCTAAGGCAATCTTAGAGGCATTCAGATATGTTCAGAAAAAGTAGTACAAAGAGATAATTATCCAAACTGATTCTCTTATGCTATCTAACGTTATTAATGGGGTCTGGAAACCACCTTTGTGTATTGCTAATTGGATTCAAGAAATTCAGTTAATTCTTAACATGAAAGGAAGCGCAAGTTATGCATATCCTAAGGGAGGGGGACATGGTGGCAGACTACTTAGCTAATCTAGCTCTGGACAAAAGGGAAATCAAGTACAAAGAATTCAAGGAGATGGAAACAGAGGGCAAAAGGTTAATTAATGGAGACAAGTTATTATGCCTTTACATCGGGGTTAAAGCAACTCATCACTAAGCATACATCAATAGTGTTTAACAAGAATACTATGCAACATAATCACTTTCTCATCAGGAGCATTATACAAAATAGTAGTAGATCTAAGGCAATGAATCTACAAATAATTCTTTCGATCATTTCTTTCAAGCTTTGACATTCATTCGAGGATGAATGATCTCAAGGTGGAGATATTGTGACACCTCAAATTCTAAACCAGCATCCTTGCAGCTTTTAATCTATTAGAATTGTTCTAAAAGACTATAGTTACTTCTACAGGTCGTACGTCCAACGAAGATGCAACAATTTTAAGAGGATAAAAATTGTTGCCAAAGAAGAAATTAGACTCTCCCCAAGGCAAGCTACCCCCAGGGTCATATGGGAATTGTAAGGACCCATTGTTACTCATAGATCGAACATGACCTCCTTCCACATAAAGAATAGAAGATTCTTTGTCCAATATGGAAAGGAGATCCCTTGCCGAAACATTACCAACTGCTAGTTCATTCACAACCCAAGTATCAAGCACTAAGAAACTTGTTTGCACTGTGTTCTCCCATCCTTCTTGATTAGCAGATAAATCCAAGTTGTAACTCGACTAATGCAATATTATAGATCCACGAGTATCTCATGCAATCACAGGAAGGTTAGAGATGCATCTACTGCCACAACCAATAACGCCAGAACATTTTGCAATAGAGAAGTATAGTGTAACAGCCAAAGGTACAACCAAACTATTGAACAAAATATTTGGGGAGTCCATCGATTTTTCTAGGAATACCAAGGCAATCGAGAGCCACATCATACTCAAATGAATTCCATCGTATTCCATTTTGTGCAAGCCACGACTAATCAATGAATCTTGAGAACTTGGCTGAAGAAGTTCAAAGTCATCATCCAAAGGCAAAACTGCTTCAAGACAAGAAACTAATAAGTATTCCAATATTAGAAAGTGAGGCTTCCTTGCACACTATCTTGAGCCCTTAGTTCCCTGCCCAGTGTCATCAAATACACCTCTCACATTGTCCGGACAACTACTTTTGACATACTCGTACCCATCAAATGGAACCAGATATGATTTCATAATTGCAACTTGATCTAGAAACCGGGCTTCAACTCGCTGGGGATTTTCATCGAACATTCTAACAACGTGGCCTGAGTGTCCATCAACTGCAAGGCCCAAGGTAGCTTGAGTTGGTACGATCCATCTTAACTCTGTAACCATCTGATGTAGAAATATTAAAGCTACACTAGAATCCCTGAAGTAACACCACTTCTTCAAGAAAGATCCAGTGAAGATGCATGTGTGCTGGTGTAAAATATTGGAATGTTGCATTTTATGGAAATTCAACCCAACAGCTTCGTTCTCCAGGCCAATCACTACACCACTAGGGTCAAAAGTGAAATACGAACCATACACCATTGTTCCTACTGTTGCATCCCCATTCCTTAAAATAGCAGAACCATTGGTGTTTGATAATATTATATGTAGTCCAACCACCTCAACTCCAGATGTTGCAATCAAACTCCTTGTAAATTCAACCTTCCAAAATGTATCCAGATTGAATGTCCCTAATTTAACTTCAATTTTGGTTGACCAATTCACTAGCAACTCTCTTCGAGTAATCTATAACCATGTAGCTTTGCCATCTTCGAGTCTACTACACAAGTTAAGAGCACAAGAATACATTGCAACAAGAAGGATAAAATTAAATAACCAAGGCTGACATAGTCTACAAACATGTAGTTCTTCCCGGGAAACCTTTGCTCTAGCAGTAGACAAGCTTCTAGCCATGACTCAACCCCTTCTTTGAGAAGCTTTCCGGATTGTACACCCGTGAACTGACCAATTTTATAAAGACAAATCAATCGTGGCTATCTCTTTAGAGTCATTGTGCAAGTTTAATTGCAAAATTGAGCTCCAAAGTAACAAAATCGCCTTCCTGGACGATGTTGTTACGTGTAAGGAGAGGCCTCTTATACCACTGTAATCATGGTTATATGTTGGAATGGTAGCAACTGAACAAATAGAATCAATATGCACAACAGGGGAATGCATAAACCACTGCCATCCAGTATACCACACTCGATTGATGTTATCAGAAGATCTATGCAAGCAAAACATACTAGTCATATCCATCAGAAATTTCTCGAACATTATTTTTGTGACCAACTAACTTCAGGGTCTTCAAACTTATCCCTGGATTCCATATAGGAACAACCAGTCCCACGAGGTTTTGAGTTTGCTTCTTTGTCCTCCACATGTGTCTTGTATGACCATTTCATGCATCATTTTGGACCAAGAGGTTTGGTCCACCTTCTTCTTCTTAGAAGCTCCCTCGGTAGGTGACTCCTCCAATGAGATCTTAGGGTGAGATGCTTCACCATTTTCCTTCAAGTACCCATCAACCCATGGGAGTTTGTCCCGACCAGAATTAGGAATATTGAAATCCCTACTAATTAATAAATAGAACGCCGGTTTGAAATTCGAATTCAAACGATGACGGGGAGTTTGGCATGATAGTTAGAGATGGAAGTGGTCAACTAATACAAGATAGAACTTGCTCTTAATTATCATGAATACAGGCACTACTTGGACATGATCCCTTTCAGACATTTTATCAAACAAGTAGGAAGCAACTCTAGCTGTTTTAATTTCCACACATTCAAGCAAAGTATTAAAGCATACACTGGACAAGTCAAGCTCTCGAGTACACCCTATGACAAGAGAATCGAGTTCTACCTGTGGATCTTCAAGTACGTGAAAATCGGAAGGTCGATTTATCTCTTTCATCGCAATTCAGGCCTTCACTTTCTGTAGATGTATCACTTCCAATACAAATGTCACACTCGCAATCGATGCTGCGTGTACAACATCCTGCGCTTCCTGGACATGTAGTATCACTTCCTATACAAATGGCGCACTCACAATCGATGTTGCGCACACAACGTCCAATTTCATCACTGTTCAGATATGGTACTTGTGTTAAACTCCTTTCTATGGCGTTCAATCATTCTAGGATTAGTTCCAGTGTTCCCTTAATGTCCGCCTGTGTTTCATTGAGTTTTCTGCAGCTAGTGGTCAATCCCTCCAGATTTTCGCCCCGTCTGGTGAGTCGATTGTCCATTATTCTCAATCTAGTGCCATCCTCCATCATTAATCTTCACGCAAAGGTCGCAGAACCAAGGCTCTAATACCAATTGTTATGATCTCAGTTCAATTTAGTAACTAAACAGAATATAAAGAGAATTTTGGGACAATTTTCGATTTATTAATTCGACAAAAAGAAATTACAGAATTAGAAATAGCAAAATGGGAATTCTATAACTACAATATTGAGCAGCCATGATTGATATGAGAACCTACAGATAGAAGAGAATTGAGTGAGCAAGAAGAGAAGAACAGAGGAGAGGAGAGAAGAATGAGGATGAAGAACAGAGAGAGAACGAGGTGAGGAAAAAATGATACCAAATATTCGTTAATGCTCTGTCCAACGAGTTTGTTAGGCTTTATAATAGAATTCGTCCAGCTAGCCGCATCTGAGCTCTCGAAGCTCATTAACTGAATTCTAATCGTGGCCGCTGATTTTAGTGTTAATTATTTCCCTCGCTGTCTTTCTAGCTTCAAACTCGAGTGGCTGTATTTCTTTTATTGCCATTTCTCAAGTCATGACAAAAAAATTCAAGATCATCTCCTTTCAAGGTCATTTATGAACTTATCCAAGATTTACCTCAGAAGCGAAGACCTAAAGCAGGTTTTACGGGTTTGATTAAACTCATTATTTTAGACTCAAACTATATACACATAACAAAAAATTAAAATAGATATGTATAGTAAAATTACTTATTCTGAAAACTCTAGATTTTGGTTTCTCTTTTGCTTAGAGTCCAGACTGTTCTATTAAATAAAAAATAAAAAAATTGGCACTAGCATAATCCAACCTGCACCATGTAGTCAGAAAAAATGAACAGTATACATCTCCCTATTTATCTTTAGGAACTGCAAGAAAGTTGTTTACCAAATTAATTGGACAAGTGGAGAAGTTGAGTTAGAGAACTTATGTATGAGGTACTTGAGTTATTCAGGTAATACGGGGGAACATAAGCAGAGATGGGAAACACACTGTAGCTACTTTCCTGAAAAGTGTGCAGCTTACGTTACAGGTTGCAGTTCTTTGCAGCTAAAATTCGACTATCAATATTTATTTACATAGTGTAAAGTGTATAAACTCCTAAATGAATATTAGCAATTCTTCTGAACCTGTTAGGAGGCAATGAGGAATCTGAAATATTAAATGTGCACCACTGCAGTCAATACCATCCAGCGCAATTCAGATGTGAAATGAGATATCTGCAACTTTTGGCCTGATATCACAGATGCCAAGCATTTCAAGGACTAACACAGTAAGCAAAACTTCTTTAATGTCATGCTTGATGTCCTGAGCCTGTGATAAAATGAATAGCCGTTGCAGTCGTCAATCCCAATAATCCACCGGCTACAACCTGAGGTGGAAAACCTTCCAAATTAAAGCTGTGTAGTTGTTACAGTTTATCATGTGATGTCGGAAACATTAAGCATAGATAGATGTCCACTAATATAACATTGTGAAGTTCACTCTTGGAGTTGCATCTTATGCAGGATAGGTAACATTAGGTTGTTGACAGAGAATTTTTCCATTAGCATTATTCCACAAGACACTTTGCGTAAGGTTATTTCAGACAAACTTTTTTTTTTAGTGCAAGAGAAAGGTCAAAAGTAAATAATGATCTACTGTTGGAAAGATAATGGGAGTTACTATCCATGGTCAATTTCTGTGAAGGATTCCAAGCTGAGAAGATTTTTCACAAGGACAGACTGCATACACACACACATGTACGTCATTATCATTCATGTGCTCCCTGCCCCTCCACCCCTCAGAAAAGCGATGATCAAGTAATTAAATTAATTATATTTTGAAGGTTAAATTGAAATTCCCCCGACATAAGGAAAATGAAGAGAATACAGAAAGACATAAGGCAAAGAAAACAAAGAAACAAGATTGAAAAAGAAACTTGTGAACATGGCAAAATGAGGTGGAGGAGGGAGTTAAATTTCAGAAAGCTTTTACGGTGGATAAGGATTAAAGCAAATTTACAAGTATTTTTAAGTAACGTTAAATAAAGAAACCTGAGGAGGAGTGTGACCAAGGAGTTCTCGTAATGGTCTGCTATCTGCAAGAGGATGTTCAGAAGGAAGTTCATATAAAATTTGATTCAGGACCTGAAAAAGAAAAAGAACAGAGAGTTATAGCTGAATGTTGGTATATGTTTACTGAATTTCTGTGCGACTGATTATAGTGCTATTCTAAAAGTACTGAAAGGATAGAAAGTCTGCTTGAAAATTCCTTAGACAAATGTAAGCAAGGCAGCATGCATGTAAGTTGATAGACATGCTTCAATATCAAAGCAGATATCCAAATAGCAAAATCAACACGAGAATCACACCTCTGCTTGACGTCCAGCATGTAATCTTACACCCGTGGCATCATACATGACCTGCCACAAGAATTTACGACATTAAAGATCTCTTGGTTACCAGAAATACAACAGCAGACCAAATGCTCAGTTTCTTCATCGGGGAGCAGTAATAAATTATCACGAAAGAGGACAACTTTGGCCAAAAGCCAGGACATACCAGCCCCTAGACTTACCCTTGGACAATACATAAGAAGGATCTTTTCTTACTGTCAGGAACCAATTAGATCTAATGTTAATAAATCTTCTCGTGGTTATCCTTGCTATCAAACAATCAAAGAATTATATTTATCCCACTTTCCCAAAAAATTACGATGAGCAAGAAAATAAGATGAAAGGCTACTTTTGGAAAAAGATTAGACAGGTGGTTTCATATGACATCTTGACCAACTCTAACTGTAACAATGGTTTCCCAAAAAAGAAGAGCACATGGGAACAAAAAGGATCTTTCTGATTACCAGCAGTCAGCCTGCATTCATTCTAATTTCAGGATCAATTTAATGAAGAAGGTCAAAAATCTGATGGTATAACAAACAACCCCTCTTTTTGTGTATTTGCATCATGTTCCTTGATTTGAGACTTCCCATAGGTTCATATAATGTTTTGGGACTTGTTGGATGGTTCGAGTAGGGACTCAAGGGCCTCGGGTGAGTTTTGGAAAGAAATCGATATTCAGCATCTTGCAGATTTTATTTTTTTCTGGCCCGTCACATTGCAGATGTAGCCTCCGTAATTGTGATGTTGCAATTGCGAACTGGCCCATAGCAATTGCAAAAAAGTGGATTAAAATGGTTATACAGCAATTGTGAGCCTCTGGTCGCTTTTGTGATGCCGTAGTAATTGGGGGCTAGCCACCACAATTGCGAAGAAACCTGAAGTATAAGAGGGCAGTTTCTCGGGAGTTTTGACATTCCAACAATTTTGGACGACCTAAGCTATGGGTTGAAGGGGATTTGACTTGGATTCAACTATAGCTTTGAGTAACGATTCTACACTTATTCTAGCAACTATACATGTTTTTCTGCTAGATTTAAGTATCTAAATCATGAAATAGAATGTAGAAATTGGGGATTTTGGGTCTAGCCTTAACAACAACATACCCAGTGTAATCCCACAAGGGGGTATGGGGAGGGTATAGTGTCCACAGACCTTACCCCTACCTCGTAGAGATAGAGAGGTTGTTTATGATAGACCCTCCGCTCAAATAAGCCTTCGAAACAATTTGAAAAAGAGGATACATATATGGGAGCAATAACAACAAATTAATGTGAAATGGTGAGTGTTACACAACAGACAGGAGAAAGAACAGTAACGAAAACGAAAACGAAATAATGCAATAATCAGAGCTCAAAAAACACCAGTGAAAGCCAAAATTGAAGATCAAGAAACTACATGAATAGTGTTAATACTATTGGTAAGAAGGAAGGTCCAAGTATGACCACCAAGCCTAACCTGCAGGGAAGGAACGCTCGACTACCAACTAACCCTCTACCTTAATTCGCGACCACCAAACTCTCCTATCTAAGGTCATGTCCTCGATAAAATCAAGATGTGCTCTGTCCTGTCCAATCACTTCCCCCTAATACTTCTTCGGCCTGCCTCTACCTCTCTTAATGCCCGCCACTAGCAACCGCTCAGACTTCATCACTAGGGAATTTACACTCCTTTTCACATGCCCAAACCATCTCAGTCTCTCTTCCCTCATCTTGTCCAGCACAGAGGTGTAACACCCCAAGTTTTTCGGGCTAAGATTTTGGAACCCTTATAAGTATGTAATGGGGTCCGAACGCAAAAAAATTCTATTGTACCTCGGTGTTAAGATCAATTCATACGTGTAGGAAGTGCTATGAATGGGAATTAAGGTCTTAAGGAACCTCTAGCACAAGTTAAGTTGAACGCTTTTCTACCAACTAAGTTTTTGTATAACTTTCTAATAGGGTCAACTCCAAACAATCATTTCTCCCATGATATGAAGCGTTACATGGCCCATGATCCACCAAATTACAGGTTTTCGAGTCTTCTTTCCAACGCCACTGACCGCTCGTCAATACGACTTTTGAGTAAAAAGTTATGCCCATTTTACTAGACACTGCTCGGTCTATGCGGCCGGCTGCGCGAAAAAGGTATCTGCCGCGCGGCCGCGCAAGGAAGGCAGTGCTACTACCATTGTTGCGCGACCAGTGCGGTCAAGGCGCCAGCTGCGCGGTCGCGCACGAGGAAACGCTATATAAGCATCCTAAGGTCGATTTTCCCGAAAATTCTCATTTTTTCTCTCTTCTTTCAAGCCCTAAGTTGGTTTTCTCTCCTATCCTCACCCTCCAACACCAAGGTACGTTCCTCTCATGTATTTCAAGGTATTCCAAATCCTTTCTAATCGTTTGTTATGAATTCCTAACAAGATTCTTCACAAAAATCTTAAGGTTTTTCAAGAAAAGCCAAGGCTAGGGTTTTTATCCCAAGAATTCCTCTCCTCCATCTTTTTCTCCAAGGTATGTTGAAACAATCCTCTTTCAACTAAGTCTATTGTTGGTCGATTTCTTAACTACAAAAGTGGTATTTACGAGAGTTTTGAATGTGGACTTGTTGAATGATTTTCGTAAGAAGAACTTTCTTGAAGTTACGAACTCTTTTTATGAAATTACCCTTTTGTTGTTAGTTATACTTGAGAACGGAGAATTATTGTTTGTAATACGAAACCCTACTTAAATGAAAAGCTTGTTGGGACAGATTTGAGTCATGAAGTCAAGATTCCTTTATAAGTCGTTTTACTATCTAAATCTTGTACATCCCTCGGTGTTGAAATGGTTGATTGCGAATTGTGAAATCATCAACTTTCGAGGGATATGGTAAATGAGTTTTAAAATCCTTTTTAATGGTGGGACAAATGATGCATGAACGATTATGGCATGATATGTTTATGTGTGACTTGCAAGTCTTGGTATGACGATACCAAACTAACGGATGCCTTAAGAATGATAAACGTCCCTTACGAATGATTTCTTTAAATGTTTTGAAAAGGTAAAAGATAGACTTAAGAGAATTAGATGGTTAACCGAGAAGGTATGAGTCCAAAAGGCTCATTACCCAAAACCTATGTTTTGCCGACATAGGGGATGGTTTGCTCCTTAATTGGACAACCTTATGTTTCTCCTCTACGAGGATGATTTATGTAGGCCTTTATGCTGTTATATACAGAAGGATCTCGATTCATGCGGCAAACATGGATCAAGGCTCAGCCAATCGAGTATTGGTTGGACCCACTTAGCCCGTGGTGTATTATGTATGACATGTCGGTTAAACCATCTAGTTCAGAAGTAATGTTAATAAATGGTGTTCGTGAAAATGTTTTGATTTCTTGTCCCATATATTTTCCCTATTATGATTTATGTTATGATTCTTACGACTAGCTTATAAACTGTATTGTCCCTTCCCCTGGGTTGCATACCAGTACTCGTCGTACTGACCGTCCTCGGATGCTACATCTTTTCATGATGTAGGTTCAGAGACACATTCTCGTGGTTCTGTGCAGTGTTAGGATCGTTCGGGACAGCATCAGTAAGTGGTGAGCCCTCCATCCTTTGGAAGGCGATTTACATCCTTATTTTGACTCTGGTTTCAATTTTATGATATTGTCGGGGTCATGTCCTGGCATAGATGTTTCCTTCTTATATTAGAGGCTTCGTAGACCTATGTAGATGTGGTTTAAAAGTTTTGTTCCCAACACTTGGTTAATTTTTAATGTTCTCAAATGGGTCCTTTTCCCGCAAATGCTTATTTTAATGCTCATGATGTTATGCTAAGGGGTCTTCTCGGGCCTTCATTGGTCCGGGTTGCCCGTTACGTCCAGGGCCTGGTCTCGGGGCGTGACAAGAGGTCACTCCTACCTTGTCCCGAATATCTTCATTCTTAATCTTTTTTTATTACCTTGGTGTCCGGGCGAGCTTTCGCACACCTTTACTAATTCCACGAGATACCTGTCACCCCCACCAGCAACATATACCAAGTAACTTTGTCCACCAAGGCTAGGACAGACAGGAAGAATCACCTAATGTTTTTTTTCTCGGCTGGGATTTGAACCTGAGACCTCATGTTCTCAACCCACTTCATTGACCACTAGGCCACACCCTTGGGTGCTATCTTCATTCTTAATCTTGTCTCTCCTAGTATGCCCACACATCCACCTCAACATCCTCATCTCCGTGACTTTCATCTTTTGAACATGAGAGTGCTTAACAGGCCAACACTCTGCCCCATACAACATAGTCGTTCTGACCACCACTCTGTAAAACTTACCTTTAAGTTTTGGGGGTACCTTCTTATCACATAAGACCCTGGAGGCAGACCTCCATTTTGCCCATCCCGCTCCAATATGATATAAGGTCTAAGCCCTAGAAATATGAAATTGATATCAAATGTATTTGTCTAGCCTCGTTGAGTATTCTTTTGAATAGATCAAGCTTGTGTGGATGATTTGGAGTGTGGTATGGTGATTTGAGAAGGATAAAGTTACTATGGACCGAGGTAAGTTAAGACTTTGACCTCAATGAAATTTTTTTCCCAAATTGATACCCTGTTACATATACTATGGGCAGCTGATGATACTTACTGAGTACGTGTTGGTGTACTCATACTATACTTTCTGCACTTTGTGTCTGTGCACCAGTAGAGCCGAGGAGTGAGCCAGGATCTGATTGAAGATTGTCATGGTGAGTTGCTTGGTCCTATTCGCAGCACCTTGGAGTCCTTATTCTACTCTCCATATCATTCTTTTATTCCAGATAGTATTGCTTTGTTGAGTCAGATGTATTATTCTAAAATTTTAGAGGCTTATGTCTTGTATCACCAAATTCTGGGGGTTGTAATGGTTTTCCACATTGTACTGGTTCTAGACTTATATTCGTATGATATTTACTGCTTTTGGACTTATTCATGTCTCTTAAATTTCATGTTGAGTTGTTATCGCTTTTCGGGTTCGCCTAACAGTGTGGTTAGGTGCCATTGCAGCTTAGGCAAATTGGGTTCGTGACAGATGGCAAGACAATGGTATCAACCATGAGAACCATTGTTGTGTCCTGCAAAGATAGCTGATAATACTTGGCCAAATTAAAGCAAGATCCACATCCTAGACACGAACATGCAAAAAGTAACTTCAAGACTTGTGATCTTAAGCCAACTTTAATGGATCTTATTGAGTACATATTGAGCTTTAGTTACTTCCTTTGTATCTTTTTTTCCAGAAGTAGACATACCCAATGATCTTTCCGAGTAGTGGTATTTTAGATTCTTTTATGCTTATACATTTCCCAGTGTACCTGTCAGCATTACAGCCTACATTCTGTTTATCAACCTCCCTATTTAACAAGTCTAGCACAATCCCTACTCCATTCAAAGGAGCTTTTTCTTTTATTTGAACCATAAATAAAAGCTTCAATTTCTTTGAACATTTCAATTTTCAACTACTATTCACTAATTCAACCATGATACCACAGGCTTAACAAGGTAGCACTAGGATAGAGAATATTTATGGTTGACGTTTTTATTTTAATTTTTATTAACTTTATTTCCTTCAAAACATCAAAAATAAATTTGTTCTTCTTTGAAATTTATTTTATGTGAAATGATTAAGGTTTGATCACATATATTAATATGTAATGTAGTAAACAAAAAAAAATCCTATCAAGCATCAAAAGCTTCTGAATTCTTACATTTGTTAATGTTTCTTCTAACCATTTTATCTTTTCATTTTAACTCTCTCTCCTCTCTCTCTCTCTCTCTCTATCTCTCAGTCTCTGCACAATTTTTAAATAGATGCATCTATCAGTGAAAGTTGATGATGTTGACAGAAAAGTAGTATCATTAAAAGCTTCAAGTGTAAAAAACTGTCAAAAATATTACTTTTTTTAATATTTTTTTTAAAATAAAAATTAAAAAATTGGGTTTTGGGTGGGTGGGGGGGGGGGGGGAAGTACCAAGGTACAAAAGTATGTTAATATAAGTAGTAGTAGTATTGATTAGATTAAACGGGTCAAATTGGGCGGGTCCTGACCCAACCAATTTTTAGCCCAATTTAACCCAACTCAATTCAACCCAAAGTAAAATTGGGCGGGTCATGACCCAACCCAATTATAATTTAACCCATTTAAATGATTCTAATTTCAGCCCAACCTGCCCATTTGACACCCCTATGCCAAACAGTCATCTTGTGTGTTTTTGGGTCCAGATGCAAAGATGCAATTTTAAAATTTTAAATTAGATTTAGTTTAGATACTAGTTTCTTTATCTTTGTCAAAAGATACTAGTTTCTTTATCCTAATTTCTAATTTCCTACTCCTTATGATCAATATTTTTATCCATAAACATTTTCCTAACAGTTAATCTATTGTTTTGACCATTAGATTGTTTTTGGTTCCCCCTTTTCATACTAGAGCTCATGGGCCACATAAATTAATCGTTTCTTTTTCAATATTTGGTTGCCAAACATTTGCTAGGATGCACGCCTTAGTTCTTCACACCTTGCTTCAGGGCTTAAGGCTTCATTCTTGGTAGTCCTAGTGAGTGTAGATACCCTTCTTGAAGCTTGAGCTAATTGCATGTTGTTCCCCTTTCTTCCTTTGTTTCCTTGTATAAAGAACACGAGAGATTTGAATCTATTCAGAACTTAGGCATTCTAGTGCCATTTCAACCTTGCTTTATTGCACAAGAAAGAGTAGGATTCAATAGTTAATCTTAAAAAAATGTTTTATACTTGTAAGATTGGATAAAATTATTGTGACTAACAGAGGAAACAATCCCATATTCAGGTACAAAATTTTAACCAGACTGCACCATAATCCTACATAACTAGTTCCATGAAAGATCCCTCTATTGTATAGACTGTACAATGTCACTAGCAACCTGAGGTGATATGTTGTGCATAAATCACCAAACCAATAAATGAGTAACTCTTAAAGGCACTACTACATAAAATTTGAGTTTTCTGAGATGAAGCATGTACAAAATCTTACAAGCACAAAAAATTAACATTCGGATTCTAGTGATGGGGCACGTACAAGCTGAGAACTGTATCTTTCTTCAGTGCAATAAGTTTATACGTATAGCGGTCGAAGTTCAATAGTGATACATATAATTGAGAGAGAGAGAGAGAGAGAGATGATACCACACACGCTAAAACTAATGCACAAGCAAAGAGCGCTCCCCCAAAGCCCTCCTGCAAACCAACAGCCACAGCTAGAGCAGTTACAGTTGCTGAATGGGATGATGGCATTCCACCAGATCCAACAAGTTGCTTAAGATCCCATCGTCTTTCCTTGTACCTGTAAGTAATCCTTTTTCACTACCACATTCAAAATGTCTGATCTCTGACTAAATCATGCAATCCATTTGTAATATAAGCAGATAATAGTAAGCAGAAATGTGGATATACCTTTGAAATGCCAATAATAATGAAAAATATCCAATGTGACAGTTAACTTTCCATTAGCAGAATCCTTCTATTGTACCAAATACACACATGGACAGAGAATTTGAGTATTTGAATATCTAATATTGGTGTTAAACAAAACTAACTCTTCTGTCTAGGAAAATCATAGTTCATCTAATGAACCCAGACAATAATGTGGCAGAGGTGGAAAAGACAGAAAGTAGATAAATTACAGAGCAGATTCAGATCCAACCAGAAAAAAATATGTTCTTAGACACTTAAACCAAGCTCTTGATAAATGGCATCAATCTTCACTTCATTCTACTCTCCTTTGCCTCCGGCTTGGGCGTTCTTATCACCTTTGTCAAATCCCTAACACTCTTCTTTAGCGACGGGGATATTTATTTTGAGACAATGTTCCCGAAGTGGGTGCACCATCTATTATTTATATACATTCTTAATATTTTTGTCATATATATAATAAATATACAAGGTCCAAACCGAAAGCAGGTTGTGTTGTACCAGCTGTTGAATGCCAAGATCTTCATCTGAATGCCGGATAAGGTCCTAAAGCACTTAATATATAATAAGCTAACAATCTGAATCAGAGTGAAGAATGACCAAGTTTAAAGACCAAATAGTATCAAACATCTTTTACAGATAATACAGACCAATTCTGTTGTTGAATCCAAATCACAAAATAAACGGACTCTCAACAGACACACACATATATAAATTACCATGAAGTGAAGAGCTTGGTAGATTGGGCGAGAGCAAAGGCAAAGAGAGCAGACATAAGGGGATAATTAGTGAAAATTGAAGATGACCCGAAAGACCCCGTTGTCGTTGTTGCAGAGGTTGTCATGGTACCTACTGTTGTACCCGTCATCTTATCCATTTTCCCTCTGATTTTCTTGAGCTTCAAATTAAGTTGCCTTGCAGATTCAGATTTCAAAGTTTAGTTTTGGAAAAATCAAAGATTTGGGTATAGAGAGGAGGAAGAGTACAAACAACAACGAGGGATCCTCTGAAGTCGGGTCTTGTGAATTCTGCGTGTGAGAATGAGAATTGAGAATTGAGAATTGAGAATTGAAGAGAGGTCTTTTGGGGTTGCGAAGCCAGCCAGCCAGCCAGATGGTTTGATCATCATATGCATAGGACTTTTAGAATATTCTTTTGGACCCCCGAATTTCATCTATGGAAGGGTAGGCCGTAGGTAGGTAAGGCAACGTAACAGGAAAATACAAACGAACGACCCCGTAATGAAGAATTTGCAATAATTCTATTTATATATTCTCCATTTTAATTTGTTTATGTTACTTTTCTTCTTAATCTGTTATGTAAAAAGTAGTATTAATTATAATAATTAATATCTTAAAATATTTAAAAGGATAAAATTTAATTGACTCTCCAAATTTTATCAGTACAACATAAATTGGGATAGAAGAAAAAGTATCATAAATCACAATAATTAATAATTTTAAATATTTAAAAGATATATAAAAATTTAGTTGACTCTTGAAATTGTATCAATGCTACATAAATTGGGACAGACGAGTAACATATATTATTTGAAAATTGTATTATAAATCACAATAGTTAACAACTTAAAATATGTAAAATCCATATAAAAAATTTAATTGACTATCTAAATTCTATTTGTGTCACATAAATTAAAACAAAAAAATAAGGGATAATTTCATAAATAAACCATTTAAAAATAATAATTACAATTTAATGGCCCATAAAATTAGTTACAAACCTATAGCCCAACAATTATGATGGCTATAAATGCGTCATAGGAGATATTTTCTCTCCTCCACCTCGTCTTTCAGCTGTGAGATTGTAGCGATGGAGATCTCCATGAATTTCTCTCTGATTTTGCTGGAGAAGTTACCTTAAGTTTCTCCAATCAGTACAAATTTGCAGCAAATTTCTTTCAATTTTGAGATTCATTCTTCAATTTCATCCAATTCCGAGATTCCTTCTTCAATTTCATCCAATTTTGTGATTTCTTCGATCAAAAGTAAGAGAAAAAAGATATTTCATTTTTTTTCAATGGAGATTTATCTGGTATACATTCAACACAGTGGTGATTGAAATTCTGAGAATATTTTTGTTGATTTCGTCGGAGATTGTGTTGCTATTAAATCTAGTTTCAATTTAAAAAAATTAGTTGCATCAATTTGGAACAAATTGGGATTGATTCTGAGTTAAATATCATAAAGATCAAGTTCATTACTAAGCAAGGTTTACCGTCTATGCTAATTCAAAATGACACTGGTGTAAGTGATATATTGAGCTAAGAAAAAATTCAGAGTTCACTGCTTATCTATTGTGTGTAACGGTGAAAAAAGTGTCAATCAGTGTTGGTTATTTAGCTGGTTCAAATTCACTAGGACCTATACAAGAGATTGATGATGAATATACAATAGATACTGAGTTTTTGTGAATGATGAAATTGACTCTGAGTCTGAGAATGATGAAGAAGGTAGTGAACCTACTGAAAACGATGATTTTACTATAATACAAAGTGTTTTACAAAAAGAAGTTGTGGTCAATCAGATTTACATTAACAAGAGAACAATTGTTAGTGTGATGAAAAAGTATGCCTTGCGCGAGAAGTTCCAGTTTAAGGTGACAAGATCAAGTAAAATTAGGTATAGTATAGAACTGTATATTCTATTATATATTGGTATAAATGTATACAAAGTGTAATAAGATTTAAGATGTTCTGTTTTGTATTGTATGTATCAATTTTGTTTATATGCTTATGGATATCTGTGTATAAATTTGAATTAAGAAGTTTCAAAATTTTACCACTAGGTATTTCCTTTCTGTGCGGATAAAAGTTGTGAATGGAAATTCAGATCTTTCGTTATGTACAAGCCAAAGATATTCAGGGTGAGAAAGTTCAATAATGTTCATACATGTTTCTTTGCTGAAACGTACTTAACACAATGCCAAGCTATTTTATTTTCAGTTGCTACTATTGTTGTGGACCAACTTGGTGATCCAAAAAGAAATTACACTCCAAATGATATATTAAGTGACATACAATGGATGCATGGAATTAAAATGAACTATATGAAAGCTTGAAGATCTAAGAAAAAGGCAATGGAAATAATAAGAGGAAATCCTAGTATTTAGTATAGAGAGTTGCCGACATACTTCTATATGTTGGAACACTCCAATCCAGGTTCTGTTACAAGATTGCATAAGTCGAATGATGGACGCTTTTTTATGTATTTTTTTATTATACTCGTCTATCAAGGGTTAAAATTATTGTAGGCCAATAATGGTGGTTGACGGGAGCTTTCTCAAAGCAGCATACATGGGGACTTTGTTGACTGCGTGCACACAAGACGCAACTGTTGAGTAGACTGTATTAAAGTAATTTTTTTAAGGGCAGTTGCAGTTGGTATATCCTTGTATAAAGATGTATAATTATGTATAAATAAGTCACCGATATTACTGCCTTGCAGAGATCCTGAATTTCTAAATTTAGATGCATGTTGCAATTCATATATACTTATATAAATATCTATAATTGTGTATGTTTTGGCAAACAGAAAGTATTCTGCCACTTGCATTTGCGCTCGTCTACTCAGAAAATGATGCCTCTTGAAAATAGTTCTTCATTCAAATGGAGATTACTTCAAAATTCGGGAAGGGATGTGCATCATTTTGAATAGACATGAAAGCATCTACAAAGCAACAAGAATTGTTTATCCAGAAGTGACACATTGCGTTTGCATCTACCATTTGTGGAACAATGTCAAGGATCTATTCAAAAAATATAAGGATAAAGTGATATTGATCTTTTTCAATTTGGCCAAAGCCTACACTGTTGAAAAATTTGAACACTACATGAAAAAAATGAATAGAATTGATCCGAGAGTGCAGCTTTACTTGTTTAGGTTTGGATATGAAAGGTGGGTTAGGGTTTTTGTAGAGTGAAAAGGTTAATGGTAATGACTTCGAATACCATCGAGTCATTAAATACAATAAATAAATTTGCTAGAGAGCTTCCAATAAAGCGCTTACTAGAGTACATGATAAATTTAATTCAATAATGAAACTATGAAAATCGGAGACGTGCAGCAAATTCCACAAAACTTGGTGAAAAATACAACAATATGTTGAATTTTAGTATAATACTTTGACGGTATTACTAAATTACAAAGAGTGTCGGTATGCTGAATTTTGATTAGCTATATGTTGCAATTTATATAAATATGTATAATTGTATATATGTGTGTGTATTTATACGGAGTGTCTTCTACTTTTTTGAAAAACTGTAGGCGAGGCCTTCTACGGTGAATTTATATACAGTGGTTGAAGGAAAAAAGGTAAACATAGTGAATCTTGGAGAAGGAACATGCAGCTGTAGGAAATTTCAAATGGATGAACTCTCATACTGATGACGTCCAAAACAACTCTTCCAAAGGAGGTGACAATGATCGTCGAACAAAACAATAAGTAACCCAACACAGAGTCAGAGTCGAATCCATGGAGATGTACAGAAATTCACTACAAATTATCAAGTTGATTCACGAGAGCAAGTAAAATGTTCAAACAAGTAAATAAAATGGGAAAATTGGTTTGGAAACTAAAATTCGAATTGCAGCAAAATAACAACGTAAATACAATTATTTTAATCAAGATTGAAACGCTAGGGGTGTACTTCCAATGGGGTCATGCAATGGGATAGGGGTTGATTATTCAAATTAATTCTCAATCAAAGTATGGGTAGCTTTGGTTATAATCTTGCTTAGTCGTCTTTCAACCCACTAAACATATATACATTATGGTCTCTTTTGAACTCCATAGTTGAGCAATAAATCAACCAATTGGCTTAGGTGAGTTAGGTCATTTTTAGCCCCAACTCTTAGGTGAGAATTTCCTAAATCAAGTATTTCTAGTCTCAATTTATGATGAAAAACTCAAATCCCCACTATTGCATCCTTACCCAATTGATGAACTTCTTCTTCAAGCAAGCACACAATTAGTAAGCTAAATTAATGTTTGCAACCATCAATTTTATAATGAAAACATGAAGGATTCAATAGACCCACACATAATAATCAATTATAAATCTAAAGAATCAACATCCATTCCCAAATTCAAACACCCATACACACCCCTAGAATTAAATTTAGCTACTCATAATAAAGGAACAAAAGAATATACCAAGTGAATTTTTAATAATTTCATTCATTCTTCAATAACTAGCTTCAAATTCCAAGCTCAAGTATCAATAATGGTGTTTTTCAATATAAAGAAGAAGAAAAACTTGTACTCTAAGGTGTACGCTACTTAATACTCAATTGGAAATTGTAAAACTGAGTATATTCCTTACACATATTTCAAAAAGGATCTTGAAATCTTCACAATTATGCCACAATAAATCTGTACCATTTTGCCCATTGGACCACTTGCAAAATCACATGTGAAGACACCTGGGATCGCCTATAGAGACTTGCGGTACGCAAGTGCCAAGTCTTCAAAGCAGTGAAACTCTTGCTGCTTGCGACCCCGTCTGGCGAGGGCATATGTGATCGCCCTTGGCAACTTGCAATGAGTAGGTGCATGACTATTAGGCAGTGTTTCAGCTTTCTTGTGCACTGGCACCTGCGAAATGCAGGTGCTGTCATGCGATGTGCATGTCAGCTCGCACATCACTGGCAGATCCTTGTTCTTCTGATCCTATTTTGACTTAGCTTTTACTTGTAGCTCATTTGAGTCCAAATCCTCTTATTTCCGTGTTGACCAAGAGTGCCTACATATAAGACAATAAAGGCGTAAAATCCTTCTAAATTATATCAAATCAAGGCAATAATTCATGAATAAAAGATAAAGAAGTTGGTAGATTACTAACTTATCAAACCCCCAAACTTGAACTATTGCTTGTCCTCAAGCAAAGCACTCATAAGGCAAAGGATTGACATAAACTTCCCAAGATACAAGGGATGCACAAAGGACTATACCGACTCAAAGACTCAAGAAAATAATAAACAAAGGACTCAAAACAAAAGACTCAAAACAAAAGATACTCACTCATTTGGTACCACCATAAACATGAGGCAAAGTTGTTCACTTCAAAATTCTTTTTCAAGAGATTTTTTTCATTCAAAATCAGAGGAACTTTTCCTTCAAAACAAGATCATTCAAGCTTCTCATGTCATTGGCATTGACATTCAAGGTTTGCCTCAAGATTCACCACACAACTTATCTCATTCATTCCTCTCAATTGAAATCAGAACTTCATTATTTACTTCAAGGATGCAATGCCACTTACTACAAGACAGAATCCCACTCACAATCATAAAATTCACAATATAGGAATTAAAAGAGAACACAAAGACTCTCACTCTCTTAAAGAAGTTCAAGTACACACACATCGAACCATAGGCTTGTCCTTCATGTAATTTGCCACTAATATCGAGTCACCAAGCTTGGAATCACCAAGGACTTACGGACAACGATGTAGGCTAGAGTTAAGGTGAGGATTTCATTTGGCTCAAGTGACTAAACCTCCCTAACACTATCGTAAGCATTCAAGTGCACCATTCACATCTTTGGTTCAACTTTATCTTATTCCTTCCTCTTACAATCCTAATTTTTCATGCAAACCATTATTCCAATCACCCTTTCTTTAGCTTATGAGGTAACACCACTCAATTATTTTTCTTTCATTGATCACTTCTTTTGAACCTTTTCAGTCAATTCTTAATCTAAGCATAAGGTGCTACCTCACAATTGAAGCTCAGTTCCTCCTTTTACCATCAATAATGCATACATCTCTAAACTTAGGCTTTTGACTACATTATATTCCATTTTATCATTCATATTCTCCCCCAAACTTAGCTTTTAGCCTACACTCTCATTGCTAATAATTAGAGAGGAACGGATGCCAATATCGAGGATTGAAGAAGGTCAAGGTGTGTAACATGGGTTCCAAGAAAAGGTTAAAGTCTCAAAAGGGGTTTAACTAGGATCATTCTTATGGGAAGGAACTTTTTAGGCAAAGTGACTATTCAAAAGAGGGCCTAAGGTCATCTTCCAAGCCAAGCAACATCTAGGATTTTGTCTTGAATCATATTTGGGACAAGTTTTAGACGATATGCATACACAAGAACTAAGTAGACCTTTCTACACAAGAAATTCACAATTCATCTCAAAATTAATTGGGATGAATGACTTTTGACAAGCTATTCCGAGTTCCACATACTCATTTGTGAATCAATCAAGCCAAACAAAGAATGTGCAAGTTATGACAAGAGAATGCTTTTTCAAAAATTATTTTCCCTTCTTTTCTCAACTTTTCAACTTCTTTTTGCCACAATATTTTTTTTGGTGGTCCCATTTGATACAAGTGCGACATAGACTCAAAATAAAACTAAAACTTGGTATTTTATATTAAGAAAGTCTCCTCTCAATATATCATGAGAAATATCACCCGGTTCATCATAAAAACAAAGAAAAGAAAAATTTGCTCCTCGAAAAAGAACCGTAGCATGAAGAAACCTTCAGAGTTTATTCAAAAGTAACTATTATTAAAAAAGATGATGTTAGAGTTATGAGCTTATGGATCAATGGAGAACTAGACCCGGTGTAGGCATTAAGTGTGTTTAAAAATCATGGGTAGTGAAATGATTTAGCATATGTAGGACTAACCCGACAATAAGGCAACTAACATTCACAAGAATATCAAAAAGATCAAGCTCAATAATGAAATATAAAGCATATGAAAAATAAGGGCCCGACGAGGGCAATAAACAAAACCATAATCCAACACCTGCCCTACAAGGGCCAAATTGTCTAACACAGAAAGTAAAGGCCTGACAAGGGCATCAAAATAACATCTCTAGCCCAAAAAGGGCAACAATCAACCAACACATCACAATATAAAGTAAATGCACCCCCAAACTGAAAATCAGCATTGACCTCAATGCACAATCAAGAATGCAAGAGGTAAGGTTCAAAGACTCTCTGAGCATGCTACTCTTCGTCGTCCTCCTGTTGAGCTGCATCAGAACTGGGGCCTGATCCTCCCATACGGGAGTGTGAAGTCTGCTAAGACTCAAATAGCCCCATCTAGAGCTCCATATCATGTGCCTCATCCTTATCTCTCAAGGCAGCGAATAAATCATCTAGAGGGCCAGGAGTCCGGCGAGGTGTAACTATGGCCTCATCAAGGGAGGTCAGATCTACTGCAATAATAAGTGCCTTACCCTTAGCTCTGTCCATATCAGCCCACATAGAAGTGACCGCATACTCCAAGACCTCAACCCTCTTGCAACGCTTACCTAGATTTGCCACAATATCCTTTATGGCATCCTTAACCGCTTTCTGAATAAGTCCTGGCATCCTCTTAGCTAATGAGTCCAACTAGGACTCATGAGAGTATGTCATATTGACTAGATTTTGAAGGCCAATCAGGGTTGAGGACAAAGGAGGTGATGAAGGCCTAGGAAGTGCAGCCTTTGGAGGATTTACCGATGCCGCGGAAGTGGGAGTGCCAAATACTGACCTCGCTGGGGAGGAGGTACCCATGTCAAAATCCACCTTGGAGGTCCCCATATCACTGAAGTCTTGCAACTTCCTCTTTTTAATCTTAGGAGCATCTGCACCTATCTTTTTTTCAATGTCGATCACCCCAGTTACAACAGTAAACTTATCAGAATCGAAGTAAGGGATGGTAGCTCTGGCACACAACTTGCTAATGAGGACTGGGCATGACATTGAATTAGAGGCTTGACATATTGTTTTCTTGATCACCACCAATGCTATTTCCCCTAGGTTCACATGCACCCCTGACATGATGCAAGCAACTAGTATAGCTCCCTTATGGCTAACTTTCTTATCATTTTTGGAGGGAAGGAAATGGAAGGGAATGAAATCATACCATAGCTTAGCTTTGAAGTAGAGGTCCTGATGTGGAATTACGCCACTAAACCTAGCCCAGAGAGGTTCACCTGGGGCAATAATCTTTGCAGCCTAATCAAGCAGCATATTCTTTGGTTTAACTTTTGTTGTGTACTCAGTCCCTAAGGCGATTGGTGTGCCCCAATAGATGGAGTTGATGGCTTCAGGAGTAATATCAACCTCTTTGCCCCTAACTATCACAGATTCCAAGCAGGAAAAGTCCTCGGTATTACCCAGATATTTCATAGCATCTTGTTTAGCTTGGTAGGCCACATAGAATTCAAGGACCACTTCCAAGTAAAATTCTCCCTACACTTCCAAGAACGGCGACCAATCTCTCTGAGCGAATTGGTTGGTGATGTTTGGGAACTCATCCCCAAGGCCCTCTAAGTTAAATATCTTTTCCAGTGTGAAGGACCGGTTGGATTTGTATTTAATGTACAAGGGCCTCATGCCCTCCACACTAAACTAAGTTCGGTCTTCCTCATTGATTTGAACTGGGGGAGCCTCTGAGGCAGTCTCGGGAAATTTCTTATTTCCCTTGATTTTACTTTTTGTTATGGTTAGAGCTGGGGGTCTTCTTGTGCTTCTACCAGAAATACCCCCTGCTGGAAGACATGATCTGAAAAAGGGAATGTGAGTGCCAACAAAAACAAAACCAAAAATCTTTTTGAATTTAAGGAAGAAAATACGACAAGAAGTTAATAAAATAAAAAGAAATAAATGCACAAAGAAAAGAATAGCACCAGGCTAACTGCTGGCATGTGAGTTTCACATGCGATTCACAAGTGAAGACTCGCGGCTCGCATGTGAATTTGCACATGCTAGTTAGAATACCTGGTCACAGGTCATTGCATGTGCAATGTCATATACATTTCGCATGAGACAACATGCGGCATGCATATGCTGTCACACATGCCTTACGGTAACCTAGGAGTTCCAACTTTCTCCTACGTTGTCACCTACGTTTTGCAGGTGTAGACTTGTGACACGCAGGTGTAACACAGTTGGAAAATAGTAAGTACTCAACCCTCTGTCTTTACTTGCGTTGCATCTGTGTTTCGCAAGGCAACACCTATGGCACACATATGCTACACAGGATTATGGCCATTTAAATAAAAGCATCTATGAACATGCAAATATTTTTGACCAATTTCTAAGTCTAACGGGTACTCAAACTTCCCCGAAAAGCTTCACAATCATACAAAACCAAAATTAACAATTACGTATGCTCAATGATTTCCCTTAAGAAGGAAATTACCCCATCTATCATCGGGAATATTAAGCTATACGACTAGCATGAAAAACATATCCAAATGCCACAATATTCACTCAACCAAAGCGCTCATCGAATAGGTTAAAATTGATTAAACTACACAAGAGCACAATGATATACAATTTCATCCCAATCACATGATATTTCAATCAAACTCATAGCAATGACGATTTGCCCTTAAGAATGATGTAACCTAATTTATCGTCAGGCCAAATCATGCATTACCAATGAGTGGGTTACTCATACTTCACCCTAAACTCAATATTTTAGGCTATAATCCATCACAAACAATATGCATAATCCTAAAAATAAGATCTACCAAGTTTTTAACAATCCATAACAACAATAAGACCCAAAATTTAGGTTCAAAAATTAGATCTCAATTAACAATATACTATGGTAGAATCCAAGTAGCATGTTTCACTAATAATACTCCTAAAATACTTAAAAATAATGATTTGACGTAGGAGAGCATATCACAAGTGAAGAAGATGGAGTGAAGAGTGAAAAATTAAAGCTTTAGATCCATAAATAGGGACCCACGATTTTCCTTCGATGGAAAACGAGTACAACAACAACGATTTGTTGTGGTGGAGCGATGGAGAATAAAAAATAAGAGTGTGGGGAGAGTTTGGAGAGCTGAGGGAGTTTTAGGAGAGAGTTTGAAGGTTGTAAGGAGTTGTAATGGTGGAAGAATAGTGAAGGGGCAGTTTAAGGATGAGAAAAAGGAGAAAAGATGCGGGTCACTTCTAGGTCGAGTCTAGTTAATGGGTAGGTCAGTAAATTTAAACGCATACCTACGCCGGTGGTGCCACATGCATTTCACATATGACCACTTGCATTTTGCATGTGGCTCCGCAGGTAATGTTTTTTAGCCAACTTGGTGCCCGTGCACTGGTTGGGACCTGCGATGGCACGTGCGTACCATGGGTCCTCATGTGCGATTTTCCCTTAGCTTCGTAGGTGCCTTCTAATTTCAATTTTTTTTAGTTTACTGCCAATGGGGTGCGACTCCACCTATATCCATGAGTTGGCACCTACAACACGCAGGTGATGGTGCATATCCTCTCCGGAATTTTTTCACACTTAGCCATTTTTCCAATCTCCATGCATTCCTAAAACAAACCAAAAACAAAAAAAAAACGTGAAGTAACTAAATCAAAAACACTTGGGTTGCCTCCCAAGAAGCGCTTGATTTTACGTTGTGGTATGGCGATAGTACCTCAAGGATCAATCATTGCTTGGGGACATGCCAATACGATTGGCACAATCTAATCTGAAACTCCAAAAGTACTTCCTCAAGATCTTCATCAACTCCTCCTTTTGCCAAACTAGCAACATCTTAGATGTGGGTAATGGGAGAGTGTCATTAGGATCCATGTACAAATCCACCAATCTTGATGGCTTAGGCTTGATAAATTCTTCGGGGTCCTTCTTACCTTGACCATCATAAAGAACAAGATGATTATTTGGTGGTTCACCTCTAATCTCATCTTTGTAAGGACCCTCAACCAACTCATCCTTGGTGGCAAACACTGACACGACCCGATATTCATTCGGAGGCTTCATAGGTTGACATACATTGAATGTGACTTCTTCGCTCCCCACTCAAAATTTGAGTTCTCCTAACTCCACATCAACGAGAGCTATTCTGGGGGCCAAAAATGGGCACCTCAAAATTATAGGCACCTCTAAGTCCACATCATAGTCTAACACCACAAAGTCCACCAGGAGTATAAATTTCTCCACCTTTACCAATACATCAAATAAGATACCTACCGATCGTTTTATCAAATGATCGGACACTAGCAACCTCATCGGTATTGGCTTAGGAGACCTCAAACCTAACTTTTTAAAGATTACAAGGGGCATCAAGTTGATGCTTGGCTTAAGGTCGCATAAGGCCTTTTTGAACAAATAAATGCCAATAGCGCAAGGAATGGTAAAAACGCCTGCATCCTCTCTCTTGGGGGCCAAGTTACTTGTCATGATTGCACTACAATTGTGGGACACCTTAACCATCCCCACATCAATCACTCTCTTCTTTTTCAATAGCTCTTTCATAAATTTTGCATAGCCTGACATTTACATTAGAGCGTCAACCAAAGGAATGTTTATAGATAATTTGCTGAACATGTCCACAAACTTATTGAATTGATTATCTTCCTTTTTCTTGATCAACCTCTGAGGATACGAGGAGGACATTTAGGCAATGACCTTAGCTCACTCGAGGTTCACTCCTCCTTCCCCTCTTCTATATCAATTGTAACTTGAGGAGTCAATTCAATCTCTTCCCTCTCCTCATTTGGGCTTTCATTATCAACAATCATGTTGGGTGCACTAAGCTTCACCCTAATCTCTGGATTCAAATCACAACTCTTTTCAATCTCAACCTCCTTTGCTAGTTTCTGATTCTTTTTAAATACAACTTCTTTAGTTGGTTTTGTGACACCATCGAGCATCCTTCTGCTTCGTGTGATAATTGCCATCACATGGCTATTATTTTCAGATTTGCAAGAGTATTACTAGGAAGGGTGCCCTTTGACCAGGGGTTCATTTGGGATGATAGGTGGTTCATTTAATCCTCCAAGTGCTTGATCAATGCTGAATGAGAGCTCACAGTTTGGTGAAGGGTAGACACATCACTCTTCAAGTCTTTTAACCTATTTTCCGTAAACTCTACCCTTTTCAACACACATGATATCATGTCTTCAATCTTGCAACTAGTGGGATCACTAACAGTTTGTTGGAATGGAGAAACATCTACCTTAGGTGGAGGCACATATGGGTTAGCACTTTAGTGATTGTAGCAATCACCATCTCTTTCACGATCTCTCTATTTATTATCTCTCTCTAGTTCTAACCTTGATTCTCATCTCGAGGTTGACAAGGGACTTGATTTGCACCTTGGTACTCCAGAAAAGAACCCACCATCAAATAACAAGCTTCTTCATCTATCGATATATAGATACCACCCTCATCATGGCTTTTAGCACCATAAGCTCCCACGGTGTTTACACTCTTAGTTCCAGCACCCATTATGTACTTGGCTAACAATTCAATTTAGGTTATCATCTTGGCCATAGACTCATCTCGTTCTTCCTTTTTCCTTCTCATTTTATTGGTCATGATAGAGTAGGTGACACCCGATGTCACCTCGGCCTCTCTCGTGTACCAAGCTCTATTTGTCTTCGTCATCTTATCCAAAAGAGCTGAAGCAAGATCATATGTTTGATTCATGATAGATCCACCCACAATATTGTTAGCTATCGACTTGTTTATTAAATAAAGTGCTCGATAAAGTTTTGTAGTAAAACCCCATCCAGTAGCCCATGGTTCGAATATAACAATAACTTTTTCTTGAACCTTAACCATACCTCATTGTTGACACCCAATTTTTACCCGCCACATTACGAATTAATTTGGAGCTTTTTAAATTTTTAAACAATTCTCGAAATAATGGTTTTGACAAAAAGGGATAAAATATTTTCAAATCAGCTTTACCAATGATTCTCAGTGATGATTATATTTTTTTATATTTTACATATGAAATTTATATAAATTACTTAAAAGAATTATTTTAAAATTAATTTCATAAGAAAATCCTTTTAAAAGATTAACGTTTAGTTTTCCTCCAAAATTAATTCAAATGGGAGTTAATTGAAAATTGATTTTATAATTAATTAAAGAGTTGATTATGTGTCAAATATGTTTATTATTTTGAAGTTGTTTCAATTTAATAAAGCTCTAAAATAATTTAAATCCATTCATTTCTAAGCCTATTATTTCAATTATAGCCAATTCCTATTTAATTCTACCCATTTCTATTCAAATTGGCTATGCTTTTAAGTTAAAATGGTCACATTTTGCAAAATGTGGCCAAATCCTAAATACCCCTTGCAACCCTCCTTTATTTTTCAGCTATTTGGGCCTGCAAATGACCGACTCGACTAGCCCAATCCCTTTGTCAGCCGCCCCAGCCCAACCAAATTCCCCTAACCCGCCTAATACCCGACCGACCCGGCCCACACCCATCACCCTTATACTCTTATTCCCTTCACCTTCAACAGAGAAACCAACAAAATGCCCCTCAACTTCTCTTTCTCCTCTCTCAATAACGTCAACCAGCAAACCCTAGCGCTGCCACCCTTATCCCTTCAAATCTTTATCTCCCCCGTACAAATCACATGCTCGGCATGAAGATTGTACCACGAAGGTACCAGAAAAGGGGTACGTGGCCTCAGTCCTCTCTCCTCTCTCTTTTTTTGTCTAACAAACGATGAAAACCAGTACAACCCTAACGTCTAGCAGCTGTAAACGTTGAACCCAGCTTCACCATCCCCAAAACCCATTAAAATTCCCATTTTTCATCCCTTTTTCTCCGTCAAAAGGTGCGCTGGCAAGTCTAGAGGATTCTAGAACCCACACCTGGTGGGTTCTAGAATCCACCAGGTATTGCTGTGAAATCCGCAAAATTCATAAAACTTGTACAATTTCGTACAAGTTATTGCTGTGAACGTTGCTCCAGCTGAGGAATTTGAATTCCTCAGCAAAATCCCCAAAAACCCTTCTGGTTTTCCCCTTCATTTTCACTCGAAATTTCCTATAAATACCCCCCTAGCTGCATGAAAAGGAGCTAATTTTGGGGAAATATTGGGGGTTCTGGAGAATCGTTTCTCTAACCTCACGAAACCAGTCAGTTGTTGGGGAAGAAAACACTAAGAAATTCAAAATCTAAACGGGGTTGATATTAATCTAGTGGTAGTAAGGCTTTCCGGTGAAGTTAGAGGTCTGAGCTGCTGCCCTAGAATAGGTATAATCCTCACCCAACTCTCTTTACTATTTCCTTTCCTTTTCTTTTGTTATGAAATGTTCAAGTTGAACAAATCTGGATTTCTGGTCTTGTTTTCTATGTTATGAAATGTGTTTCGGTTCTAGGCTGTTATTATGATTTTGAGTAGCAATCTTGCTTAGAAACACCATGATCCGCACTAGCTTTGTTTAATTTGTTAAAACAGTAGAGGTGAATGAGAGTTCGTAGTTAAAATCTGTGGCTAAAAGATGTGAATGCTATGATGTAAAACCTGTCCTGTTTTGTTCATAAAATGTTTGATTTTTCTCCTGTTTGTTCTCCAACCCCTCTTCATAATCATGTTCTTATTGGCTTACCAACTTTGCCTAAACTGATATTTCGTATATGTATTGATTAAGAGTTGATATGTTTTGCTCATGGCTGTTTGTGATGATTTTTAAACTTGTTTTCCCTTCCCCTATATAAACCCCTTGATTTCATTAGCCTGTGTTTGACTTATATGATGATTAAATGCCAGAAACTTGAACATGAATTTGTTATTAAGATTAGGGATTGGTTTCATGATAAATGCTTGACCCCTTCTTGTTCATCCTAAATTGCTTTGATCTTATTCTTGTACTGTTTTCTTCTTTTTCCTTACTGTTTCTTGATGTGTGTGATACCAACTTGTATACATGAACTGTTAGTGTTACTTTCTTACACTTAGGATGATGTCTAGATTAGCTTGAGTGCTGATAAGTTCTACTGATTCTTGTTTGGATTTATATGACATGTATATGAATGTTATACTTGTTTATTAATGTTCAAGCCTTTCATGTTTCCTTTGTTTTTCTCAATTTGGTAGAGATCCTATTTTCCTCTTCCTTTTTCCCCCTTACTGCCTTGTTAATGTCAAAATGGTTATAAGATGATGTTAACTTGTGTATATGGATTGGGTCAAGTTCTGGTGTTGTTTTATCATGATTAAGTTGGTACGTGTAATAGTTTTTGAACACTGTGTCCTCTTAAAACCTTCATGATTTCCGTTGGTTCCTTGTTTGTCTTGTGTGACATGAAAATGTCATGGATTTTAGACTTATTGTTAGAACTAATTGACAAGAGGGTTACTGTTGAGCAATCCTTTCCTATGTCTCCCCTGATTTCTTTAGGCTTGATTAAATCTCCTATCCAACTTCTTTTCCCTTTTCTTTACTGACTTGATCATATTAAAATGACTGTGTGTGAGCTTGTTAATCATGGTTTAGAATTTGTTTAAGTCTGGTTTGGAAATGTTGAATCCTATGTTGTTGTATGCATAAGAACTGTGTTATGATTAGGAACTAGAGGTGAGTCATATCCTCTCATGACATGCTCTTCACTTCTGTAAGTTCTTCTTATCTATCCTTCAATATATATATTGTCTTCATTGCCTGTTTTGTGTGCTACATATGAACTGTGAAATGGTAGGATTTGGCTGTTGTTTTAAGCATGATGTTATTTTAGGTTCAGTCTGTGTTGTGAAATTATGTTAGAACTGTGGAATGGTTTTGATCTTTACCATGATAATAGTCTCCTCTAAATGCCCTTTCCCTGGTTCTCATATGAGTTTCAACTAGTGATTGATGTTTAAAATTTGTCCAGCTTTCTTGACTTGTCTATGACTGGTATGTGATTTCCAGATTAGGTTCTTAAATTAGTCTTTTGTTTAAGTATTGAAAAATGTTGAATATGTGCCTTATGCCTATGTGATACCAGTTCTGTGCATCTAAGAATACATGTCTTGTTTGAACCACTCCCTACCCCCTTATTGATTTTCTGGAAAATGGTTAATCCATATGAATGTTTTGAAATGGCTAAATTTCATAAAACATATGTCTTAAGTGATAAAATTAGTGATTCTATTGTATGGGTGTCCCTGTTTTATGTGCTTAATTTGGTATAAAAATCTGTGTATATTTCACTTAAGTGTGAAAACTACACTGTTTAAATTACTCTTGCTTAATTTAGTTAAAATATGTACTAATCTTTATCTATTTTTACTCTTCCTATGCATGAAATATGGTGGAGTCCAATTGGTTTCCCAAAATCCCCCTTTGCATTTTTTCAGTTGGGCCTAGCCCAACAACTATCCGGACCAGCTTGTTCAAAGCCCAAAAGGGCCGAGTTGTTGAAAAGAAGGAGAAGCAGCTGAAGAAGAAAATGGGCCAAGCCAAAGCGCTACATCGAAAAAAAGTCCAAAATGGACTGAATAAATAAATTGGGCCAAAGCCCATAACATTCGGCAGCAGCAGTAGCCCAAAGGGCTGAAAAATCGACAAAGTGGACTAGGTCCAAAGTGAAAACGGCGGTGGGCCTAAAGAGGGCCCACACACTAGTATTAGGACAGGGATTAACGTTTTAAATATGTCTTCTTTACTTAGTTGATAGATTTATTTGTATAATTGAACTAACTTCGTAAAACATAGTTAAATTATCCCCAAACGACATCAACATTTCTTATAAACATTTTTTATGTAATAACTTACTGTTTCACTTGCTTAATTGCTTAAAATCAACTCTTTTATGTAAAACAAACTCTTTCAGATTGTCTTTATAGAATAACCCTCTTATATATAAAACTGTCTTTTAAAATCAATCCTGTTTTTAAAGTTAGTCAACAAGTTAGTTTTTCAAACAAGCCCGGGCAACCGCGAGTTAGCGGATACTTTTGGTGCCTTAACACCCTTCCAAGAGTATTAACTTGAACCCTTAGTCTTAATCTCTTAATTTTTAAAGTCTTTACCTGTTTTGGGATTTTAAAAATTCTTATAAGTTTTTTCTTGGTTTTTACTTTATAAAAACTTAGTGGCGACTCTTGCTTTTAATTGAAAAACGTTTCGGAAACTTAATTAGATTTTTGAAACGAACCTTTCAACAAACAAAGCCATGTTTTTCCGTCCTTGCCCAAAAAAGATCAAAACAGAAATGGTGACTCCGCTGGGGATAATTCAGCTAGGTTCTAACCTTATTGTTTGAAACTAACTTGTTTGACTAACTATTCGGAAATTGTAATAATTATAACTTTATTGCTTTTCTTTAATTGTTTACTTTTTTCGCGATTATAAACTGTTCATGACATTTTCTACCTCTCTTGGCAAAGTATTAGAATGCATTAGGGGTAAAAAGGAGATTATGCAAATCTTTGCGGTCGTTCTTGACAACACACACAATTTTCAAAACAGACGAGTGAATTAGTTAACCCGCGGTCGGTTAACGGTCACTTGTTGTTTCAAGCTTGGGTTTTCCACCCGGGTTCTAGGTCAATTTCGAAACCTATTCTAGAAACTCAGGATAGAGCGAAACCAAATCCCAAAAATAGGCATTAGCCTAGGATGTCTTAATATCCAAGGGATATTAAGTCCATTAGTAAACCACCAAAACATGTCAATGGGTTTCTGACCCAATGACATAGCATCCAACTACGTGTTGTTTGAAAGACGTATGTATTGTATCCAGACTATTGTCCTAGGGTGGGGCCTAATAGGTTATTCTGTTTTGTAGGATGTCAAAATTCCTCAAGTTTGACATGGTAAAAGAGACGCCTCTCCTCCTCCGAATGTGGTGGATAAATCTGGGTCCTAACCGTCAGAGGACAGTTCGTCAGTAAAAAGGAAGAAGATCGACGCACTATAGCAGGGTTGACTCAAGAACTCAAAGATATGAGAATGGGAATAGCCTAGCTTGATTAAAAAATGACCAGGAAAGCCTTAGAGGCCGGGGCATTACCTATGCCTGAACAAGTGGTGAAAATCCAGGGTGATATGTGGTTGAGCCAATTCGATCTTAGGAGCATTGCCGGAGCATCCAAGAGGAGCAGGACCGAGGAAGGACCTTCCACATAATATCTTTAGTATCTTCGCCCCTGCGTGGATTTTATTTCCATGTATGTCTTTACTTTACCTAAATTCGCCCCTGCGTGGGCGTGACTTTTGTGCAAATATCCTTTCCCTTAAAATGTATCTCCTTTTCGGCTAGCATTTGTATCCCTTTAAAAAAGAGAGGTTTTCCCCATATATATACATGCTATTTTAGGGGGCAATAGAATGGTTCAGATACGTCACATACGTCTTTCAAACTCGCTAGGCCTAACCTTGGCATAAAAAGGTCACCCAGTTAGGGCGCGATATTAGCATGATATTATTGTGATATAAACTGTTTTATGTGTTATGTGTGTTGCTTGAATCAAGGAAAAATTGGTCCGCTCCATGCTGAAATTATCTAGAACACCACAGGCAAAAATATAAGCCCACTATGTAAAGTCCGACCAAAATACTCCAAGTCGTCCAAGTTTCTCCGAAAATCCTAAAGCCTTCTAAAAACTTCCTAAAAAATCTCAGTTCTTTCAGGAAAGGTTGAAACGGAGGCCATGATATCGAGACTTGTCGCCACTTTCGGGTCGATTTGGAATACCTCATTGACATGGGAAAAATCAAGCTGGAGTTTTCCTCTTATCATCCTTGAAGAAAAAATCGAGAAGAGTCTAGCAGATCCCATCATCCAGAGCTGAAAGTAGCAGAGTTTTAGCTTTCAGTTTCTTTATTTTTATTTTCAATGTCATCTTTTACTTTCTCCTTGTATTTAGAATAGTGGATGAAATGAAATAAGACAACTTATCTATCACAAGTTCGAACTACGTAGGGCCTGAATTCTCCTCTATGAGATACGTTGGCAGCCTTCAAGGCCCGACCCATGTCTTAAAGAAATTGTCATTTCTCCACATCAACGAAGACGATGAAGAGTTCAGGAGAACAATAGGCAGAGATGTTACAAGATCAAAAAAATCAACCTTTCCTGACAAAACCTATTAATCCCAAATCAACGGACAAAATCCTGTCCTGACGAAGAGTTCAGGAGAACAATAGGCAGAGATGTTACAAGATCAACAAAATCAACCTTTCCTGACAAAACCTATTAATCCCAAATCAACGGAAAAAATCCTGTCCTTTGAAACGATTGAGTCAAAACCACCTGTGGACCAATTTTCCTTGACGAAAAGCAACTTTTATGTGTTTAAAGTAATTCCTATGTGTTTATTTCTCGCCATATATCTTGTATTATTTTTCACTAACAAAAATCTAACATAGCGGCTTTTGAGTTGTTTTTCATTTCAACAGATAAAAGAAACCGATTTGTGTTGACAAAAACTGGCTGAACACTCTTACTTCACTCGCTCGAAAGCACACTTAGATCCGTCCTCTGACCCTCGCTTGTCAGCAGAAAGAATGACTGATAGTGAGGAAGAAAATGCCCTGGCTATAAGAGACAGCGTCATCGCTGAACAGAATGACATGATCGCAGAGCTTGCGAAGAAGTTAGAAAATATACAGGAAGAAGTGAAAAAGGCGAAATACATGGCTAGATTGCGAATCGCCGCCAATACTCCTGCTTTGGGCGATTCTCAGCCCCCTACTCAAAACCCTCCACTCAATTCTCTGTAAATTGAAATCAACCAAAAGACATCCCCTCCTCTTCCATTCCCAGGCCTTCAAACGAACCTGTCCACAATAACCCCTCCCTCGTTAGGTCCCTGTACTAGACCCATACTCCCCCTGTTCAACATACTAACCAAGACAACAATGCAGGTGCCTATTTCACACAAAACTCTCCAAACCTCCAGAACACTCCACAAAACACCTACAACTCCCAAAATAACCATCCTAATGCCACCAACATAGTTAACCCACATAATTTTACCCCCACATACCCAAATACTATTCCACATGTCCAGCCCCTGCCCACGTAGAACATACCTCCCGCTTTCCATGCCATAACAAAACCATACCCTATCCTCCAGGAGAACCCTGAGCTAGATCATTATGAAGAGAAAGAGAGAGAGCTGAAGGCTACAGAAATGAAATGCGACCTCGATATGGCACAAATAAGAAAAGAAATGGCGCAGATTTGAGAGTTACGGAGTTCGCCTTATGAAAAAGGCTACGACTATGACGATCTCTGCATTCACCCTGAGATGAACCTGCCAGAAGGTTTCAAAATTCCAAAATTTGAAATCTTCAATGGTGTTGGGAGTCCTGAAGCCCATCTAAGGAGTTACGGTGATCAGATGGTCGGTGCCCGAAGAAACGATGACCTGCTAATGAGACTCTTTAGCCGAAGTCTGAATGGAGAGGCATTGGAATGGTTTGCCTCCCAAGAATTGAAGAAGTGGTTCAAGTGGAGCGATCTCGCCCGAGATTTTTCCCAGAGATTCACATATAACGTAGAAGTCATCCCAGATCGATATTACCTTGGATGCATCAGGCAAAATTCAAATGAAGATTTTAGAGATTATGCTTACTGGTGGAGAAAAGAGGCCGCGAGAGTCCGGCCTCCTATGACCGAAGAAGAAATAAGCGCGGTGTTTATGCGCGCTCAGGAGTCGAAAGTTTATGACAAGATGATATCAACAGTAAAGGCCCAGTTTGCCGACTTAGTCAAAATCAGAGAGATTGTGGAAGAAGGGCTCCGCAGTGGCAAAATTACCAAAACCCCAGTTTCTTCAGGACCTCCCGGACCCCCAAAGAAAAAGAGAGAGGAGGTATCTTCGGTATCTTTCAATCCTAGTTTAAAACGACATAAGCTCTTCGGAGCTGGTTACATGAAGCCACTTGTTCCAACAACCCCTCCTCTAGTTCCACAAAACCCTCAACCAATCTTCTATACTCAGCCAATCTACCAAACTCTCGTGCCAAATATGCAGCCCATCTACCAAACTCCAGTCCCAAATATACAATCCACCTACCAAGCACCTCTCCATAATTTTCCAGTATACCAAAGAGCTCCTGAAAACCAGAACAACCACCGGGTTCCTCCTCCCGCTAACCCCGGTCTCCTTCAACCAAATTGGGAAAAGAAAGTTCCTCAAACTTTCACTCAATTAGCCGAGACCCGAACTCAGTTATATGAAAGACTGAAGGCCGCTGGATTAGTTCAGCCCATTCAGCATAAACCATGTAACATCAACTCTCCTTTCTACAAAGCTGATCGGTATTATGGTTATCACTATGGAGGCGCCGGACACAGCACAGAGGATTGCATCAATCTGAAACACAAGATTCAAGATTTGATCGATCAGAAGGTAGTCACCTTACAGACAGCACCGCTAAATATTAATAACAACCCACTTCCGAATCACGGAAGAGCCACTGTAAACATGATCAAAATAGAGGAAGAATGGTTTGCAAACAAGTCTATAGTGCCGGCGAGCCCTAGAAAGCCTGAGGAACTAGAAAGGTCTGTAGCTGCTTTGAGCATCGTGGAGAAGCCGCAATTTGCTGTGTTGGTGCTGGCTAAAAAAGAGTTCGTAATTGAAGCCGCCACAACTCACGGCATGACAAGATCTGGGAGATGTTATGTCCCCAATAATATGGCAGATGATGCTTACAAAAAGAGTCTACAGAAAAGGCCAATCACTGAAGGCGAAGCAGAAGAGTTTTGGAGAAGAATGCAGCCAAAAGAGTACTCAATTGTGAAGCACTTGGAAAAGAACCTGACTCAAATTTCTATTTGGGCATTGCTCATGAGTTCCCTATACCACAGACAGGCGTTACTCAAGGTTCTAAATAAAGCTTACGTGCCCACGGTTACCAGTGCAGAAAACTTGACTGCCATGGTAAGCCAAGTCCTAGGAATCCACCGCATCTGTTTCAGTAATGATAAGTTGCCTTTTGAAGGTATGACGCACAACAAGGCTCTACATATCACTATTCAGAGTCAAGAAAAGGTTATGAACAAGGTACTGATCGATGATGGATCAGGATTGAACATTTGTCTATTGTCAACACAGACACAGTTGGAATACGATTTGGGAAAGATCCGTCAAAGCAGGGTCAATGTGAGGGCCTTCGACGGAGGACAGAGATATACCCTTGGAGAAGTCAACCTATACATACAGATGGGACCCGCTAAATTTTGAACAGAGTTATAGGTCATGGATATTACCACTAGTTATACTTTGCTTTTGGGACGACCATGGATCCACGAAGCTGGGGCCGTGCCATCAACCTTGCCCCAAATAGTGAAGTTCTTTTGGGAAGGGCACGAAGTGGTAATCCATGGAGAGGAAAGCCACCTGAGTCGCCCAAATGGTTGTGTCCCCACAATCGAAGAGGTCCCGAGAGGGAGTGACTTCTACACGGTGGAAATTGTGAATGCCATAGAAGAGGACCTGGCTCCTCAAATTCCTATGCCTCCTATTTACAAGATGCTTGTGACCGCAATGCTGAGGTGTGGTTATGAACCAGGCTCGGGGCTAGGAAGGAACTCTAACGGTCGGATCGAACTTTTAAGTATCCCTGGACAGTTGAGCAAGCATGGATTGGGGTATGTGATCCAAGAAGGTGAAGCCAGTAACAAAGAAAAGAAGAGGTCAGGACTGCCCAAGCCATTTCCTCATTTGATTCAATCATTACCGGTACACGTCAGTCCCCTAAGCGATGGGTTGGAGGATGGAATAGGGGATTTGTTTGAGGAGTGTGATGCTATCGCGGAAGAAGCTCCCAAAACAACCACAATCAAAAACCTCAAATCCAGTGAGGAGTTGCAAAACTGGGTCGCCACTCCCTTGGCTACTCTCCACTCGGCTGGGTAGACAAAGACTTTGTTTTACAAAATTCGGCGATGGTCCGAATGAGGCTTCGCGACCCGCCCTTTATGTTTTAAATTTCCTCGTATTGTTTACTGCTTTCTAAAAGGCATGAAGCTACATTCATGTAGGTGGTAGCCATAGTTTGTAAATATTTCTGAATTTCAAATGAAAGCCTCCTTATTTTGAAAATATTCTCCGTTTAAAGATTTATTTTTATTTGCTTATTATTATCTAACCCGTTTTGTTTTGGTTTCAGTAATAATAAGTTAAAACCTGCCACTGTCATATCATATCAAGGGCTTAACGAACAAACTGAGCTAGGTGACAATGATTTCGAGGAATATGATGAAGAAACTATGGTTCCCAAAGACTTGACAGAGGAATAAAAAGACTTTGAGAACCGAGAAAAGCCTAATCTAGAGGAAACTGAGACGGTCAATCTAGGAGACGACCAAAAAGTCAAAGAAATCAGAATCAGTGTCCATTTGACACAAACACAGAAAAGAGAACTTATCATATTGCTCCAAGAATACATTGACATATTTACTTGGGACTACAGCGATATGCCAGGGCTAAGCACAGACATAGTCTCCCACAAGCTGCCTATTTAATCCAGGGCTTGATCCCATCAAGCAGAAGATTCAAAAGTTCAAGCCAGATCTAATTCTGAAGATCAAGGAAGAAGTTACCAAACAGATTCAGTCTGGAGTGGTAGGGGTTACAAAGTATCCGACCTGGTTGGCCAATATCGTCCCTGTTCCTAAGAAAGATGGGAAGATCAGAATCTGTGTCAATTATCGAGACCTGAACAGGGCCAGTCCCAAAGACAACTTCCCATTGCCCAATATCTATATCCTTGTCGATAACTGCGCGAAGGATGAAATACAGTCATTCATGGATTATTTTGCTGGATACCATCAGATCTTAATGGATGAAGAAGATGCAGAGAAAACAACCTTTATCACCCCCTGGGGTATCTACCATTACCGAGTGATGCCATTTGGTCTAAAAAATATGGGTGCTACTTATATGCGAGCCATGACAACCATTTTCCATGACATGATTCATAAGGAGATCGAGGTATACATGGATGACGTGATTGTCAAATCCCGCGAGAGTTTGGATCACTTGACCCATTTGAGGATGTTTTTTGACCTCCTGCAAAAATACAACCTAAAGCTGAATCCCGCAAAGTATGATTTCGGGGTGCCAACTGGCAAATTATTGGGTTTTATAGTCAGTAGAAGGGGCATCGAGCTCGACCCTTCAAAGATCAAAGCAATTCAGGAGTTGCCTCCCCCGAAGACCAAGAAAGAGGTCATGAGTTTCCTAGGAAGGTTGAATTATATTAGTCGATTCATAGCTCAATCAACGATTATTTGTGAACCCATTTTCAAGTTATTAAAGAAAGATGCGCTGACTGGTTGGACCAAGGAGTGCCAGCAAGCTTTTGATCGTATCAAGGACTACTTGTCCAGTCCTCCGATATTGGTTCCTCCAAGAGAAGGGAGCCTATTATTTCTGTATCTATCGGTTTCAAAAAATGCCTTCGGATGTATCCTGGGACAACATGATGAAATCGAAAAGAAAGAACGAGCGATTTATTATCTGAGTAAAAAGTTCACTCCGTGCAAGGCTCGTTATACTTTGTTAGAAAAGACTTTTTGTGCTTTGACTTGGGTCGCTCAGAAGTTGAGACATTATTTGTCGTCCTATACGACATATCTCATTTCCAGAATGGACCACCTGAAGTACATATTCCAAAAGGCCATGCCTACGGGGAAATTGGCCAAATGGCAAATGTTGCTATGTGAGTTCGACATCATATATGCGACTCAAAAAGAAATCAAGGGACAGGCCTTAGCAGATCATTTAGCAAAAAATCCAGTTAATAAAGATTATGAACTGCTCCAAACTTACTTCCCCGATGAAGAGATTTTGTTCGTAGGTGAGGATATTGCTGAGTCATACCCCAGTTGGAGATTGTTCTTCGACGGAGCGGTCAACTTTAAAGGTTCGGGCATTGGAGCAGTCTTGGTATCATAAATTGGTCATCACTATCCGGTGACAACCAAACTCTATTTCTCGTGTACTAACAACATGGTCGAGTACGAAGCTTGTATTCTCGGTATCCAACTAGCTATTGATATGAATGTACGAGAACTTTTGGTCACAGGTGATTCCGATTTGCTAATTCACCAAGTTCAAGGTGAATGGGCTGTGAAGAACCCCAAGATTGTGTCGTATGTGAAGATAGTTCAAAGTTTGTGCAAGAGATTCAGGAAGATCGAATTCAAGCATACACCAAGGATTCAGAATGAGTTTGCCGATGCTTTGGCAACCATATCCTCCATGATTCAACATCCCGATCAGAATTATATTGATCCATTGATAATAGGTCTCAAAGAACAACCTGCACACTGTGCGCAAGTCAAAGCAGAATCAGATGGAAAACCAAGGTATTATGATATCAAGAGGTATCTAGAAGTTGGAGTCTATCCCGAAGATGTGACCACCAACCAAAATAAAACCATTCGTCGAATGGACAACAACTTTTTCCTAAATAGAGAAATCATGTATAGGAGGACTCCAGACCTTGGATTCTTAAGATGCGTTGATTCGGTTGAAGCCACAAGACTATTGGAAAAGGTACACGCTGGAGTGCATGGTCCCCACATGAATGGGTTCACCCTAGCCAAGAAGATTTTTCGAACTGGATACTTTTGGATGACCATGGAAAATGACTGTAGCAAGTTCGTACAAAAATGTCAAAAGTGCCAGATCCACGGAGATTTGATTCGAGTACCACCTAGCGATCTTCATGCAATGAGTACACCTTGGCCTTTTGTAGCCTGGGGCATGGATGTCATTGGTCCCGCCGAGCCATCTGCCTCGAATGGACACAGATTCATTTTGGTAGCTATTGATTACTTCACCAAGTGGGTAGAAGCTGTTTCTTATAAGTTTGTGACCAAGAAGGTTGTAGCCAATTTTGTAAAAAATAACTAAATCTGTCGATTCGAGATCCCCGAGTCAATTATTACCGACAACGGAACACATCTAAACAGCCATTTGATGAAAGAAATATGTGAGCAATTCAAGATCACTCACCATAATTTAACTGCATACCGGCCATAAATGAATGGAGCTGTGGAAGCCGCCAACAAGAATATCAAGAAGATCTTGAGAAAAATGGTCGAGCATCACTGATCTTGGCACGAGATGTTGCCTTATGCTTTATTGGGATACCGGACGACCGTCAGGACTCCGACCAGGGCGACCCCTTATATATTGGTGTATGGGTCAGAAGCAGTGATACCTGCGGAAGTTGAAATACCATCTCTTAGGATCATTCGAGAAGCCGGACTGAACAATGAGGAATGGGTTCGTGCCCGTCATGAGCAACTCATGTTGATTGATGAGAAAAGGATGAGTGTCGTATGCCATGGTCAGTTGTACCAGCAAAGAATGATTCGTGCATTCAACAAAAGAGTGAGAGATCGCATGTTTGTCTTAGGACAACTGGTTCTCAATCACATTTTCCCCACCAGGAGGAATACAAAGGAAAGTTTGCACCCAATTGCAAGGCTCGTATGTCATCCAGAAAGTGTTATCCGGAGGAGCTTTGATCCTATCTGAAATGGACAGTCAAGTGTGGACCAAACCGATCAATTCTGATGCTGTGAAGAGATACTTTGTTTAGGGATAGTTTTCCTTTAATTTCATTTCCCTGTAATCGCATTTCCTGATTGTAATCATTTTATGCTTTGTAATAGATTAAAACATCCCTATCCTCTTGAACGAACTACGTTTGACCTGAATTCTCAAGAATGAGATACGTAGGCGGCTTGTGTCAGCCTCGGTCAACCCCTTAGGAAAATCTATCTTTCCCCGAACGAATTACGTTTGACCTGAATTCTCAAGAATGAGATACGTAGGCGGCCTGTGTCAGCCTCGTTCAACCCCTTAGGAAAATCTATCTTTCCTGAACGAACTACGGTTGACCTGAATTCTCAAGAATGAGATACGTAGGCGGCCTTCGTCGGCCTCGGTCATCCCTTTAATTATTTCCAATAATCTCCCACTATAAGTGTGGGAACTATGTTTGACCTGATTCCTGCCTCAATGGGATACGTAGGCGCCATAATGGTTTGGTCATATCACCCCAGGAAATGGAAACTGGGGCAGAATTTTTGAGAAAGGAATCTCAAAAATTCAGAAGATGAAGGTCGTTGCCAACAAGACAAGAGTATGCTTGTAGATACGCAAATGCCACAATTGTTCATCCGTATCGCCCAGGAAATGGAAACTAGGGCAGAATTTTTGAGAAAGGAATCTCAAAGATTCAGAAGATGAAGAGCATTAGACTCCGAAGAGTTCCCGGAACAGCAAGAATGCAGAGTATGCCGAAGAGCAACCAAAGCAGATACCGAGAAAGAATCTCGCGATCCCCACCGAGTCTCAAGTCTCTTGCCGGAAGGAATAAAATCCGCTAAGAAATCTTTAACTGGGGCAAAAATTTGGAGAAGGATCCCAAAATTTCCGCCAAGCTTCATTCAAGAGTCCAACATTAAGCTCCGAGGAATTCCCCAGCTCCGAGAGATCAGAGTCTACTTCAAAAAAATCCCCAGTCCTATATGGATTAATCCCCAGCTGTGATAGATTTCTTGAAAATTATCTTCCAAGTTCCCTAGCTAGAACGACGAAGGACCTCCGTAGTCCGCCAGCAGTATGTCAGAAATGTCAAGACCTCGAGTAAAGGACGTTCGTTGAACTAGTACATCACATGACAGGCAGAGACATTTCCATATCATCTCCTTTTTAAACCCTTTGTTTTCCAAAGAACTTGTTTGAAAAATATTTACAAAGATTAGTTTTACTCCTTTAATATGATTTTGTCTTATGTCTACCTTTGTCCAGGGAGAATCGAGGGTGACAAGTACCCGAGATTGGAAAACATACGGAGAAGACAGAACCAGGAGCAGAAGATCGAAAGAGGTCAACACAGGCCAGTTTCGACAAAACTAACAATTTTTCTATGGATGCAGGTTGTCCTCAAAAGTATATCAGATAGCGGTCCCACATTATCCAACGCGTTCAAAGAAACGCAACGAGACCAGATGCTTTAAAATTTGGCGAGAAAAGCCCAAAACAGCAGGAAGAGGCCAAAGAGGCAAAAGCCCCTAAAGCGGACAAATTTTCTGGTAGTTCACATAAACTACCAGATAAAGAGAACCCGACAACGTTCTTAAGTCCCCAAAAGGGACCAGGACATCTTGGTCAGCTTCAAAATTAGGGGCACCAAACAAAGAGCAACATCACTCCCCACTAATGCCTAGCAAGACAGGGATCACCCCGAACAGACAATGTCCAAAAAACGATATTCATGGCTGTCCCTGAAAGCAGACACGACCATTTCGCTCGCATTTTTAAAGTTATTTTGATCAGCTTCATAGACGATGTCTTTAAAGTCTTTCAAATCTTGACTGTAGTCGCTGATAAAAGTGACTGTGTCTGCTAACCATTTGCCTTGAGCGCAGGTACCCACAAAGCAGTCGACATTAAGGCCAAAGGTGATGTTTTCATGACTTCCCAATGGGACATTGCATCATGCTACATGGCATCGCATTTTGCATTCACGTTGCATCATGCTGCATGGCATCATATTTTTGCATTCACATTTGCATCATGCTGCACTGCATCACATTGCATCATGCTGCATTGCATCACATTGCACCATATTGAATCACCTGGCATAACATTGTGTCGCATCATATTATGACATATCTCATTGCATCAAATTATATTATGTTGCATCATATTGTATGGCATCATATCGCAGGAGCATGCCAAGAGGGCCATTCATATTTGCATGCTGAGAGGGCCATGCCGAGAGGGCCATTCATATTTCCATGTCAAGAGGACCATGCCGAGAGGTCCGTTCATATTTCTATGTCAAGAGGACCATGCCGAGAGGGCCATGTCAAGAGGACCATGCCGAGAGGGCCATGTCAAGAGGACCATGCCAAGAGGGCCATTCATATTTGCATGCCGAGAGGTCCATGTCAAGAGGACCATGCCGAGAGGGCCATTCATATTTCCATGTCAAGATGACCATGCCGAGAAGGCCATTCATATTTGCATGTCAAGAAGACAACCATCATCATATATCGCAGACACACATCCCCTGTGAAGGTTATGTCCCTCTGCCAGCTGGCTTCAAAGAGGATGAGATTCATTAGGCGTCCCCAAGTCGCACTAGCTGCGCAAGATCGACCTTAGCATGATTATATCTGAAATCATGTGAGACAAAAGGGTCAGACATTGAAGATATCATTATTATTATCCTCATTCATTATGCCAAATCCGGTATGCAACATGCTTATATCCGAAATTACGTGAGGCGAAAGAGTCTGAAGTTGAGGATATCATTATCATTTATTATGACAAGTCTGGCATCCAGCATATTTATGTCCTATATTGCGTAAGGTGGAGGAGTCTGGCGTCAAGGATATTTTATGCACCCTTATTCGAAAGCATCAATCGCTAGAAGATATTATTATATACCACCTGTTGTCAAGGTTTGAAGCATATTATCTAAGGGATATCTGTAAGTCGTCTCTACCCAAATCGGACAATGAATCAGATTTTCCAACATTCAAAGGTCAAAAGTCGTCTATAAGTCACAACGATATCCGAAACTGGATAGTGTGCAAGATTGCCCAAAATTTAACAGAACTAAGAGTTGTCTGTAAGATGCAATGATATCTAAAACTGGATAGTGTGCAAGATCACCTGAAGATTGACAGTTCAAAGGTAACACATAAGTCGCAATGATATCCGAAATTGGATAAAGTGCAAGACTACCAAAAATGGATGGTCCAAGGGTTATCTATAAGTCGCGACATATCCACGTTGATATTGTGCAGGATTACCCAAAGGCTAATAATTCGAGGGAAATCTCTAAGTCACGTCACGTCCAAGATCGGATAAAAGTGCAGGATTACCCAAAAACTGGCAATTCGAAGGATATCTGTAAGGCGCCTCTATCCAAAGTCGGATAATGTGCAAGATTACTCGAAAGCTGGAAAATTAAAGGCATCTGTAAGCCACCTCTATCCAAAGTCAGATGATGTGATAGATTACCCAAAGCCTGAAAATCCAAGGAGTGTTTGTTAGTCGTGTCGATATGGAAGATACGCGAGATTTACCCCAAAGACATATGCAAAAGACAACCGCCAAAAGCCAAGAAGGCTACCGCATTCAAGAGAATGCCCTTAAACAATCAAGAAGGTCGTCATCATGCAAAAATTGCTACACAAGCAATATTATCTGATAGCCAAGAAGTCAATCACGTTTGACTGTCATGGAAGAGGCCATTTCCTAAAACAGAGATAGGAAAGGACGTCATCTTCCTCAAGAAACAATAGATAAAGGAAAATGAGGTACGAAGCTATCTCTCCTTGCTGAATTCTGTTACTATTAACCATTTGGTTTTGAGATATTGTAGAGAGCATCCAAGAAGGATGAAATTCTCAAAAGCAAAACCACAGGTGCGGACTACACCAAAAAGGATGCATCACAACATGGAACTTTTTCTTAGCAGCAACTTGTGACACAGTCCGGAGAGGGACATCAAACTCTTTGGACGTGAACTGAGGAACAACTCACCTCTACCATCAAACCACACCCCTATCAGAAGGCATGTGGACATTTCCTATCTTGGGGTTTTGGTTTCGCATCCAGGGTATTTTCTGAATTCACGCTGGAAACAATATTCCTTCTTTTTAAATCTGAGTGACGATACACCTCGAGCTTTGGAAATTATTTCCAGGTAAAGTCTTACTTATGGGTGTAAAGTGCACCACATTACATTCATAGTTGAAAGGTTACATGCCTCTTTTCTATAGCTCAACTTATTTGTCACTCATCCCGAGCCAAAGGTCGTCTTAACATAAAGATTACCTTTTCCACCGATTGAGTCAAACTACAAGCAGCCTGATTCCCTGAGTCCTGTGATATGTAGGCGAGCTCTATGATGAAAACTCCGCTGTGTTCTTAACTCTCCCCAATCCTCCTACTCCCCATCTTTTCTTTCTCTCTGTATTCTGAAACCGAGAAAGTTTGGAATTCCTCGAAAATCGTGTGTAAAATCAAGCATCTTGAACTACAAGTGGCCTGAATTCTCATGTAACTTGAGATATGTAGGAAACTCAATACCAGAGTTCGGCCATGATTCCTTAAAATTCGTGCTAAAACCAACCACCTCCCGAGGATGGACTTGTGGTCGGACAAAAAATTGAGAACGTCAAATCCCTTTGCCCAGGGTTCATTACACTCACCCTACCCAAAGGTAGGGGCAGCTGTTGACACCCAATTTTTACCTGCCACATTATGAATTAATTTAGAGCTTTTTTAAAATTTTAAACAATTCTCGAAATAATGGTTTTGACAAAAGGGATAAAATATTTTCAAATCAGCTTTACCAATGATTCTCAGTGATGATTATATTTTTTCATATTTTACGTATGAAATTTATATAAATTAGTTAAAAGAATTATTTTAAAATTGATTTCATAAGAAAATCCTTTTAAAAGATTAACGTTTAATTTTCCTCCAAAATTAATTCAAATGGGAGTTAATTGAAAATTGATTTTATAATTAATTAAAGAGTTGATTATGTGTCAATTATTTTTATTATTTTGAAGTTGTTTCAATTTAATAAAGCTCTAAAATAATTTAAGTCCATTCATTTCTAAGCCTATTATTTCAATTATAGCCAATTCCTATTTAATTCTACCCATTTCTATTCAAATTGGCTATGCTTTTAAGTTAAAATGGCCACATTTTGCAAAATGTGGCCAAATCCTAAATACCCCTTGCAACCCCCCTTTATTTTTTAGCTATTTGGGCCAGCAAATGACCGACCCGGCTGGCCCAATCCCTTTGTCAGCCGCCCCAGCCCAACCAAATTCCCCTAACTCGCCTAATACCCGATCGACCCGGCCCACACCCATCACCCTTATACTCTTATTCCCTTCACCTTCAACAGAGAAACCAACAAAACACCCCTTAACTTCTCTTTCTCCTCTCTCAACAACGTCAACCAGCAAACCCTAGCGCCTCCACCCTTATCCCTTCAAATCTTCATCTCCCCCGTACAAATCACGTGCCCGACATGAAGATTGTACCACGAAGGTACCAGAAAAGGGGTACGTGGCCTCAGTCCTCTCTCCTCTCTCTTTTTTTGTCTAACAAATGAAGAAAACCAGTACAACCCTAATGTCTAGCAGCTGTAAACATTGAACCCAACTTCACCTTCCCCAAAACCAAGTAAAATTCCCATTTTTCATCCCTTTTTCTCCGTCAAAAGGTGCGCTGGCGAGTCTAAAGAATTCTAGAACCCACCAGGTGTCACCCTCCTCCTGAAATTCATAAAACTTGTACAATTTTACAAGTTGTTGCTGTGAACATTGCTCCAGCTGAGGAATTTGAATTCCTCAGCAAAATCCCCAAAAACCCCACTAGTTTTCCCCTCCATTTACACCCGAAATTCCCTATAAATACCCCCTTTAGATGCATGAAAAGGAGCTGATTTTGGGGAAATATTGGGGGTTCTGGAGAATCGTTTCTCTAACCTCACGAAACTAGTCAGCTGTTGGGGAAGAAAACACTAAGAAATTCAAAATCTAAACGGGGTTGATATTAATCTAGTGGTAGTAAGGCTTTCCGGTGAAGTTAGAGGTATGAGCTGCTGCCCTAGAATAGGTATAATCCTCACCCAACTCTCTTTACTATTTCCTTTCCTTTTCTTTTGTTATGAAATGTTCAAGTTGAACAAATCTGGATTTCTGGTCTTGTTTTCTATGTTATGATATGTGTTTCGGTTCTAGGCTGTTATTATGATTTTGAGTAGCAATCTTGCTTAGAAACACCATGATCCGCACTAGCTTTGTTTAATTTGTTAAAACAGTAGAGGTGAATGAGAGTTCGTAGTTAAAATCTGTGGCTAAAAGATGTGAATGCTATGATGTAAAACCTGTCCTGTTTTATTCATAAAATGTTTGATTTTTCTCCTGTTTGTTCTCCAACCCCTCTTCATAATCATGTTCTTATTGGCTTACCAACTTTGCCTAAACTGATATTTCGTATATGTATTGATTAAGAGTTGATATGTTTTGCTCATGGCTGTTTGTGATGATTTTTAAACTTGTTTTCCCTTCCCCTATATAAACCCCTTGATTTCATTAGCCTGTGTTTGACTTATATGATGATTAAATGCCAGAAACTTGAACATGAATTTGTTATTAAGATTAGGGATTGGTTTCATGATAAATGCTTGACCCCTTCTTGTTCATCCTAAATTGCTTTGATCTTATTCTTGTACTGTTTTCTTCTTTTTCCTTACTGTTTCTTGCTGTGTGTGATACCAACTTGTATACATGAACTGTTAGTGTTACTTTCTTACACTTAGGATGATGTCTAGATTAGCTTGAGTGCTGATAAGTTCTACTGATTCTTGTTTGGATTTATATGACATGTATATGAATGTTATACTTGTTTATTAATGTTCAACCCTTTCATGTTTCCGTTGTTTTTCTCAATTTGGTAGAGATCCTATTTTCCTCTTCCTTTTTCCCCCTTACTGCCTTGTTAATGTCAAAATGGTTATAAGATGATGTTAACTTGTGTATATGGATTGGGTCAAGTTCTGGTGTTGTTTTATCATGATTAAGTTGGTACGTGTAATAGTTATTGAACACTGTGTCCTCTTAAAAACTTCATGATTTCCATTGGTTCCTTGTTTGTCTTGTGTGACATGAAAATGCCATGGATTTTAGACTTATTGTTAGAACTAATTGACAAGAGGGTTATTGTTGAGCAATCCTTCCCTATGTCTCCCCTGATTTCTTTAGGCTTGATTAAAGCTCCTATCCAACTTCTTTTCCCTTTTCTTTACTGACTTGATCATATTAAAATGACTGTGTGTGAGCTTGTTAATCATGATTTAGAATTTGTTTAAATCTGGTTTGGAAATGTTGAATTCTATGTTGTTGTATGCATAGGAAATTTGTTATGATTAGGAACTAGAGGTGAGTCATATCCTCTCACGACATGCTCTTCACCTCTGTAAGTTCTTCTGATCTATCCTTCAATACATATATTGTCTTCATTGCCTGTTTTGTGTGCTACATATGAACTCTGAAATGGTAGGATTTGGCTGTTGTTTTAAGCATGATGTTATTTTAGGTTCAGTCTGTGTTGTGAAATTATGTTAGAACTGTGGAATGGTTTTGATCTTTACCATGATAATAGTCTCCTCTAAATGCCCTTTCCCTAGTTCTCATATGAGTTTCAACTAGTGATTGATGTTTAAAATTTGTCCAGCCTTCTCTACTTGTCTATGAATGGTATGTGATTTTCAGATTAGGTTCTTAAATTAGTCTTTTGTTCAAATTATATGGAATCTGCTTTATATGTTTAAATGTAAGTATTGACAAATATTGAATATGTGCCTTATGCCTATGTAATACCACTTCTGTGCATCTAAGAATACATGTCTTGTTTGAACCATTCCCTACCCCCTTGTTGATTTTCTGGAAAATGGTTAATCCATATGAATATTTTGAAATGGCTAAGTTTCATAAAACATATGTCTTAAGTGATAAAATTAGTGATTCTATTGTATGAGTGTCCCTGTTTTATGTGCTTAATTTGGGATAAAAATCTGCGTATATTTCTTTTAAGTGTGAAATCTACACTTTTTAAATTGCTCTTGCTTAATTTAGTTAAAATATGTACTAATCTTTATCTATTTGTACTCTTCCTATGCATGAAATATGGTGGAGTCCAATTGGACTCCCAAAATTCCCCTTTGCATTTCTTCAGTTGGACCTAACCCAACAACTATCCGGACCATCTTGTTCAAAGCCCAAAAGGGCCGAGTTGTTGAAAAGAAAAAGAAGCAGTTGAAGAAAAAAATGGGCCAAGCCCAAGAGCTACATCGGAAAAAAGTCTAAAATGGACTGAATAAATAAATTGGGCCAAAGCCCATAACATTCGGCAGCAGCAGTAGCCCAAAGGACTGAAAAATCGACAAAGTGGACTAAGTTTAAAGTGAAAATGGAGGTGGGCCTAAAGAAGGCCCATACACTAGTATTAGGATAGGGATTAACGTTTTAAATATGTCTTCTTTACTTAGTTGATAGATTTAGTTGTATAATTGAACTAACTTAGTAAAACGTAGTTAAATTATCCCCAAACGATATCAATATTTCTTATAAACATTTTTTATGTAATACCTTACTGTTTCACTTGCTTAATTGCTTAAAATCAACTCTTTTATGTAAATTAAACTCTTTCATATTGTCTTTATAGAATTACCCTCTTATATAAAACTGTCTTTTAAAATCAATCCCGTTTTTAAAGTTAGTCAACAAGTTAGTTTTTCAAACAAGCTCGGGCAACCACGAGTTAACAGATACTCTTGGTGCCTTAACACCCTTACAAGAGTATTAACTTGAACCCTTACCCTTAAATCTCTTAATTTTTAAAGTCTTTATCTGTTTTGGGATTTTAAAAATTCTTATAAGTCTTTTTTTGATTTTTACTTTATAAAAACTAAGTGACGACTCTTGCTTTTAATTGTAAAACGTTTCGGAAACTTTAACTAGATTTTTGAAATGAAACTTTCAACAAACAAATCCATGTTTTTCCGTCCTTTCCCGAAAAGGATCAAAACACTCGTGCAATGGTTCATCCGGCAATTGTCAGAAGTTTGTGATTTCATCTCGCAATTGCAGCATCCTTGAAGGTGGGAAGAACTGGTCCAAGAAAGCCTCAACTAATCCACTCCATGAAGTGATTGATCCCTCCAGGAGCTCATGAGAGAAAATGGGAATAGCCAAAGTCATATTGATTCTTGACTAATGTTTTGAATGTTGAAGGGTTGGAAAATCTCAATAAAGTTTTGATTATGTCAGTTTGCATCCTCATTGGCCAGCCTACCAAAGTAATCTTTTTATTTGTATTAAATATAGTATCATGATGGTCACGTGGAAGACTGCATTTCCAACAGTGGGAGGTAGCTGAATGGCACCCACGACACTATGAATAATAGGCTGCCTTGCTCGCTAGTATGGCTCATAAGTTACTTATTCATAACACCAAAGACAACAAAAATGTAAAAGAGAACAAGATGCTAAACTAAAGTGAATCAAAAGACAATAAATAACAAATTAAAATCCAATCCCTGGTAACGATGCCATTTTTGATAACGTCCAAAACAATTCTTCTGAAGGAGGTGGCAACGATCATCGAGCAAAATAATAAGTAACCCAACACAGAGTCGAGGTCGAATCCATAGAGATTGTTAAAAAGATTCACTATAAATTATCAAGTTGATTCACGAGAAAAAGCAAAGTATTCAAATAAGTAAATAAAATGGGGAAATTTGTTTGGGAACTAAAATTCGAATTGTAGCAAAACAACGACGTAAACACGACTTTTAATCAAGATTGAAAGGCTAGGGGTATGCTTCCATTGGGGTCATGCAATGGGATAAGGGTTGATTATTTAGATTAAATCTCAATCAAAGTATGGGTAGCCTTGGTTACAATCATGCTTAGTTGTCTTTTAACCCACTAAACATATATATACTATGATCTCTTTCGAACTCCATAGTTGAGCAATAAATCAACCAATTGGCTTAGGTTAGTTAGGCTATTTCTAGCCCCAACTTTTAGGTGAGAATTTCCTAAATCAAGCTATTTCTAGTCTCAGTTTATGATGGAAATACCAAATCTTCACTATTAAATTCTTACCCAAATGATGAACTTCTTCTTCAAGCAACCACACAATTAGTACGCTAAATTAATATTTACAATCATCAATTTTATAATGAAAACATGAAGGATATAATAGATCCACTCATAATAATCAATTAAAAACCCAAATAATCAACACACATTCCAAAATTCAAACACCCATCATACACCATACCTCTAGAATTGAATTTAGCTACTCATAATGAAGGAATAAGAGAATATACCAAGTGAGTTTTCAATAATTTCATTCATTCTTCAATAACTAGCTTCAAATTTCAAGTTCAAGTATCAACAATGGTGTTTTTCAATATAAAGAAGAATAAAAACTTGTACTCTAATATGTACTCTACTCAATACTCAATTAGGAATTATAAAACTGAGTATATTCCTTGTGAAGATCCCAAAAAGGGTCATGGAAGCTTTCCAATTATGCCACAACAAATCTGGACTATTTTCCCCCTCATACCACTTGAAAAATCACATGCGAAGGCACCTACGGTCGCCCATAGAGACTTGCGGCACGCAGGTGCTAAGTCTTCAAAGCAGTGAAACTCTTGCTGCTTGCGACCCCATCTTTGAGGGCATATACGATCGCCCTTGGTGACTTGCGATATGCAGGTGCATGACTGTTAGGTAGTATTTTAGCTTCCTTGTGCATTGGCACCTGTAAAACACAGGTTCCATCATATGATGCGCATGTCAACTTGCACATCACTGGTAGATCCTTGTTCTTTCAGTCCTCTTTTAACTTGGCTTTCACTTTTAGCTCCTTTGGGTTTAAATCCTCTTCTTTCTTTGTTGACTAAGAGTGCCTGCATATAAGACAATAAAGACATAAAATCCTTCTAAATTATATAAAATCAAAATAATAATTCATGAATAAAAGCTAAATAAGTTGGTAGATTTCCAACTTATCACATGTCCACACTCTTGGGCAGTTATAAAGCACACTAGATTGGACCCATCCTATTTTGCTCTTTTTACTACAAGAAGGATTATCTCATTAGAACATATGAAACTCATGTGAATCCTATTCCAGATGAGTGTATATGGGTTGTTCCTATAGAGGTGATAGAGAATATGGTTTTACCACCAACTGGAAAGAGAAGTGTTGGAAGGCTTAGAAAATAAAGGGCTAAATTATTTTCAGAGAAGAACAATAAGAAGGCTAAGCTATCATATGGGTACTGTGGATGACCTGGTCATAATAGGACAACATGCAAAAATATACCAAAAAGATGATTTGAAACATTAGGCTTTAAGTTATCTTTCTTATCATTGAAATAATGTTGAGTACTTTTATATTTCATAGCAACATTTGGGTTGAAAATATATTTCATATTATATGTTTTAGTACTATAAAAAATTTATTTGATTTTTACTTGTCTAAATGTATATAATAATGTCCAGATTGAAGTGCAAATAGTGCACTATTACCGTTATACATACATGTATAAATTAGAATACTAGTCCAAAGGCAGTTGTTGCGTCCTAACGCACATACAAGTGTACACGGCCGTACAAGTAATATAGAATTATAAGTCCAGATATCGTACCCACAGGGACTTGTCGATCAACTCTTTTACTAAATTAAACTATTTCTAATTATCTATTCAAGTGTAAAATCTCAAAGAAATATTTATTAACCAAAGTAAAAAGAAGAAGTTAACTAATGAACAATTAACCAAACAAAGAGCAGATTTTCACGTAATCAATGTGATGAAATTGATCTAGGACTATGGATTCACTAACAATCATGTTAAGTAAGCAATATCATTGACTTGTTTATTTGTCTAGTTGCTGATTTTGGGGTTGATTTTACAACTATGGTCTTTCGAGCCTCTAATTGCCTATTCAGAATAGCATCACAACTACATCATTGAGCGGGGATGTAACATCTTATTCCGAACGCTTTTATATATCTTTCCGTATAAACCAAATAAGGCGTTCTAGGTATATTCCTATCCTAGTCGCGAACCTACCCTTTACGTTACAAAAGAGAGGCCTTGCTCCCTATATTCTTCGTTCTATCTCAATGATTCTTCTTTCGAGTTCACAAAGAGATTATAGATTTATTTTAATGGTCGCGAAGCATTAAATTAGTAAGCACAAGAATATAAGAACAACTAATGTGATAAACAAATAATTGAATTAATCGTGTACTTCAATAATCATGTAGTTAGCTACCATAATCCTAGAACGAAAAGTTTAACTCCACATAGACATGGAGCAATTAAAACAAATCATACAAAAAGAAAAACGTCAAAATAAATAATAAAAGAGAAGAAGAGATGAAACCAATATTCTCCGGCCTCTACGGCAGCTCTTAGCTCTTTGTAGGTCAAAAGTTGTGAAAGAATTATTTTTAGGGAAAATTAGACAGAATGTCAGCCCATCAAACTTATTTACACAAAAAATAGCCCACTTAAAAAAATAAGCCACTTATTACATAAAGTGGCCATTCGACACTTTTTAATTGCAAAACTTGGCCCTTCGACCACATTGTTCACTGCCGACATGTTGATCCCAACTTTCCCTTTTGATTTAGCATTACCAGTAGGTCTTCCTTTATCTTGTTTCCTGTCCCTCTTTCATGGCGTGATGGCTCGGTACTGATCTGAAATTCCTTCTGCTTTGATTTGTACTCTATGTTTATCAGGGGAAGGTGGTCTTTTGCACTTTTTGGAATTACCTTTCAGCTTATCATGTCTATTAAGTCAGAGAAAACATTAATTCAGAGTAATTTAGTTAAGCACATAATCCAAATGTCAGAAGAAAAAAAAGGTAATTGGATTCGGGAGAAGATGGGTTGAAAAGGCATGCTTGATGGGCAAGTTTTTGCTACAGAATGGAGTTAGGAGAAGATTGACTGATGCATATGGTGATTGTATTTGACGCAATTGTTGCAGTTCCAGCTTGTTTGAGAGTTGATTTCGAAAAGAGAATCCCAATTTCATTAATTACACTCAGACCTCTTAAGTTTAGTTTATTTAATTATGCCTTCACCCCATTACAATTGTAATAGTTTAGTTAGACCCATGTCAATTAGCTAGACTTCTTCTTTATATTCTGCTTTTGTATTCATTTGAAAGATATGAATGAAATTAACTTAGTTCCTTAACTTAGCATATCATTAGCAGTAGAATTCTTCTTTCAATTTAGTTTTGATTCTTAGCTCAAATCCGCAAAGCTAAAAGTTCAAGTATGATAAGATGGATATATGCATTAATTACAGGACAAGAGGTGAGTAATTTTGTTGCAAGTATGATACACTTGTACATACTATTTATACAATATCGATACACATTTCTACACCATTTATATAATATCGATACATATTTGTGCACTATATATACAATATCGATACACATTTATATATCATTTATACAATTTTGATACATTACATATTTTTATACAATATCGGTACGCGTTTATATACTATTTATACAATTTTGATACATTACATAATTTTTATACACTATCGATACATTGTATACACATTATATATACATGCGGCTATTTTTTTTGTAATTTTTTTTGGTGGCCAGTTTATTTTTTGGCTATTTTTTTGTAAAGAAAACTTGATTATATTTTTTGTAAACTAATTAGTTTATTGTACATATTTGAAATTATCTCTTATTTTTATGGGATATTTATAAGTGTAGAAAAAAGTCTCAAATAAAATTATTGAGTCCAAAATGAATTAGGAAACCAAAACTCAATTGACGTGGGTTTACTACTCGACGCCGCATCTTCAATTACTGCCATCTTTGGCGTCTTTCACAATGTGACACATGGCAGCAAAATTGATTTCAATTTGCAATTGTTGTCTTGCTTGCTGCACATCATATTATTTTATTCAATTTAATCTATTAAGCTGTCTGCTTGATTTTCTTATATGATTTCTCATTTTTAATTCGTTTTTTCTCCAATTTTTTTTTAATTTTTCACCAGTTTAATCCTACAAATAAAAATACCCAACATAAGAATAATCCATGAAATAAATGCTCAAAAACAATAATTAAAATACTAAATATGAGACAAATAATGATTAAATATATGTAATTTTGGCCTCACATCACCACCCCACACTTAATCTTTTGCTCATTCTCGAGCAAGCATTGAAGCTCACCTCAAAAAATCAAACTAGGAATACCACCACTTTGATTGATACAAACAATTAGGCCATACAAACACTCAAAACATCAAATACACTTTCCGATCATTATACAAGATATATAATTAATCAACAAACTTCTAACCTCCTAACCTCAAAAACGGACTCTAACTCATCAAATTTAAGTTTGCTCACCTACTCCATCAAAGAAAGCTAATAAAATCACCTATCTATCATGAAACTAGTGCCCTCACAAGAAGAAATAGTCCACACACTCAACTTAAAGGATCGAATATAAATTAAGGACTTAGCATCAAAGATCAACTCTCACACTCACAAAAGAATTCACATGTATGCACAAAGAACCATAGGCTTGCCCATTATGTACATCTCCACTAATTAAGCATGCTCGAATAGAATCAAATAGGACTTTAACGAGTTGTAATGTTGGCTAGGGTACGGGTAGGAAAACTATATAATAGTGACTTACACTTCCCTAGGCACTTTGCATTTTTTTAGACTTCATCACCCATTATTTTTTACACTTTATTTTTTCAGCCCTCTCTTCAATTTATTTTCTCTAGTATTCTCATCATATCAAGAATGCTTCAATCATCATTTTTTTTTCTCAAGCAATTTTTCTCTCTTTTTTTTGTCATTCACATTCTTTCACAAAGGGCCTTTTCATCACTTTGTAGCTATCATTGGTCACCTTTTACACTCAATCATCCCTTTTCTTCAGATTTAACAATTTTATCACATTCTATGCTACAATGCTCAAGGAAGCAGGGTACAAAAAAGGGATTCAACAAAAGGATCAAGGTAAAAATACGGCTACCAAACGAAAGGCTACAGGCTCAAAGGGGTAACTAGTGATATAATAGCTGAAAGGCTAAATTTTACAAGACAAATCAAAGAAAGCATATTACCATCTTCTAAACAGAGCAACACTTTTTATTTCGCTTAAATAACATGCATGCAAAGTTCTAGACTAAGATGCAAAGCATGGAATATGCAAGAAATCCTCACCACACATGGCACAAGTCTCTGGGACCGGAATGACCTCCGCACGGGGAGCCATAGTAGCAGGCTGCGCTCCTGAGCTCTGTGCACCCAGGGCTGCCCCCTGAGCAGATGTCTGCGCTACCTCAGAAGGCCGCTCTCCAATCACACCTAAAAGCTGCAATAGTAATCCCCGAATATCTGGAGACGGAGCTGCGGCTGGAGCTGGCACAGAAGTGGGCACTGGAGCTGGTACTCGAGCTGGCGCTGGAGCTGGTGGTACCTGGGCTGCCCCCTGAACCACATGCTGCTCGGGCTCTATCTCCACGCTAGCAGCTCTAGCAGGTGCCACTGATCGAGGGCGTCCTCGACCCCTAGCTGGAGTGGGAAACTCATCTTCGCGTGATGCCGATGATCTCGTACGAACCATCTGCAGAAGGATGAAGTAGAATAAATGAGATTTCCAGAAACTTCAAGGGTAGTACGCACGACACAGAAGTAATGAAAGGGTCGAATTTCCTAAAATGCCACTGTAGCCTCCCAAAGATTGAGTACGGACGTCTCGCCCCGATCCGCAGGACTCTACTAGACATTGGCTCCAATACCGATGACACCGGTGAACCTAAAGCTCTGATACCAAGTTGTCACGACCCAATTTCTTGGTCATGATGGCACCTACAACCCCCGGTAGGTGAACCAATCCCCGTAGCCCAGAACAGTTAGTAATGGGCTACTATCTAGCAAATAGAGGAACAAGACAAATAAAATAGATAATAGGGATATAAATATATACATATGCGGAAACTAAACCAAACCCCAAGACCTGGTATCATAGTACAGAGCCAAACTACATACATAGAGTACAAATAAACCAAAACTATATATATACAGATGTCTCTGAATGGTAATAGAGTACATGAAGCAAAAGATAAACTAAAGCTAAGCTCCGATCGCCAAGAGCTCACCCTCAACCTGAAGTAGTCCTCACAGATCTCCAAGCACGAATCACAACGATCTAACGGCGATGGCCCACGCTAAGATCTGCACCCAAAGATGCAGGGGTAGGGGTGAGCACCATATGCGAAGCATAAGGTACCCAGTAGGTATCATAGGCCGACTGGCCACATATAAGATAAAAGAGCAGTAATAGACAGAATAGAAGCAAGTAGTCACAGAAATCAACGAAAGGTACACAGGAAACTAGCCCAGAGGGAAAACAACAGAACCACAAATGAGGCTAGTAAGCAGAATATACACACCAAAGGCACAGGTGAAAGTAAGAAACAACGCACCTGGGGTCCTTGCAATAACAGTGTATACAAAATAAGTTTACGAAATGGACGGTATACCAGTAACCTCAAGTGTAAGAAGAAGAGAGAAAGAGTAATGATAACATGCTCAGAAACATGAATCAAACTCAACTAATCATATCAATCTCAATCCAGAAACTAACAGTCTAGCAGTGACCTACCTCATACTTATCCATAATAGAGAACAACTCTGTAAGTAAATAACAAAAGTCTACCTACAGTCCCCCGGCCGCCCATACAACCGAGGAACACAAACAAGTGAAAACAAACCCTCCGGCATCCCATACTACCGGAGCGTACAATCAGCAAACAGCAAACAAGGGTGGAACCTCAAACAATGAATGATATGATGCATGAAGATCTCAAGTGCCATGGTATCTCTGTATGTACCTCCTCCGGCGCCGATCCGGCCCAGCAGGTAGGTTCCATGGAAGGACTCTGCCCGTATACCTCTACTCCCCCGTATACCCCTCTTCCGGCACACGCAGCCCGTAGCCCCTGGCCCGGATAGCAAGGTCCATGGAGGTCCCAGACCCCATACTCAAACTCAGTATCAGAACATATATCAAGATAGAGACCCAGTCTCAATATCAAGATAGAGACCCAGTCTCGAATATGCATGCCCAGACCCTGTCCAGGACTAAAAATAGTAGGAAAATATCTCAAAAACCCCTCCAAGGGTGCCCGGGCATAGCCGGGTCTAAACAGTAAAAAGTCATCTCAGGTGCTCGGTCCAACCGAGGCTAAAAATCATCTCAAGTAGCAAGAAAACTCAACTAGCACTCCGGCCCTGCCGAGTCTAGTGTAGTAGTAAAAACTGGTGTTTTAAAACATAATTTTACTTTCTTGCCCAAAAATCTCCACAAGTGAAATCAACCATTTCCAAATTATTTCCATCAAAAACGGGCCCCCGGGCCATGCAAGGTTTAGAAACAGTGCCAGTAGGCCCGAAGCCAAAACCACAGTAAAACATGGATAAAACCTCTTTATATGCATGGAAATGGTATGATCACACACAATAGCTGCCCAGCAGCTCACAATCAACCTATCGACCCTGCATAGGCCCACAGCTACTCAGCAAGCATAACCAGCCTAGAAGGATAATTCTATGCCCGGGACTCGCGGACATTCCCAAAATCCCACCTTTTATGTTCCAGAGTCAACAAGGCCTCGCAGGACCACAAGGGTAAATAAAATATATCCGCAAATACTACAAACAACGAAGGAATAAAAATAGGCGGACATGAATAAAGCGGTCAAGGTCTGTGGTACCAACCTAATAAACCAACCCAAGGATGCCCATTAATACAATTTTATTCTATATATGCGGAGTCTAGGGAAATTAAACCGTAACATACCTGTCGTCCGACGACAAGCTGCTGGAACAACGATGTTCAAGCTCGAACCACTCCGAGAAAATCCAAAACTAAATCGGAATCGGATTCGGATTTGGGACGGAATAACTTGACAAGATAATTGACTTACTTTATCAAATATATTTTTCTCACAACAAAATCTCTCACGTGAATGAGTATTTAATACTGTGCATAATTAGATGCAACAGTAATATACATATATGTATAGATACCTTCAGCAAGGTCAAAATGCCCACTTTAATGTACTTAGTATGCAATTTCATCAATTGCTGCCACTTCTTCCTTACATGTTGGTTCCATGAGTGAACTAGGCTTATCCATTATTGATGTTCCTTACATGTTGGTTTCTTGAGTGAACCGGGCTTATCCGTTATTGATGTTCTTTACATGTTGGTTCCTTGAGTGAACCGGGCTTTTCTTTTATTGATGTTCCCTACATATTGGTTCTTTGTGTGAACCACACTTATCTGTTATTGATGTTCATTTCATGTTGGTTCCCCGAGAGGGCTGAGATTTATCGTTACTAGACATACATATTAGCCCTTGAGTGGCCGGGTTGGTATGTTTTTAAGAGATATGGTAGGTTATCTCGTAAATGGGGGTTTCATGTTAAATACCTTAGACGATGTCCTAGGGATCCTTGGGTGGTCTAGATTACTTGCAAGCTATGACATAATTATTTGTGGTCTTGTTACTTGCACAGTTGGGCATGACTTTTATGGTTCCTGAGTCCAGTTGTTGACTGGGAGTCTTATTGGTAGTCATATAGATTTGGCTGATTCATGTTTTCTAGTTATATTCTCTTACCGTTGTACATTCACAATTCCTATTTTAGTAAGAGTGACAGGCCGACATACCGATGATGTCTGGGCTAGTTGGTTATAGGGCTAGAGGTTGTGAGGTGTATTGCTTGATGGGTTCAAGACGGGTGAGCTTGGAGGGTCTAAGGTTCTTAGGGAGTCAGGTATGAATGGGTTAGTGAATCAAGTCTAGTATTTGGTGAGTGCCTGATTCGACGAGATGTCAAGGGTAAGGAACCTTAGGGGTTGAATACGCAGAACTCACAGGTAGTCATATAATAAGGTCAGGCTTTGTAACGAGGAAGGGTTTTTCCTATTTATGATAAAACTGGTAGGATCTAATAATTGTAAGGGGCCTGCGTATAACAACGTTAGTAGAGTGTGGTGTTCTCTAATGTTTGTGTTGGCAGCGGAATAGAGAAATGAGGCGGGGAAAGGTGAATGAAATTCACGGGTACCATATCTGGGTAGTAGGAGTTGTTGATAAGGGACCCTGACTGTATCACTTTTATGGTGCATGCTTTCTTTTAGATATTTACGTGATATTATGTGGTGGATTTGGGTCGACCGATGATGACTACCAGTACGTATTATTTGTACTGATACTACTCTTGCTATTCCTTTTTGGATATAACATGGTTGCAGGATTAGTTGAGTTTCGTAGGTGAAGATGATGGTGATCTCTAGCAGCTTCTAGTCATCTCTTCTTATGGTGGGAGTTGTGTCTTATTTTCTATCCATCTCTCTTAGTAGCTCTTATACTTGTTTAGACTAGTTCCTAGGGAGGGGTTCTGTTGTATCATTAAAGGTTTTCATTGTATTTAAAGTTTTGAGATTAGTTTTTATTTTATCAAGGCAAATTCTTATAGTTTCTTAATTACTTCAGCACACCTGTTTTAAATTGGGTGGTAATGATTCTCCTATCTAGGTGATTTAGAGTAGGTGCTTGCATAGCCCGATAGTTGGGTTGTGACAACACCTTTTCCAATGGGATATCGCTAACAGTGGCATCTTCAAATAATATATCAATTTTCAGTTTTGATTTCTCTTTACTGGTAGGGGTGATGTTTTTTACTTCAACTACAATGATTGTAAGATATTACTATAATACACAAAGTTAAACTAGAAAAATATTAACATATACATAATTATACAAGACATAAATTATTAAGATAAAGAAAAAAATAGCAGATAAGCTTGGACCAAACTTCACCTGGTGAATACTAGACATGAGAACCCCATTACTCAGGTCACAAACACCGAACCTTCATTGATTTGCTAGTTAAGGATTCGTGGCATACTATTGCAAACACGGAAAACAAGAATTTTATCAATCGTGGAGCAGCACTCATAAAACCAAACTTGAAATGGAAGTGGAAAACCTCCAAGTCTGTACATTATCAACTTAGAATGCATTATATTCCTTATTGACTTGAGCATGTCTTCAAAGAATTTTGTGTCCCATTGATACGCCCAAATTACACCTCTTTTTAGAAGTATAAAGCGGTCGATGTTCAAATATAGAACCAAACTAAGGTTGAGGTCGATCCCACAGAGAATATGGTAGGACTAGAGTCAACTATGTTTATTCACGCTCTTAGCCATTTATTTCCCTCGAAGGGGGGTTTAAAGTAAAAGTAATATTCGTAATTTGATTCAAACAAGTAACAAGGTAACAATTTTAAGTATTGTAATCACTGAGAGAAGCGACTAGGGTAGTATTCCCCATAAGATCATAACATTGTAAAGCATTATACTTAGTAATCGAGTTTGGTTCTATGCATGCAAGATTGGTACGTTAGGTTTTCCTAAGCGGATGGTTGCAAAATAGAAGAATATCACCATGCAACTTGGTCAGTCTATGGGTGTTTGCTTTTCAAACTCTTACCAGCGATCCCATATTAACTTTCTCCAGGAAAGTTCAAGCTAATTAGATGAGGCTTGGTAGCCTCAAACCTCCGTTGTGTAATCCCCTTTCCCATTTGTTACACCTTTGGTCAAGCAAGTAGGAATAAGGCGAGTTCTAATGTTTGCAACCGTTAAAAAGCAATCAAAATGAGGGTAAGAACAATACATGCATGAACACAGCCCTAGGATTACCAAGTACTTTGCCTATTTTGTTAATCCTTCATAGTTCCCACAACCCTAGTTTGTGGATTTAGCTACTCATGTTTGCAAGAAGACAATCAGATTTAGATGAAGAGATCATGACTATAACTTACAATAACAAGTAACGAAAACCGGCCTCTTGAATTATCAAGAACACTTCAATAATCAAGAACAATAATCAAATTCTCAAAAATTGTGTTATGATATCTCAATTATGCATAAAGTATGTGTCACAATATGTAACAATTGTGTAATTTTTGAAATAAAACCTAAGGTAATGTATTTATAGACAAAACATATCAAATCCTTTCAGAACTAGGAGAACTGGAATACGACAGTTCTGACAGGCAGTCCCCATGGGACATCATGGGTGCGATGGGCATAGTGGGTGCCCATTGAACCTTTTATCACTTGTGCTCCAAGTCATCTGCCTTATTTCCATGGGCTAAGCTAACGGGCCATCGTGGTTGCCACGGGCATCCTGGTCTACTCGTCAACCAAATTATCTGAGTTCCCAGTGGCTTTGTCCAATCTCGATGGGCGTGTGCAATATCCCATCATAGCTCTCACGGGCATCGTGGAAGGACGTCAGTCTTTGCTTCTAGCCTTTAGCTCCACTGGTCTATTCCCATGGGCACTTACGATGTCCCATCGCGGCTCTGATACCCATTCTAAGTTGGTCGTGGGATAGGTTTTTGCTCCTAATTCCTGCTGTCTCATTCTAACGCCTCTTCCCACAGGCCGTGGTGGATCCCACGCCCATGGGGCATGACTTTTAGCCCAGAAATAGCAACTTTTATTTCTTTTTGTCTTTTTTTCACTTTTCCCTGCACATGTAGCAAATGAGCATCATATTTAACAAAACACACTTAAGAACTCCTAAAATCCTTAGTTTTAAGCATCGAAAGTGCCGTGAAATCCTGGCATATCACCCATGTATACTCTTGATATTGACCACTCTCAACTATATGAAAATCTTTTGTGCGTATCTTATAATTATTAGCATCAGAGAAGAGTAAATGGCGGATGAATAATAGGATGACCATCTTTAGTGTATCCTCATCTGACTTTAACCCCTTTTTCTTGAAATATGTGAACAAATTCTCTCTTGTTACTGCTTCTTTCCCATCTCCATTAAAATACTTCTTCAATAACCAATTGACTTTTGCTGACTCGTCATACGTAGTGTTATCATCATCATAACACTTTCATACAATAATGAGAGCAAATTCTCTAATGCTAAACCTCAAGGTATTATCATTGAGCTTAATCCATAACTCTTTTCACAACTAGGGGAAACTTCTCGCAGAAACAAGGCATATATCAACTGGTTTTAGTTGTTGACCAGAGGCAGAGCAAGGAAATGGACAAAACAGGTATCTCAAAACATTTGTAGTTGGGTATCAGACAAGTATGTCTTTAATATGCTTATGATGTTCGTGTTTGTATGTATACCAACCTTGGTTGTAAAATGTTCACCTGTATCTAGATAAAATTCACCAACCTCAATCTAGAAAAAGAATAAATCAGTGAAAATGAAGAGTGCAAACAGTGCGTTGTTACTGTTGTATAAACGAGTATACTAGTCTTCCAAATATATACACCGCACAAACTCATTGAAAAAATTGTTATATGTACATGTATAAACAAGTATACTAGTCCTCCAGTTTTACACAACACAAACTCATTCAAAAACATTGTAAGAGTCTAGCCATATCAATTTTAATGCCAATAAATACACCATATGACCCCCAAATATGCACAACACAAACTCATTTTAAATAACATGAGGTGTACCTCAGTTTATATAGGTAGAATTTTAAGAGAAAAATGAACCAGAATACCTTCTTTTGGGCTATATGGGAAACCTTAATCTTTTTCTTTTTAATGCTTACATTATTGCTGTCAACCTTTCTCTTCTTTAATTTGATAGAGGATTTCGGCTTCTCTTTACATTTGTCCCGATTACCTTTATCTTTATTTTCCCTCTTGCTGACCTTAACAGGTTGCTTCACTTGTGAGCGGGTTGTTCTAGTAGTAACCTGTTTACTAAAAGCAACCGGGGTTTGAAAATTATCGTCATCATCAATATTTTTCCTACGACGACTAGTTAATGCTATTTTCACGCACACCTACTAAAATCATAAATAAAAATAAAGGGTTAATAGTGAGAAACTTGTGCAAAACTTGCTCAAACAAGTATGCAAGTATGCTATATACTCCTAGAGGTTAGAAAACTAATCTCAACATGCCTTAAAGTAGGATCCACATTATACTCTAAACCAAACATAGACAAATCAGATAGTGAAGTACAAGATAAAAGGAAATAATAGAATTAGTTCGAATAAAAAATAAAGTGTCACGACCTGATTTCTCAGTCATGATGGCACCTACAACCCCCGACAGGCGAACCAATTCCCATATCCTGGAACAGTTAGTAATGGGCTACTATCTAACAATCAAGCGGCATAATAGTTTAAATAGCAAAAGCAAGGGCAATAAGTAAAGAAAGTGAACAACATGAATATATATAACATACAAGGGCAGATCTAGGTGAAGCTTTCGTCAAAAAATTATACTGTATATGTAAGGCCAACTTTCAGTTCTATGAGCTATATTCATTATAATGAACCCCTTTGATACAAGCCAGAGACCTAGCTCAGTGGGCAAGGGGGTTCAAAATCGCCTCAGAGATCCAAGTTTGACTCTCTCTCTACACAGTCTTTTTCCCCCTCTTTTTTGCTTTGGCTTTTCCCATAGGTAAGGGCTTAGATGAGCTTCATTTTTGGGCTAAATTCAGCCCAATGAAAAAGTCATTATTTTTGGGCTCAATATTGAACTTTATTCTTTTTTTTTTGTTGTTTTTCTCCTTTGTGCTATTTCTCCATCTTAATTTGTTTTGTTCAAATTTATAGGCATATCCTTTTAATTTTGCCTTTTATTCTTGAAATCTCTATTACTCACTTAATTCTACGTAACTCTCTTTTCATGTACCAATTTGAAGAAATTCTTTGAAAAAACTATTAATTGTTATTAAACTTGCCATTCAGATAGAAAAAATATTTTTAAAAATAAGGTCAATTAAATATAATCGAATGTGAAAATTAAAAAGTCGTGAATATCCTTTTAACAACATATATTTGATTAAATTTTCTTTTTTGATTTCATGGTATTTCTTTCATATTTTTCCAATTCTATTCTAAAGAGATAGAAACTAAACTAAACTAAACTTGTTTGATTTATTCATCATTTTTTTTTCAAATGATTAACCTAGTAAATTGACTACATAAACTAAAAAATCAGCGATGCCATTTACTTCGCTTCTGAATATGTATTATAATATTAGTAACTCAATCCTTACACTTTTTTTTAAAAAAATGGCGATTTCCAAAGTAATATATAATTGAATGGGCACTAATTCAGAATTAAAAAAAGTTCAAAATAAAGTAGAATACTGTAAAATAAAAGAAGAAAAAAAACACAAGAATTTTTATGAAGCCTCGATCGAACGGGATAAAAGTAGGAAGAAACGCTAAATGGGACACGACAAGTCAAGTTAAATTTAGCGGTTTCAGGTATTCTTTATCTTCCCCGCCTCGCTCTATTTTTCATCATATAATTTTTGCATGTTTGTTTTTTCATATTTTGAACCCCCTTAGTAAAATTTCTGGCTCTGCCACTTATAACATATATGCGGAGGTTCATGACTCATGGATCATTCCACGGTCCGTAGAACCCGTTCGTAGTTCTTAGAGAAAATCATCAAGGCTCTGATCTCATTCTATGGGCCCAGTCCACAACTCATGGACTGTTCTACGACTCGTAGATCTAGCTCGTGAATTGACTGACACTTGGAACTTTTTTTATTTCTTTCTGTTTTTTTGAGCTGAAACTAGGCTTGGAAGTTCTGAGGTGTTACAATATCTCCCTCTTGGGATCATTCATCCTCAAATGAAGACTAAACAAGCTTAGTTTGGAGGAAAAGAGTTGCAATCCCTACCAATTGAGTACTAGAAATTGATATCTAACTGAACTTAGTTCCATGTATATGCAAACATGCTGAAATGCAAGGATAACTGAGGGAACATGATGCTGAGACTGAAAAACATGAGAGTAAACTGAGGAACTGGAGAGGAACTATTACCTCAAGCTTAAACAAAATCGGAAGGGAAGAGGTGACGGTACTTGGCCATCATGGCTGCTTCTGCTTCCCAAGTAGCTCCCTTGATGGACTGATTCCTCCACAACACATTCACCAAAGTGACTTCCTTATTTCTCAACCTACGAACCTGATGGTCAAGAATCTCAACTGGGACCTCCTCATAGGTGAGGCTATCCTTCACAGCCACACTCTCAAAGGCAAAATAGATGTCGGATCACCCACACACTTCTTCAACAAAGAAATGTGAAAGACTGGATAAACCGCTACTAGTTCTGCTGGCAACTCTAACTCGTAAGCCACATTACCAATCCTTTTCAAGATTCTGTAAGGGCCTACATATCTCGGACTGAGCTTCACTTTCTTTCCAAACCTCATCACACCCTTCATGGGCGACACCTTCGGGAAAACCCAATCCTTAACCTCAAACTCTAAGTCCCTTCTCTTCACATCAGCATAGAACTTATGACGACTCTAAGCTGTCTTTAATCTTTTTTTGATGAGCTGAACTTTCTCCACAACCTCATGAACTGAATCTAGCCCAACCAAGGCTACTTCACCTACTTCGAACCATCCAAATGGTGACCTGCATCTACGCCCATACAGTGCCTCATATAGGGCCATTAGAATACTGGAATGGAAATTGTTATTATAGGCGAACTCTATGAGAGGTAGGTGATCATCCCAACTACCCTTGAAATTGATCATGCAAGCTCTCAACATGACCTCTAAGGTCTAAATGGTATGCTCTGCCTGACCGTCTATCTGCGGATGAAATGTTGTACTGAAATTCACCTAAATACCAAGACCTTTCTGAAATGATCTGCAAAAATAAGATGTAAGCTGAGGACCCCTATATGAGATGATAGACAAGGGAACCCCATGCAACCTGACTATCTCACTGGTGAAGAGCCTGGCATAATCCTCCGTGGAGTCTGTAGTCTTGACAGCCAAGAAATGAGCTGACTTAGTAACTCTGTCCACTATCACCCAAATAGAGTTGTGCTGTCTGCGAGTACGAGGTAAATCCGTAATGAAATCCATGTTGATCACCTCCAACTTCAAAGTAGGAATGCTAATATTCTAAGTCACACCTCCTGGTTTCTGATGTTCTACTTTCACCTGCTAACAGTTGGGACACTTAGCAACAAAATCTGCAATGTCCGTCTTTATGCCGTTACACCAATAGACTTCTCGTAGATCACGGTACATCTTAGTGGCATCGGGATGAATAGAATATCTGTAATTATGGGCTTCTGTAAGGATCTGCTACCTCAACTCACCCACATTAGGTACAGATAAATGACCCTGGTAGCAAAGCACACCAGCTCCCCTTTGGGAGAAAACCTCAACCCTCTGCTGATGAACTACACCTTTCAACTGAAGTAATATGGGATCGATGTCCTATTTCTCTTTAACTTCCGCTACCAATGAAGACTCTGATCCATTCTTGACTATCACACCACCATCTGTCGTATCTGATGAATGCTCAAATCATGCTCTCCAATTAGGAGGCCATGTGATCGTGCAATACAATAATATTTATAATTCCCAATGGATGTCGGGATCGTACCCAAGGGAAAAATGTAGTCATTATCGAGCTAATAGATAATACAAGCAACTTATTAAAGTTCAATCAACAAAAAAAAGGGAAAAAGATACCTAAAAAGGGAGTTTTAGACTAAAACTAACGATAAAAGAAAATAACTAAAATATAAATTGATCAATGTCTTTCACTTTTCTTTCGCCAAGCAAAGACAAAAAGGGGGAATCGAGAATGGGAATTCAATTCACAAGACTTGTACACGATTAACACTTGGGTAGTCTTGGCTAAAGGTGTAATTGACCGTCTTTTGACCAATCAACACACAACTCGTGTGTTCTCTCGAATCACCATTAGTAAACAATAACCAAATATTCACTTGGGTGAATTGGGTTATCTCTAACCCCAACTCTTAGATGGGAGTTTACGGCAACCAAACTATCTCTGGCCTTGGTCTAGAGTGGAAATCCCAAATCCTCACTATCAAACCTTCCCGAATTTAGGGAAATCCTCTCTCAAGCAAAAGCCCAATTTAGATAGCTAAGTCAATGTTTGCAACCATTGACTATAATTTCAAGCATGGAGGATTCAATAGACCCAAATAATCAAACAAGAGTAAAATCTATATATGAATTCAATACCTAAACAAGTATTGTCTCTAATACAAACTCAAAATCTCATTTCAACAAACACACCAATAAAATAGCAATTAAGAACAAGAGTTAAAGATTGGAAACTACAGATTTTATAATAAATTCCTCCAAATCTTAACTCCTATGGTGTTGGATGAAGAACTTGCTCCCAAGCTTGCTCAAAAGTTCCAAAGACTAGCCAAAGATGTGTTCCCCATTGGCTGGGAAGAGTTTTATGTGAATTGGGGTTTCTAAAAATGGGAATTTCAAAATCTGTCTCGCAGCTGATGAAACCTTCATCGCGATCGCGTGCGTGACCTTCGCGATTGCGAGGTTCTGAAATTTACTTCCACGTGGTCGCGTATCCTCAACCTCGCAGTCGCGTAGCTTTGATTTTTTCCTTCATGCGGTGGTGTGGCTTCACTTCGCGATTGCGTAGGTTTAGCTCTATCCTTGTGCATCGCATTCGCCTGGCTCCACTCTCGTGATCTTGATGAGCAATATTGTGCCAGTGATCAGCAATCCCTTTTAGCTCCATTTTGACTTATTTTCACTCTAATCTTTCCCGAACACTTCTAAAACACAGAAACCTGTAAAATAGAAGAAATTCGTGTCAAATTGCACTATTTATCCACTTTATACTAGTAAAGATATAAGATTAGAAGCTAAATAAGTAGGTAGAATACCAACTTATCAGTATCCATAAGGCAAACTCCTAAATGAGTAAGCCTATGAACGTCTCTGGCTAGTTCTTTTTTCTCTTCCTCAAAACATGAGACACTCCCCATGGACAGTCTGCGGAGGGAAACAACCACTATATTAGCATTACCCGGATGGTAAAGCACATTTATATCATAGTCTTTGAGGAAATCAAGCCACCTTCTCTGACGAAGATTCAACTCTGTTTGGGTGAACACATACTGGAGGCTCTTATGATCTGTGAACACATCGACATGAACACCATACAAGTAATGTCTCCAAATGTTTAGGGCAAACACAACAGCTGCAAGCTCAAGGTCATGAGTCGGGTAGTTCTTCTAATGAACCTTAAGTTGTCTAGAGGCATAAGCTATGACCTTACCCTACTATATAAAAACACAACCCAAGACAACCCTGGAAACATCACAATAAACCACGTAGCCATCTGAATCCTCTGGTAGAGTCAAAATGGGAGTTGTAGTCAACTTGGTCTTCAATTCTAGGAAGCTTTTCTCACACTCATCTAACCACTGAAACTTGACCTTATTTCTGAGTCAACTTGGTCAATGGGGCAACCATGGATGAAAATCCTTCAACAAATCTCTTGTAGTAACCATCCAAACCCTAGAAGCTCCTAATGTCTGTCAGAGAGGTGGGTCTGGGCCAGTTCTTCACTGCCTCAATCTTCTGAGAATCAACTCAGATTCCCTCACTAGACACCACATGACCAAGAAAAGTGATTGATTTTAACCAGAATTCACACTTAGTGAACTTGGCGAATAACTGGCGATCTTTGAGAGTTTGCAACACCACTCTCAAATGATCTGCATGCTCTTTCTTGCTCCGAGAATATATGATTATATCATCGATGAAAACGATGATGAATAAGTCTAAATACTATTAGAACACCCTGATCATTAAGTCCATGAAAGCTGCAAGAGCATTTGTTAGTCCAAAAGACACAACTACAAATTCATAGTGACCATATCGAGTCCTGAAGGCTGTCTTCGGGATGTCACTATCTCTGACCCTGAGTTGATGATAGTCGGATCTGAGGTCTATCTTACAGAAGCAACTAGTACCCTGAAGCTGGTCGAACAAGTCATCAATCCTGGGGATGGGATACTTATTATTGATTGTGACATTGTTCAATTGATGGTAATCGATGCACATTTTGAGAGAACCATATTTCTTATGCATGAAGAGAACTGGAGAACCCCATAGAGAGATACTGGGTCTGATAAATCCCTTATCTAGAAGGTCTTTCAAATATTCTTTTAACTCCTTAAGCTCAGCTGGAGCCATTCTGTAAGGAGGAATCAAAATAGGTTGGGTATCTGGAAGGAGATCTATTTTGAAGTCAATTTCCCTTTTGGGAGAAACTTTGGGAAGATCTTCTGGAAATACTTCTGGGAACTCTTTCACCACTAGTACCAACTCAAGAGTTGGGATTTTGGAGTTTGAATCCTTAACCTGAACAAGATGATAGATATACCCTTTGGAAATAATTTTTTTGTCCTTAAGGTGAGAGATGAATTGACCTACAGGAACTGAGGTACTACCCTTGCACTCTAAGACTGTCTCATTTGGAAACTTGAATCGAACAATCCTAGTTCTATAATCAATTAAGGAATAACATGAATGTAAACAATCCATGCCTAGAATTATATCAAAGTCAGTCATTTCTAACTCTACAAGATCAGTGATGTGACTTTCTGGGAAACTGTGACAGGGCAATTTCTGTATACCCGCCTAGCTATAACTGGATCACCAACTGAAATAGATACTGAGAAGGGTTCTTGGAGGATTTCTGGGTTGACACCAAAATTCACTGCTATATAAGGAGTTACAAAGAAAAGTGTAGCCCCTGGGTCTAACAATGCATAAATATCTAAATTGAAGACTTGTAACATACATGTGACCACATCGCGGCAATCCTTCTGGTCCTGTCGAGTCTGAAGGGCATATAACCTATTTTAGCACTGACCACCACTTGTACCAGATGAGGCACCCTGCTAATTAGGGAGACCGCTAGAGCTGCTGTAGAACTGGCCTAATTCTATGGCCGAACATCCTTGCCCTTCTGAGAAACTCTTGGACACTCCCTCATCCTGTGGACTGGCTTGCCATACCCAAAACAATTCCCACTACCTGCCATACACTCACCCTGGTGGTTTCTGCCACACTTCTTGCAAACTGGATAAGTGCACCTGTTAGTAATCGTACCTTGGGACTTAGATCCAGGCACCCAATCCTGTTGGTCTTGTTTGAACTTAGGCACTGGGGCACTAACAAAATATGGGGCAGAGCTGAAGATTTCTTGCGGAATTGAGAGCGGTTTTCACCATCTGACCTCTACTGAGTGTAGTTGAAGTCACCCGTTCTAGCTCTCTTACTGTATCCTCCCCTCTCTTTGATCTTCTCCTCCTCGATCTGATGAGCATAAGTAACCAACCTGGAGATAACCATTTCCTTTACCAGCATAGAAATCTTGCACTCCTTGATCACAACATCGGACACACTAGATGCGAACTTACTCATGTGGGCTCTGGAGTTAGCTACTATTTCCAGAGCATACTTAGACAACTGGGTGAACTTGAGAGCATATTCCTTCACACGGATATCATTCTGCTTCAAATTGATAAACTTCTTGACCTTGTCTTTCCTGAGCCCAAGTGGGAAAAACCTGTCCAAAAATGCAGTCTTGAAGTAGTTCTAATCCACTGGACCTGCATTAGACCAACAAGATTCCTTCCGCTGCTGATACCAAGTATAATCCACTCCCTTCAGCTGGTAGGTGGCTAAATCTGCACTCTCAACTGGGGTGAAACCTATAATATTTGTCACCTTCTGAATGTCGTCAATAAATTCATGTAGATCCTCTTCGGACTTGGACCCATGAATTTCTGGAGGGTTCATCCGAGTGAAGTTTCAGACTCTAGATGCAGTAGAGTTGGTCTGAGATAGAGCTGGTGCCATAGCCTGCTCATTGACCTGAGCAGTCATGGCCTGAGCAAACACCTGAAAAGTAGCCCTGAATTAGGCATGAGTGACTTGCTTATTCAGAAGGTCTGCTGGAGCTGCTAGTGACTGCTGGTTCCTTGTGTTTGCTCTTCTGGGAGGCATTTTTTGTAATGGGTAGATCATGAGTTAGAAGGAGATTAAATAGAGTTCACACTCTATAGCATGAGATGAAAAAGAAAGAAGGGAAGTTGTTCCTAGTGACATCTCATAGCTTCTACCCTATAAGTGTGGCGCGCTTCACACCCATGAAGAAAACTCTAATTGATGCGACTTTTAGACACCCTAGGACACTTGAACTTGATGATCTGATACTAAGTTTGTCATGCCCTGAGGCTACCCCCTGGATGCAACATGGTGCTCAGTGTCAAAAGTGACCCCAAGTTAACCCATGGTCTGGCATATCTAGACAAATCCTGATAAAGTATGAACTATGTGGAAAACTTAAAGCATTTAAATATCTGAGATGGGGAAAAAACCCAAACATGTCTGAATATAAAATATAAGTAAGAGTATAATGAGTCTGAAAAACAACACTAACAACTCAATAGCTTAATCTAGTTCTATGTCTAAAAGCTTCTAACTGATATGAGTAGCTGGGATAAGCCCCCATCTAACTCCAATAATTTGAAATTGAAATATACAACTGAAAGATGAAAGCATATCTATCGTCCTCGAACTATGAGGACTCACCACTGAAGCTGCTGAGTAAGGACTGAAAATTGAGCTAAACGTGGTTTATATGTTGAGCGCCTAAACCTACATCATACAATGATGTAGCACAAAAGTATGCATCAGTACTTTGAATGTACAGAGCATGTGGGATATGTGCTAAGATGATCATAGTAAAGACTGAAAATGGAAATACATACTGAAACATGAACAGAAAGATAAGCTAAATATAGTAACCAAGTAACTAACATGAGTATATAGCATACTGAATTGAATGACTGAATACAAGGTCAATACAATATGAGTCTGATTGTGGGAGCTACTATGAACAGATATACCCCAAGCTAAGCTAACTATGGGGTCAACCTGCAACCCTGGATGGAAGGGTGTCTATTCCTTGAAAAGGGTACAAACAATCTGACGTGGATCCACTAAATTGATGTGCATAAGGGACAAGGGTGACCAGCCTAATCTGACAACTGAGCCCTTTTATACCTATGGTGGCGCCGCAGTTTTGGGACTTAGGGACTGCTACTAAAGGTCTCAGCTAATCTGACAGCCAAGCCTCCATCCCTTCATCCGCTTGGTACTAAGTCTACACCCAACTAAATGTAAGCGGTGAAATGCAAGCTGAAATATTGAATAGCTCAAGTACTGATAATCATCTGAGAATGCAACATACATATACTGAAACTGATGGCATTCTAATTCTGAAGCATAATTGTCTGAATTATCTGACTAGCAAGTATAATTTATGAGTACTAAATTAACACAAGCTAGGGTTACTGAACTCTGTACATATGACTATGGTAATTCTCCAAGAAACATGCAATACGTATCACACAAGCAATGAATCTAAATTGCAATGATTCTCTAAGGTTTAGGAACCTTAAGTCTTAATAACTCATGGAGAACTGAAGAACTGAGCTGAATCTAGGGACTCAATGGGTGAAAGGAACCCATTGATGAAAATCCACATACCTGGAGGAGAATCTATGGAGGAAACCCTTGGATTTTTGGGGCTGAGCTTGAAGGAACCTTTTGCTTGTTCTTGGGAGAAACTATCGCCTCTTTTCTCTTTTTCTTTCTAAGTGTCTGATGATTTTAGGAGAATAGCTGATTTAGGTAGCTTTTGACTAATTAACTAGGCTTAGACTAAGAAAATCGACATAGCTTAGGCTTTAAAAGAGGTAGAAAAAGTCTGGAATTCCCCTGGAAATTTTTAAAGAAAACTGCTGAAATTCGCGACTCAGGTTCCACAAATAGGTTCTACGGTTTGTGGAAGCTTCCACAACTCATGGAACCCTATCGTGGTTCCTGGGCCCTTTTGTCAAGCTGCAGGTCTGAGTTCCACAATTTTGGGTTCACGACCCATGGATCCGTTCACGCTTCGTGGAACCCTATCATGGTTCTTGAGGGACTGGTGACCCGTAGGTCTGAGTTCCACGAACCAGGTTCATGACTTGTGGATTGTTCCACAGTCCGTAGAACCCGATCATAGTTCTCAAAGAAAATCATCAGGGCTCTCATCTTATTCCACGGGCCCAGTCCACGACTCGTGGACTATTCCACAAATTATGGATCTGGCTCATGGATTGACTGACACATGGAATTTTTTTTTATTTCTTTCTGATTTTCTAAGTTGAGTCTAGGCTTGGAGGTTCTGGGGTGTTACACAGTCACACACCAACAATTGCAGTCGTCCAAGTATTGCTACACACATAATTTCAAGCATCAAGTTTTAATCACAGTTCAAGTCACATACACTACTCTTTATTCTCCCCATGGATGACTATTAGTTGATCATCCATGCCTTACCATAGCCTCTAAGACAGATACCAATTAGAACCTTCTCAGTTCTAACTTCTCTTGCTTGTTCATCACAGTCGGAGTCAAATGACATCCTTTTTCTTGTCGAGATATTAATTGGAATTGAGAGATAGCAATTGGACTCAACTCATACAAGCAAGTAAATGAACCACACAAAAAGGAATGAAAGAAGAGAGATGTTTCCTAAAATGCTTCATAGCTTCCCAAAGATTTGATGTGGACGTCAACACACCAATACATAAGACTCTATTTGACATTTTGCTCTTGTACAGGGAGACCGGTAACCTAGGCTCTGATACCATCTGTCATGACCCAACTATCGGGCTATGCGGATGCCTACTCTAACCACCTAGATAGACGAACTCTTACCACCTGATCCAACCGGTACTTGCAGAAAACAAAATATGACAATAAATAACCTCATTTTAATACGTGAAACCATTTACAACCTTGTTTCAGAAAACATCTTTTACAAAGAAATACAGTAAATCCTTTTTAAAACTGGGAAAACAATTTACAACTTAAAAACAACCATTCCTAGAATCTAGTCTAAGCCGGTATAAGAGCTACTATAGGAGTAATACAAGGAAATGTAAAATGACACAACTTCCACCATAGGAACAAGAGTAGAAGCTGTTAAAGATCACCGTCGTCATGTACCTATGAAACATCACCAATCCTGCAAACAGACTATACCCAAAAGGATATAGCAAGAGTAGAAACAGTACAAACAAATGTACTGGTAGGCATCATCAATCGACCCAAATCTACTCGTACCATCATATAAGAAAATCAAGGGAAAGCATGTAATTAACTATAATAGTCCCGTCCTCCAACATTCACCTTACCAAAACCTAATATCAACCCAAGCCTACCTATCCCTTCCGGTGCCAAATCCACCACCATGAGACAGCTATGCTCCGACCCCTAGGACATTCCCAAGTCACCTTAACGCTTAGACTTCCCAAGTCACCTTGACACCTAAACTTCCCAAGTCACCCTGACACCTAGACTTCCTAAGTCACCTTGACACCTAGACTTCCCAAGTTACACTTGTCACCTAGACTTCCCAAGTCACACTTGTCATTACCTGACATCTATGCCCATACCTGGACTACCATCCCCTTACCCCATTCAACCACTATGAGTCAACAACCCGGAGTAAACCCCACTAATTAGTGATGTAGACCACACCCGTCGTACCGCCACCTACTAGTACAAAACCTCCCCAATGACCCCAGGGACATACTCGATAAGTAAAAATAGCCAACGCTATAACCAGACCACAAGTCTTTTCCTTAGCTTATCAACCGCACATAACAAGTCTAACCGACATTGACAATTCTCACTGACAACAAACATGAATCCTCTTTACATAACCCAGACCAAAAAAAGATCCCTAGGACACATAAGAACTACCTTGTCACTTAAGCACACTAACCCGGCCCTTCAAGGACCAACTATACGCCACATAATAGTAATTTTTGGCCCTCTTAAGAACCCAACATGTGAAGAACAATAAGTAACAATTAGACCCATAACAATACAATTCCAAACTCTCAGTCTTCCTTCTAAACTTACAACCACATGGAACAGGTTCAACAATCATTTAACAACAAATATTTACCATTTTACATTTTTGGACCAACTACGAGTCCCTAAACCAACACCTAGTGTTAATATACAATACCTGATCCACTTCAGGACCAATCCCCACAATTAAGTGCAATAACCCGGCCTCTCAAGACCATCATACAATAATCACATGTCAAGAATATAATCAAATACCAAATAAACACTCCACCCGGTCCACTCATAAGACCATCATCAGAATACAATCAATACATATACAACAAACTCGTACAAGGTATGGTAACCGAGACAACCAGTGTTAATCTCATACCAGGTATGGTACCTAAGACAACCACTAGTATTCCCATACCAGGCATAATACTCGAGCTAACCATTAGTTTTCCCATACCAAGCGTGGTACCTAAGCCAATCGTTAGTAACTTGTATCAGGCATGGTACCTGAGCCAACCGAATGTCACACAATCTAACAGTCAACAAATAATGAACAAAATCACACTCGTAATCCAACAAGCAACAACACCTAGTTCATTTTATAAGACTGATAACCGGACAATTAGACATTCAAAACCCATTCCCTAAGCATGCAACTCATACAATACTAAGCAATAGTATATGAAACAGATAATGCATATTGTAAAAACAATAACCATCACCTACCTAATCGTCGTTACATAAACTCAACCTTGGATCCCGTCCGCAGACTAAATTCCTATTCGCCCCTTTTTAACACATGGCTAGTAGATACATAGTATTTTTGGTTCCCCAAATCTTCCCGACATTCTAGTTCCTGAAATCTATCATCATACAACCCATAATAACCATAAACAACACAGCATTTTAGAAACCATATCTTAACCCAATAATTATCTAATTCAATTCATCCAACCACAATACTCCTCCAGACTCTATACCCGAAGGTCTAGACATGGTTTCTCCTTTTCGTCTATACAATAATATGAAATGAAAGTAGGTCAATATCTACTCAATATAGAGAAAACATAGCCTACTGGATGCCAAGCAGCTGCCTAATGTATTTCCTTGCTCCATGAAGGCTTTCCCTGACGGATGACAAGATGGAAATCTGTGGATTTGCATCCTTTTAGCCAGATTCCCTCCTCCCTATGGCTCCCAAGCTTTGGAGTAGCCTAGGAGGGTTTTTGGAGCAACCATCATCTATTTTTGACTAAAGAAGAGAGAATGAGATTATAAAATCCATTTATGGGCTTTTTGGTTCCGTCATTCTGCTATAGAGGACTGCGAACCGCTACTGCGGTACTGCTATAGCGACCTAAATCCCGCTACAACAGACTCAACTTTTCAGCACGGACAATCTTCAGTAAAACAATCATAACTCTTTACTCGGGAAGCATATTAACAAATGGTCAGTGGCGTTGGAAAGAGGACTCGGAGATCTTTAATTTAGTGGGTATTGGAACCCCTAAATTCTTATATTCTAGGATGAATGATTGCTTAAAGTTGACCTTAGTTTGAACTTAGCCCGAAACTAAATTAGTAAGGAAACTTTCAACTTAACTTTATGCTAGGAGTATTGTATGACCTTAGTGCATACCAAATGTACAATCATACTAAAGAATTAATCCTTACTCTTATTACAAATGAGAGACACCTGCCTTAACTGTAGATATTTTCAGTAATGATAGAACATGTCATTACATCGAGAATCTGTCAGCTAGCCAGAATACATACACATATACTTCACAGAGCGTCACAATAATTACCATACTCAATAAATAATATACGAGGCTGCACTTGGCCTTATACTTAATTTGAAGTTAAACCCAATACTAAATTTTACCTTATACTATGCATCTGGATGCTACATCCATGTAAAACTCTGAAATCATAGACACAATACAAGTTCATATATGTATCATGTAAGAATCAGATAACAACTGAACAAATGGGTTATAGGCTCATGATTACTTAGGCTCAACTTGTCGTTCTTGCCAAATTATATGATGCCTTATATAGGCGATATCTTAGAAATATCAGTTAAAAATATGAAATTCTAACTCTTTATGAAACATGTCTGCTATCTCTAAGGGGTCTTACTGACTCTGGTCCCTCGACCAGCGTCTGGGATACCGAATAGGTCACCCTATTCGCCCTCTTCCCAGGGATAAACTTAAATCTTAACTCTCTACTTAAGTAGGTATACATTATTTAAGAAAATAAGTCATATAAAAATTATAATATGTAGGCAACTAAGCACGAAGGACATATAATCACATAAACATATGAGCCACAGAAAAGGCTTTAATCTATAAACATGTAAGTTTAATAGTCATATAACTTATGAACCAGAGAAGAATACATAATGTTTAATTTATGTATGGGTAAGCTGTAAAAACCTAAAACAGATGATCATGTAAGCATAATATAACACGCGAAGAGGTAAACCATAAAATAGATAGCATGTATATAAATAAATTATGGCATGACATCTATCATATAATCATATAAGCAAGTAGGCTATAAAATACTTTATACATATACTTTTAAATATGAGATACATATAGCATATAACTATATTAATTATGATATACAGACATGTGAAATATAAAAATACCTAATGCATCAGCTCTAGAACTGTAAAAGTACATAGTATACAGGTAAAAAAAATAGTTACACACATGAACATGTAATTCACATTAGCGCTAATATCCAGGACCTTGGTGCAGTCTAATTTACAACCTATAAGATATTAAACAAATGTTATATGTGCAGTTTAATTTTGTCATTTTAATGATATGAACTTTTGAAACATATAACATTTAAAAAAATAATCTATAGGATATGTATAATAGAAACGAGTGGCCTATGATATATAACATGTAAATAAATAACCTATGACATATAAAAAGAAAATACCCTCTAACACGTATGTACATAGCATGTGATCAAATATTTTATAAAACAAATAGCGTATAAACAAGTGATTTGTAAAATACCTAATCATGTAAGTCGACATATAGAACATAAGCACCTTCTTTACCAAACATGTAATATATAACTAAGAACAAATAGCCTATGAGTAAATGATCTAGGGTACAAATAACATACAAATAAATAGTTCATAAAACATCTACTATGAATCAATGTTTTATAAAACATAGCATATGAGCATAATTTGTTTATATAAAATATGTAGTGTATTAGCAGATGGTTTATGTAGCATGTAGCTCAAGGAAAAATGATGTAGAATATACTTATCACATACAAACAATGATTATATAACATGTAACTTATACACAAATGATCTATGATACAAATAACATATAAACAAATAATTCTTAAAAGGCACATAAGCATATAAACTAATACGCTTATAAAAATAAGTATCATATTAGAAATTAGGCTTTAAGATATGTAACACATCTAATTCTACAAGAAAGTAAGTTATAACATTTATATATATGGATTCATGACAACTTAATCCTATACGTATCCAGAAATCACATCGACACCAACATTAATTCTCGTAATACAATACCACTGATTGTTGAAAAATATAATTATTCCTTTATAACATCCTCTAACCCTCATAAAAGTCGTGCTCTAACTGGGAGCTCCATTCCACATATATACTTAGTCTAGGATATTCAAATAACCTTTGACTTTATCTTAAATGTAACAATTTCCTTCTTATAATCAATTAATTGATATTATGTCTTCTACTACTCTGAGCACTCTGATAAATTTTAACTTATGTATAACCCATCAAAATTCTTTGACCCTAACCTTTGGTCGCGTATTAATACCTTTTTTAACTCTAACATAAACCATAATGAGACATATCTATACATATATTTCCATAAGTCTACCAAAACACTTATTCCCAAATCTGATACCATCAAAGGATTTACATAGGTCATTGGCTAATCAGGGTAATCTAATGCATATAGTTTATAGAAATCATCCATGTTCTCACCTGGAAATGATATCTAATAAAGTATACATGTCTTGTTAGTCAATTAAGGATATCTTTGATTAACGCTAGTGTGGAGGCCCTTTTTCTAACTATCCAGGCTACTATCATCTTCAACTTGTAAGGAGTCGATTCAATCACCTCAATTCTTAACTTATATCCTATCCTAAATCTCCCATTTATCACCAAAGAAGTACTGGATATTTTTTATAGTCTTAAATCCTATAAGCATTGGAGGAATCATGAAAACAACTTCTAGACTTAAAAGTCAGTTGTATTCTTCTGCAAAAGTTACATAAGGAGATACTATTTCCCCATTCTGTAGATGAACAACCCTTAATCGAGTAATCCTTAAACTAATCCCCTCCTTGGGAACCACTTAAATAAATTTGGGGTAACACAATTACAACTACAACTGTAGAGGGCACATCAATCTCTGCACATTTATTTTTTGTAAAACAACTGGGGACATGAAAGATCAGAATCATCAAGCCATATTAAGCCCGCGTATAAGCGTCAATGTGACTAGCTAATCCTATTGAGCCGCTACTTAGCCCATAGGTTGTTCCACTGGTAACTAACCATACAAAGAAATTATATTATTTTAATAATGCAAAGTTCATTAGATATTTTTTTATGAATGTCAACTTTGAGCAGAAAACTACCTTCTTGGCAATACTAGAGTTTTATCCTTTGACTTGGTCTGAGGTTGACTTTAATAAGAAGAATTAGTATAACGATTAAGCAGAGTGTAAATAAGAAGTAACTTCTTCTGACTTGGCTCTGTCGCACGATCTAGATCACATAATAAGGTCATAATTCCTAGATGTCGAATCAGTCCCTCCATTATAATTGTGGTGCACAACACATTCATAAGTGCGTCTCTACTAGACATGGCTTTATAGATTCCCTGAGACAACTGAACCTAGGGTTTGATACAAAGTTTGTCACTCCCCCAGAATGGAAGGGCGGATAAGGGACCGTATGAACACATGTTATACAAATGACATATTTTAAGAGGATAAGCCAGTATTCATAAGACAAATATATGAGTGGTACACAAGTAGCACTATCCAACTGGCCACACTAATACAATTGTAATACCCCAGAACCTCCACGCCCAGACTAAGCTCAGAAAACCAGTAGAAAATAAAAATTTCAGAAAAAAATCAAGTTTCTAGGAACCACGGTTTAAGACCACCGACTTAGTTTGGAACCACGATCCGTCATCTCAAACCATAGTCCCAAATCCATTAGACCCCCAGTTCTAGTCCCAGGAACAACGAGTCAGACCACAGACTGTAGTTTAGAACCATGGTCCGTCCTGTCACTCGTGGTTTCCCTAAATCAGAGGACCACTAGTCCAGGGCTCAGGGACCACGAGTCAGACCACAGTCCATATTCTAGGACTACGGATCCATCCTATTAACTTGTGGAACCAAAACCTCAGAGACCCTTAGCCCTTGTCCCAAGAATCATGGGTCACAGGATGAACCATCTTCTTGGAGTACGGTATGTCCTTTGGAGTCATAATTCCTTAGACCAGAGAACCGCTAAGACTCCTAGGTAGTACCACAACTCAGTTGGCGGTCCTTCATCTAGGAGTACGGCCCGTCATTTGGAGTCGTAATCCCTGAGTCGCAGTTTTGGCAGTTCTTCTTTCAAAATTTCCCAGGGGTATTCTGAACTTTTCCTACCTCTTTTAAAGCTTAAGATATGATGTTTTGACTACTCTAAGCCTAGTTAATTAGTCAAAACTACCTAAAACCCTCATTATCTTAAATTGATCAAACTTAGAAAGAAAAGAAGAGAAAGAAGCGATAGTTTTCTCCCAAGAACAAGCAGAGGTCTTCATCAGGTTCAGCCCCAAAAATCCAAGGATTTCTCTGCGGATTTCTTCACCAGGTATGTGCGATTTCACTAGTGGGTTTCTTTCACCCATTAGGTCCCTAGATTCCAGTCAGTCTTCAGTTTTCTCCATGAATTTGTTCAAGACCCAGGGTTCCAAGATCTTAGGGATTTACTGAAATTCAATTCCTACATCCTCTATGGTATTGAAACATGTTTTCTTGGAAAATTAGTGTAGTTCTATGTATAATGTTCAAACACCCTAGTTTGTATAGTTACAGTACTTCATGAATTAAGCTTACTAGGCAGATTCATTATATGTTCATGCATAAAAATTCAAATTCCATATTCCTCAGTATATTTATGTTACATTCTCAATTGATTTCCAGTATTTTGAGCTATCCATCATTTCAGTACAATGTTGCTTATATTCACTTGGGAGTAGACTAAGTACCGAGCAGATGAGGGGATGAAGGTTTAGCTATCAGTTTAGGCTAAGACCTTTAGTAGAAGTCCCTAAGTCCCAGAACTACGGTGCCACCATAGGTTTAGAGGAGTCAGCTATCAGACTAGGTTGTACCTCCTTGTCCCTTGTGGACATCAGTAGTGAATCCATGTCAGACTTATTCGTACCCTTGGCAAGGTATGAACACCCCTCTATCCAGAGTTACAGGTTGCCCCCATAGTTAACTTAGCTTGTGGTATGTCAGTTAATAGTATCTCCCACAATCATATTCATGTGCATTGACCATGTATTCAATATATATTTATATATTTTAGTAATCAGCTCAGTATGTTATATCTTCATGATTTGTACTTGGTCATCACATCCAGTTTAGCTTTCAGTTATGTTCCAGTATATCTTTTTCTATGCTCAGTTATTATGTTATTTAGCTTAGCCTATATCTCGCATGCTCAGTACCTTTAAGGTACTGACGCATACTTTTGTGCTACATCATTTCATGATGTAGGTTCAGGCGCTCAGCATCTACACCGCGCTTAGTTTTACTTCTAGTCCGTACTCAGCAGTTCAGTGGTGAGTCCTCAGTAGTTCGAGGATGAAAGTTTTGCTTATATCTTCAGTATTTACTTTCAGTCTCAGATTTGGTAGAGTTAGATGGGGGCATGTCCCAGCAACTCCTATTTAGTTAGAAGGCTTTCAGACTTAGACTAGTTTCAGTAGTTGTTAGTATTGTTTTTCAGTCAGCACTAAAATATATATATATATATTCAGACTTTTGGGTTCTTCCTACCTTCCAGATAATGATTGTTTTAGCTTTCGCAGAATGCATGCTTTACTCTGATTTTTATATAGATATGCCATGCCATGGGTTAGCTTTGTGTCACTTGTGACACTAAGAACTATGTCACATCTAGGGGGTAGCTTCATGGGATGATAAACTTGGTATCAGAGCATAAGGTTTAAGTGTCCTAGAATGTCTGAAAGTCGCGTTGAGTAGAGTCTTCTTCATGGATGTGAAGCGCGCCACACTTATGGTGGAGAAACTATGAGACATCATTAGGAATAACTTCCCTTATTTCTTTTCTAGTTCATGCTATAAAGTATGAACTCTATTTAATCTCCTTCTATTCGAACTCATGCTCTTCGCATTTTAGAAAAAAAATGCCTCCCAAAAGAGCTAACACTAGGAATCAGCCAGCAGCTCCAACAGATCCATTGAATTAGAAAGTCACGCATGCCAAATTTAGGGCTTCTTTTCAAGTGCTTGCTTAGGTTATGACCACCCAGGTTAATCAGCAGGCTGCGGTACCAACTCTGCCTCAGATTAACACTGCTGCAGCGAGGATCCGGGATTTCACACGAATGAACCCTCCAGAGTTTCATGGGTCCAAGCCTGAAGAGGATCCTCAAGAGTTCTTAGAGGATGTTCAGAAAGTGACAAGCATTATGGGCATCACCCCAGTTGAGGGTGCAGACTTGGCCGCTTATCAGCTGAAAGGAGTCGCCTACACTTGGTACGAGCAATGGAAGGAATCTCATTGTGAAAATACAGGACCAATGACTTAGGATCTTTTCAAGACTGCTTTTTTGGACCGGTTCTTCCCACTAGAGCTCAGGGAAGCCAAGGTTCAGGAGTTCATAAACCTGAAGCAGGATGACATGAGCATAGAGGATTATGCTCTGAAGTTCACTCTGCTATCCAAGCATGCTCCGACAATGGTAGATGACTCTAGAGCTCATATGAGCAAGTTTGTGTCTGGAGTTTCTGATGATATGGTCAAGAAATGCAAGACGACCATGCTCATTAAGGAGATGGACTTCTCCAGGTTAGTTACTTATGCTCAACAGATTGAGGAGGACAGGATTAAGGAAATGGGAGGAGATGCTAAGAGGGCTATGACAGGTAATTATAGCCACTATTAGCAGAGATCAGAAAGTGGAAACCGCTCTCAATATCGCCAGAAAAATTAATCTCCAGCTCCATCTTCTGCTAGTTCCCCAACGCCTAAGTTCAATAAGGATCGTCGGGATAGAGCGTCTGGCTCTAAGTCCCAAGGTACGGTTACTAGTGGGCGCACTAACCCAGTGTGTAGAAAGTGTAGTAGAAACCACCAAGGTAAGTGTTTGGCTGGAAGTGGAAATTGCTTTGGGTGTTGCAAGTCAGGCCACATGATGAGGGATTGTCCCACAACTTCTCAAAAGGGTAAGGATGTTCGCCCACAGACTCAGACTGGTTCTACAAAAGTTCTAGCAGGTCACCCCACTCAGTAGGGTGCCTCGTCTGGAACAGGTGGTGGTCAGCACTAGAACAGGTTTTATGCTCTTCAGGCTTGACAAGACCATAAGGATTCTCCTGGTGTGGTCATGGGTACGTTGCGAGTCTTTAATACTGATGTTTATGCATTGTTAGATCCAGGGGCTATGCTTTCATTTGTAACTCCTTATATAGCTGTAAATTTCGATATTAGACCATAAATTCTCCAGAACCCTTCTCAGTCTCTACTCCAGTTGGTGACCCAGTTATAATTAGACGGGTATACAGAAATTGCCCTGTCACAGTTTCCCAGAAAGTCACCTCAGCAGATCTTGTAGAGTTAGAAATGGTAGATTTTGATATCATTCTAGGCATGTATTGGTCACATTCTTGTTATGCCTCAGTCAATTATAGAACTAGGATCGTTCGGTTTTAGTTTCCTAATGAGCCAGTCTTTGTGTGGAAGGGTAGTAATTCAGTGCCTGCAGGTCAGTTTATCTCTTACCTTAAGGCTAGAAAAATGATTTTCAAAGGGTATATTTATCATCTTGTTTGGGTTAAGGATTCAAGATCCGAGACCCCAACTCTTGAGTTAGTCCCGGTAGTGAATGAGTTTCCAGAAGTATTCCCAGAAGATCTTCCCAGAGTTCCTCCCGAAAGGGAAATTAACTTCGGAATAGATCTCCTTTCAGATACCCAACCTATTTCGATTCCTCCTTACAGAGTGGCTCCAGATGAGCTTAAGGAATTGAAGGAACAGTTGAAAGACCTTTTAGATAAGGGCTTCATCAGACCTATCATCTCTCCATGGGGTGCTCCAGTGTTGTTCGTGCATAAGAAGGACGATTCTCTCAGAATATGCATTGACTACCGTCAGTTGAACAAAGTCACAATCAAGAACAAATATCCTATCCCCAGTATTGATGACTTGTTCGACCAAATTCAGGGTGCTAGTTGCTTTTCTAAGATAGACCTCATATCTGGCTATCATCAGCTTAGAGTCAGAGGTAGTGACATCCCAAAGACAGCCTTCAGGGCTCGGTATGGTCACTATGAATTTGTAGTTATGTCTTCTGGATTAACCAATGCTCTTGCAACTTTCATGGACTTAATGAAGAGGGTGTTCAGACAGTATTTGGACTTGTTCGTAATATTCTTCATCAATGATATCCTTGTTTATTCTTGAAATGAGGAAGAGCATGTGAATCATCTGAGGGTCATTCTACAAACTTTCAAGGACCTCCAGTTATTCGCCAAGTTTAGTAAGTGTGAGTTCTGGTTAAAATCAATTGCTTTTCTTGGTCATGTGGTGTCTAGTGATGGCATCCGAGTTGACTCTCAGAAGATTGAGGTAGTAAAGGACTGGCCCAGACCCATCTCTTCGATGGACATTAAAAGTTTCTTGGGTTTGGCTAGTTATTACAGGAGATTCGTAGAAAGATTTTCCTCTATAGCTGCCCCATATACCAAGTTGACAGAAAAAGGTCAAGTTCCAGTGGTCAGATGAGTGTGAGAAAAGTTTCTTGGAACTTAAGACTAGGTTGACTACAACACTTGTTTTGACTCTACCAGAGGGTTCAGACGGCTATATGGTTTATTGCGATGCATCCAGAGTCGGCCTAGGTTGTGTTTTGATGCAGCAGGGTAAGGTAATAGTGTATGCTTCCAGACAGCTTAAGGCCCATAAGAAGAACTACCCAACTCATGACCTATAGCTTGCAGTTGTTGTGTTTGCCTTAAAAATCTAGAGACACTACTTGTATGTTGTACATTTTGATGTGTTCACAGATCATAAGAGCCTCCAGTACATGTTCACCCAGAAAGAATTGAATCTTTATCAGAGGAGATGGCTTGAGTTTCTCAAAGATTACGATATGAATGTGCTCTACCATCCGGGTAAGGCCAACGTAGTGGATGATGCTATCAGTAGACTGTCTATGGGTAGTGTATCACATATAGAGGAAGAGAAGAGAGAATTGGCCAGATAAGTTCATCGGCTTACTCGCTTAGGAGTTTTCCTTATGGACACATCAGATGGTGGTGTGATAGTTCAGAATGGGTCATAATCTTCATTGGTAGCGGAGGTTAAAGAGAAACAGTATAGTGATCCCATATTGCTTCAGCTGAAAGGTGCAATTCATCAATAAAGAGTCGAGGTTTTCTCCCAAGGGGGAGATCGTGTGCTCCGTTACTAGGGTCACTTATGTGTTCTGAAGGTGGGTGAGTTGAGGAAGCAGATCCTTATCGAAGCCTATAATTACAAATATTCTATTCATTCGGGTGCCACTAAGATGTAATCTGATCTATGGGAAGTCTATTGGTGGAATGGCATGAAGATGGACATTGCAGATTTCATGGCTAAGTGTCCCAACTGTCAGCAAGTTAAGGTGGAACATCAGAAACCAGGAGGTGTGACTCAGGAGATTAGAATTCCTACTTGGAAGTAGGAAGTGGTCAATATGGATTTCATTACGGGTTTACCTCGTACTCGCAAGTAGCATGACTCCATTTGGGTGATAGTGGACAAGGTTACTAAGTCAACTCACTTTTTGGTAGTCAAGACTACGGATTCAGCAGAGGATTATGTCAGACTCTACATCAGCAAGATAGTCAGGTTGCATGGGGTTCCCTTGTCTATCATCTCAGATAAAGGTCCTCAATTTACGTCTCAATTTTGGAGATCATTTCAGAAAGGTCTTGGTACTCAGGTGAATCTCAGTACAATATTTCACCTGCAAACGGATGGTCAGGCAGAGCGTACCATCCAAACCTTAGAGGACATTTTGAGAGCTTGCGTGATTGATTTCAAGGGTAGTTGGGATGATCACCTACCTCTCATAGAGTTTGACTATAATAACATCTTTCACTCCAGTATTCAGATGGCTCCTTATGAGGCACTTTATGGGCGTAGATGTAGATCACCAGTTGGTTGGTTTGAAGTAGGTGAAGCAGCCTTGATTGGGTCAGATTTAGTTCATAAGGCTATGGAGAAAGTTCAGCTCATCATAGATAGACTAAAAACAGCTCAGAGTCGTCAGAAATCCTATGCAGATGTTAAGAGAAGAGACTTAGAGTTCGAAATTGAAGATTGAGTTTTCCTGAAAGTGTAACCTATGAAGGGAGTGATGAGATTTGGTAAGAAAAGAAAGCTCAGTCCCAGGTATGTAGGTCCTTACAGAATCCTGAAAAGGGTTGGTAATGTGGCTTATGAGTTAGAGTTGCCAGCACAACTAGCAGCGGTTCATCCAGTCTTTCATATTTCCTTGTTGAAGAAGTGTGTGGGTGATCCGACATCGATAGTACCTTTAGAAAGTGTGGCTGTGAAGGATAGCATCACCTATGAGGAGGTTCCAGTTGAGATTCTTGACCGTCAGGTTCGTAGGTTGAGGAATAAAGAAGTTGCTTCAGTGAAAGTTTTGTGGAGGAATCAGTCCGTAGAGGGAGATACTTGGGAAGCAGAAGCAGACATGATGTCTAAGTACCCTCACCTCTTTCCCTCCGATTCTGTTTCAGCTTGAGGTAATAGTTCCTCTCTAGTCTCTCAGTTTACTCTTAGGTAATTCAGTCGTAGTTCCTTGTTCCCTCAGTTATGCTTACATTTCAGCATGTTTGCATGTTCATGGAACTCAGTTCAGTTAAATATCAGTTTCTCGTACTCAGTTAGAGGGGATTGCATCTCTTTCCCTCCATTCTCAACTTGTTTAGTCTTCATTCGAGGACGAATGATCCCAAGGGGGAGATATTGTAATACCCCAGAACTTCCACGCCTAGACTAAGCTTAGAAAACCAGTAGAAAATAAAAATTTCAGAAAAAATTCAAGTTTCCAGGAACCACGATTCAAGACCATGGACCGTAGTTTGGAACCGCGGTCTGTTGTCTCAAACCATAGTCCCAAATCCAGTAGACCCCTAGTTTTAGTCCTAGGAACCACGAGTCAGACCATGGACCATAGTTTGGAACCACGGTCCATCCTGTCACTCGTGATTTCCCTTAATAAGAGGACCACCAGTCCAGGGCTCAGGGACCATGAGTCAGACCACTGGCCGTAGTCCAGGACTATGGATCCGTCCTGTTGACTCGTGGAACCTGAACCTCAGAGACCATTAGCCCTTGTCCAAGGAATCACGAGTCACATAATGAACCATCTTCCTGGAGTACGGTTCATCCTGTGGAGTCATAATTCCTGAGACCAGAGAACCCCTAAGACTCCTAGGTAGGACCACGACTCAGTTGATGTTCCATCGTCTAGGAGTACGGCCCGTCATTTGGAGTCGTGATCCCTGAGTCGCAGTTTCGGCAGTTCTTCTTTTAAATTTTCCAAGGGTATTCTGGATTTTTCCTACCTCTTTTAAAGAATAAGCTATGACATTTTGACTACTCTAAGCCTAGTTAATTAGTCAAAACTACCTAAAACCTTCATTCTCTTAAATTCATCAGACTTAGAAAGAAAAGAGGAGAAAGAAGCGATAGTTTTCTCCCAAGAACAAGAAGAGGTCTTCATCAGGTTCAGCCCCAAAAATCCAAGGATTTCTCTGTGGATTTCTTCACAAGGTATGTGGAATTTCACTAGTGGGTTCCTTTCACCCATTAGGTCCCTAGATTCCAGTCAGTCTTCAGTTTTCTCCATGAATTTGTTCAAGACCTAGGGTTCCAAGATCTTAGGGATTTACTGAAATTCATTTCCTACAGCCTCTATGGTATTGACTACATGTTTTCTTGGTAAATTAGTGTAGTTCTATGTATAATGTTCAGAAACCCTAGTTTGTATAGTTACAGTACTTCATGAATTAAGCTTACTAGGTAGATTCGTTATATGCTCATACATCAGAATTTGAATGCCATATCCCTCAGTATATTTATGTTGCATTCTCAGTTGATTTCCAATATTTTGATCTATCCATAATTTCAGTACATTGTTGCTTATATTCAGTTGGGAGTAGACTTAGTACCGAGAGGACGAGGGGATGAAGGTTTAACTGTCAGTTTAGGCTAAGACCTTTATAGCAGTCCCCGAGTCCCAAAACTACAGCGCCACTTAGTTCGACTTCCAGTCTGTACTCAACAGTTCATTAGTGAGTCCTCAGTAGTTCGAGGATGATAGACATGCTTATGTCTTCAGTATTTACTTTCAGTCTCAGATTTGTTAGAGTTAGCTGGGGGCATGTCCCAGCAACTCCTATTCAGTTTGAAGGCTTTCATACATAGACTAGTTTTAGCAGTTGTTAGTATTGTTTTTTCAGTCAGCACTAAATTTCTATATATATATTCAGACTTTTGGGTTCTTTCTACGTTCCAGATAATGATTGTTTTAGCTTTCGCACAATGCATGCTTTACTCTGATTTCTGTATAGATATGTCATGCCATGGGTTAGCTTGGGGTCACTTGTGACACTAAGCACCGTGTCATGTCCAGGAGGTAGCTTCGAGGCATGACAACAGTGGACAACTGAAACTATATTTACATACAACAACTGCATATTATCTATGTAGCCTTTAATAGAACTTGTTACTATACAATGGCAGATGGTCGGGATAGGACCCCAACATACCCAAGCTATAACTATAAATATGACTAAAGAGTACTAGACATCTATTAGGTCTGAATGAGAGAAGAGCTCACCGACTACTTTACAAAATACAGAAATGAGTGCCTAATATAGAAGTCTGCTAACTGGTACACCTGATCCTGGATATACAAAGATACAGTTCTCCCAAATATTGGGATGTTAGTACATATACAACATGTACTGGTATGTAAAGCAGACAGAATAATAAGTAGACATATAAGGATGGTCAATGAATCAAATAACAAAATGAGCAACTATAGACAACTGAGTACTAGAAACTCTTGTATGGAACTATAACTTATGAGTGTATAAGTGATGGATACACAATATAAAACTCTAACCTATGTGTTTTCCTTGTTAACTTACCATATAACATCTTATGAGTAATTCATCATTATGAAGCGCCTAATAATTTGCCTAGGTGATGTCTTATGCCTACTTTTAATAAAAATAATAATATGATGGCCTACCAAAGGTGATCTATGTCAAGTGTAAGGCATGTGTTGCCCAAATACTCATGGCTATGATTCTATAAACATAACTTTAATCGCGGTCAAATACAAGGTACGTCCTTTGCGGGCTTGCTATGAGGGTCTTTCCCATAGGCCATATGTGCCTTATCTTAGCTCGAGTCAGGGAGTCAGTGCATGATATTTTAGCTGACTCCAAAAGAAAATGATGCCACAAGGGAGGGTACACCATAATTTTGAGCTCATTATAATGGTCTGGTCTCAACCCCGTGCATAGAATCACATCGCATAGATGTGTCAAGTAAAACCTATGAATACCCTCCCATCATCATGTGTAGCTTTAATCATATAGTGCCTTAAAGGCCTATAAGAAGTAAATTACAATAAGACACTTAACTTCTCTAAATATGATGTCTAGCTATTCATGCGCTAGTTCTTTATTTCATCTTATGGATATATTGCCTATGTGATTAAATATACAAATGTGACTATACTACAGTCATTTATTCTCATTTATAAGACGTAACAGATACACTATGTGAGTTGTGAGGACTTTAAGTAAAGACACTTATGGTTATGAGAAACATTATGAATATCTAACTCGAGGGAGTAATATGAATATTGTGACTTCAACCAATAAGCGTATAAAGTGAAAAGACAAGAAAGTTCAAGTGTAATGGGCATTAGATATTTTGACCATATTAGACAGGTATTCATGTGTTTGACATATAGAAAGTGAAGTCTCTGCTCACATATATAAAGTAAACTATATTGACTCTTTTAGAAGAAACAAGTGACTTATGGTCGTGCCTTAACAGTGGAGGAGGTTTTAGCTTTACATATCTTTGGTGCTTTCCTAGCTAATGGTAGTACCGCAAATCTCCAACAACTCAACACGTGGGAGTGTAGCCTATACATAGACTACTATTTACCTTTCATCATCCAATAGGCAACAAATTTACTACAAAAATAATATATACGTTCATCAATAACTTGTAGGTTCATCTCATAATTCATTTCAATATTCTTCACTTATATCGAAAGCTAATCAAATTTCTTAACCATTTCTTAGAGTGAATTCTTCATTTTTTTCAACTCACAAAATTCAATATCAAATCTGCCCAATTGGTAGGAATTCCCAAAAATTCCACTTTTGTCAATAATCTATTATTCCACTTTTTCCCCTTTCAAGAATCCTAAAATTTATCAATACCCACTTCGAGAATCAGTGGAAAAATTCAAAGTAAATAAGAATTTTCACTTCACACTACATTCCAAATATGTATTCCATAATTATATACGAGTGTGAGATAGAGAAATTACTTTTTTGAAATTAAACCCCATTTTGAGTTCTTGAGGAATTGCCACAATTCTTGAACGATGACTGATAGTTATCTAAGACATAGGGTCACTGTGTATCATTTATTTCTGAGAATTATTGATTATTTTTTTAATCTCACCTCAAGGTGAAGCCTCACATTGCAGCCAATGGACAGGACAAGAAGAGAGCAAGTGGTGTTGTTGAGAAATTCCAAGAGAAAATGGTTAGATTTATTTTAGATAGAAACTTCTATATGGAAGAGTTAAAAGGTGAACCCACTTACCTCTAAATAATAGTCTATTAATTATAAGATAGTACCTTATTTATTTTATAAAATTCTAATCCTAAGTAGCAACAATTACTAATACTTTTTTGCTACAATTAACACTACCATATCCTTTAAAATAGGAGAAAAGTGAACAAAGCCTTCGTATTATACCTCCCCCTATATTTTTTGTAAATAAATACACCTATCTGGTCACTCAACTGCTATGTAAATGCAATTTGCATAGCAGCAAATGTTACATTCAACATGATACCAAATAGAACTTTGTGGCTCTTCACGAGCATTATTTATTCTCCATATGTTGGACACTTTCTCGTAATATATCTTCAATTTTTTGAGAAACTCTTGAATACCAAACTACTTATATCATTGGAAGGTAGACTCGAAGATCATCAATTTGGTATATAGAGAACCCCATAACTCCTTATAGACTAAGAGTTATGCTCGTTTAAAGTGTTAACTTAATTTTAAAAAAATTGGGGTGCTACAAATCTTTCAGTATATCTAAAATTTAGAGTGATTAATTTGTAGCGGGTGCAATAATAAACATGCATATCTATAGACATTTGATCAAAAGTCATATTGTACGTTGCGCACACCACTTTTGTGCTTATTAGACTAATTCATCCTTGGAAGGAATGACACTATTGGAATTTTGATCACACACAAATATATATTGAAGATCCTTCATTCTCACACACAATAACATAATAGCATCTACAATATAGTCATCAAAAGAGACTTATTCAAGAAAAAAAAGATTTTCTCAAATATTTTTTATATCTATAACAAGAAACTTTCTTTTTAAAAGTAGATAGGATTATTATACTATATCATTCACATCGAGAAAGTACTTTTATTGTGCCCTTGAAAGTTGGATGCATAGTCAAATCTCTTTATAATCACCCTTTGTTATAATCGCATTTCATTATAACGGCCTGATTTTCTTTAGAATTAATTTTTCATGCTATATTTTTATCGCGGCTCGATTTCTCAAGTTGTGATGGCACCTGAAACACCCAACCAGTAGGTAAACTGAAACCCTTATCTCGGAACAGCGATTAGCGGGATTATATGAGACACAATATTAAAGCAAAAAAATGAGTACACGATAGAGATAATAGAAACAGAAAAACATAATAAAGAGGAAAGAAAGAGTAAATCAACAGGAAAATCCCCAAATCCTAGTATCAGTTGGTACAAAAGCTACTATAATATAGGGAGTACTAGATAGATATAAATATACATGATAGTCTCAAAATATATAAAAGGGGACAAATCCCAAGGCAGAAGGAGATAAGTCAGCTCCGGATGCCAGAAGCTCACCCTAAGTCCTCGAAACAACAAATTTGCACTAGGACAGTGTCAGTGGTGATAACTCATGCTAGGGTCTGTATCAGGAAAAAAGATGCAAAAGTGTAGCATGAGTACCAAAACACACGATACCCAGAAGGTATTATAGGCCGACTAAGCTTAAATAGGATAAGAGTATAGAGAATGTGAATATACTAAAGGAAAATAAAGAGGGAGTCAGTATAAGGATACATGTCATAACTAGGAAATAACAAGGCAGAAAAGTAATCAGTTGAACAAACATAGCAAAGTAAGGTAAAGCGTAACAGTCTAGCTACAACCTAACTGAGCCCCCATAAGCTCAGAAGGTACACAGAATCAGAGAATAACCTAACCAGACCCCGTAAGCCAAGAAGGTACAACTAGCAAATAATAAACCTAGTCGGACCCCCCATAAGCCCAGTGGGTTCAAACAGCAAACAACAGTAACTAGAAATCAACCTAATGGGAAAATACAAGTGGAACCGTTCCATGAAATGCCATATGATATGAGCCAAGTCCCAATAGTACTATATACTCCTCCTCCAGCCGTAGCTTGCAAAGGTAGGACCCATGGGGAACTCGCAAAATCTGTATACCAATTCCGAACCGTATATCAATAACTATTCCATGATGGTAATCAATAAAAACCACCCAGAACACTTTTCCTCGAGTATGTAAGTTTAAAATTATGAGTAAAACCACCCGGAACACTTTCCCTTGGGTATTCAAGCTTAACCAAATCAGAACTTTGAAAATGCATCATGTTTTCACAAGAAAGTCTGAAAAGTACCCAATATCCAAGTCTAAAATCTCTTTCAAAAATCAAATGCATAATTAAAGTCAAATCTTTCATATGCCATGATGAAATAGTCACAATTCGAGAACATAAATAAAACCCACACAAATACCGTAATCGAGTCTAATTAACCCACACCAAGGCAATTACGTCCACCAGCTAAAGAAAAGGGGTGAACATTCTAAATTAGCACCTAAAAGAATCAAACTCTAACAACCTCCTACCGGAACTTACTCTAAGGCCACCACTATCACAGATCTAACTAACGTGGATAATCTTTACTAAAAAGGGCTAAATAGAGAAACAAACTGAAAGGAGTTAAGGGATAAGTAACTGACCTGGGGTTTAGCAATTCCAATGCATATTGCATCAAGCCCACAATTACATAAATATGGATGACCAGTACAAAAGTCAAGCGATTAAGAAAAAATGATAAACATGCTCCTAACCTACCTCAAAAACTATCGAAAATTCCATACGACGGATATCTAAATAAACAAGAATAAGCAAGGGTAACCAAGGATTCCATCCTCGATTCTAAGCTAAATCCCCTAAATTGACTACGAGAATCAAATTCCTTTAAGATCAACTATTCAATCCATAAAAATCCCACCAACAATTACCACAAACCATACAATCATCTTATATGAGCTAAATCTAGAAGTAAGTAAGTCGTAGCCTACCTAAAATTCGATCACGTGCACTCGCACCCACTAGACTGGAGCTTTTCCTTTCCAAGAAGCCTCTTAATAATGTCATGCTATCATAATGATGATCTACTCATAAAAATATGAATAATGATACCTATATTACAATTTAAAAATTTGGGTAAAAAATAAAGAAAAAATTCACTCGTGGGACCCACATACGAATTTTAAAAATGAAACTGGAAAAAATATCCCTCGTGGGATAAGGATTTTTATGCCTAAAATATTGAGCAAAACAGTCTCAAAATCAAGCCTAAATCGGCCCCCCAACCCCAAGAACAATTCAAGAATAAACTAAAGGAAATTTACGGGATTAAAGGTCACAAACTTACAATTTAATGATGGGAAATCAACCACGGACAAGGAAATGACACCCAACCAAAATATAGTGATTCCACACTAAAATTTAGGTCTAGAACTCTTTAGAAATGGAGGATTTTTCGTTGGAATGTTTGAAATGAAGGAGACAACCTTCATTTAACTACCACCAAATACACCTAGGTTCATATTGATGCAAGATCGGAATCGCCGTGGTGGCCAGACCACTGCAGGGGCGGAGGTCAATAAAAGACCCCAACCCCGTAGGTGCAGCGCACAAGCTGCAGGGATGGAAAAAGGGGCACAGAGGCGCCTCCTTCTGATGTTACCCAGTGCCGCAGGTGTGGCTGGTAACTACAACAGCGGTAGCATAGGTGCAGCTAAGGCACTAGAGCTGAACCATACCAGAACCAGCACCAACAACTGCCAAACTTAGAGAAAAATATTCTCTGATCACACCCTTGGGGATCATTCCAAACTCCATGAACACAAACCAAATATTCTACCCAACTGAAAATGGTATTCTAGACTCAACAAAATCGATGAAATTCCTAATGGAGATCATTTTAATAAAAAGTAGGCCCCACGTCCAAAAAATAACTTTTTGCCAAAAGACACCCAATATCTTAAATGAGTTCGGAAGTCTCGGGACCCAAACCAAAGGTCCCTCTAGCCCAAAATCAATGTTCCAGAGCTAACTGCACTGACGAAATTCTCATCCGAGATTGTCTTCTCCAAATGTTGACCAAAGTCAACTCTTTTAACTTTAAGAGTTTCAAATCAGGGAAGTGGCCTTAAAACCCAAATGAACTACCCGGGAACTGAACCGTCAATCCCAAAAAGTTATAAATGATCTATAGCCACTATAGAAAATCTCAAAACATAGAAAATGCACGAAAATAGAGAAAATGACCTTGAGGGTCATTACAATATCCACTACTAAAAGAACTTTCATCCTTGAAAGTAAGATAAAAGGAAGTACCTGATGGCTCAAAAAAACTAAGATACTGGGCATGCATACGGTGCTCGCTCTCCTAGATAGACTTCTTAATGGGATGATGTCTCCACTGCACCTTGATAAGTTGGTAATCTACCAACTTATTGAATCTTTATTCATTAATTATTGTCATGTTTTGATAAGATTTAGAGGTACTTATTACCTTTATTGATGCAAATAAAGGTACTCTTAGTCAAAAGTAGAAAACAAGGAATTAGACCCAAAAGAGATCAAAAAGAGTTGAAGTGTGAAGGTGATCAAAATCAATGAAGAATCTGCTGAGAGGTGCGATCCATAGGCGACACGCACAATGCATAAGGAAGACTACACCTCCCTTTGCATGACACCCAAAAACAGCTGAAGTCACTGGTCTAAAATTTGAAGTTGTGCGACACATACAATGCATGGTGTAACTGCACGTCACACTGCATGTCACGTCATACCATGCTCGAGGGGCAATTTTGTCAACATACAAGTGAGGTTTTGGGAAACTTCTAAAACCCTTTTTAGGGTGTGTACCTGAATGTTTTTTGAATAGTTTTTAGACAATATTAAATAGTTTTCCATAGAGAGAGTTTCCCAAGAAAGATAGTGAGTGAACTTGAATTTTCTCATCTTCTACCTTGAGATTCCACCATTGTTGTACAAATTGAGCTTGGATATTAGATATTGGCATAACTATGAATGGAAATTTGAATCTCTTATTTCCTTAGCAGGAGTGGCTAATTTCTTTGTCTAGTGGTATGTGCATGATAGGTATTTGAATTTGGGTATGGTTCTTGTTTAATTGTGCTTATAATTACTAAATTAATGTGGGTCTATTGAATTCTCCATGTTTTAATTCTAAAATTGATGGTTGCAAATATTGGTTGAACTTACTTGGTTGTGTTCTTGCTTGAAAAAGGAGTTTAGGATTTCGGATGAGAATTCAACAGTGGGTACTTGGGCTTTCCATCTAGATTGAGGCTAGAAATAGCTTAATCGCCGGAAAATGCCCATTTAAGAGTCTAAGCTAGAAATAGTACGACTTTTCCAAGCTTGTATTGGTTGGTTTGTGTTGAAACCATGGTGCTTGAATAAAGACCATTGGATAAATGTTTGGAAGATCGAAAGATTAACATTCATGACTAAAACCAATGCTACCCATACCATTTATTAGGAATTTACATAATTGAGAAAGTACCTTAACCCCCATTCAAATCCCATCAGAAAAATACCCCTAGTTGTCCTCTCATTTGATTACAAATCCCTTGCTTACTTTAATTTCTTGTTTGAATTACGATTGTGATAGATTCCCAATTTCCTATTATCCCCCCAATTTACTTTTTATGTTATTTGGACAATGACTCTATTAATATACAATAATCTCTTGACGACTCATCATAACCATTCTCTGTGGGATCGACCTCGACTCCCATTGAGAATATAAATTTTATTTTGCTCTAACAATTGCTATCACATCCTATTAGAGAGTGTGTTTGAGTGTTATCAATAATGGCATTGTTGCCGAGGAGTGGTTTTTGAGTAGCCATTTGATTGACGTTTGAAATCACTTTGTGAATTTTTGTTTGTTTTACTTTGTTTTGTTATTTCTAATTGTTGAACAGGTTTCCTATGAGTTAAGTGGGTGACAATGAAAGCGTAGACAAATACATGGATGTGGATCATGAACCCATAGTCCAAGGTGGGGTAAGTGTAATCCGTCTACCTCCCACGGTTGGCAATGTCATGTTTCATGTTACAAGCACTATGATCCACCTCATTCAAATGAAAGTCTTAGTCAGAGCGGTTGTGCAGGAGGATGCAAATAGGCATATCTGGAACTTTATTGAGATATGCCAGCCCTTTATTTTCAACAACATCCCCCAAGAATCCATCCAGCTGTGTTTATTTCCCTTCTCCCTTATGGAGGAAGAGACAGCTTGGTTGGAAGATATTTCGGAGGGATCAATTACCACATGGAATGGATTTGTAGAGGCTTTTATGGTGTGATTCTTCCCCCTCTATAGAATGATGCAATTGAGGGATGACATCACAAACTTTCACCATATCCCTGATGAGGCATTGCATGAAGCATGGCTAAGGTTTAAAAAGAAGCTTTTGCTATGTCCCAATCATGGACTTTCCAATAATATCCTCCTCCAAAGTTTTTATAGAGCCTTGAATTAAATGAACAAATCTGTTGCAAATAACCTTGCGGGTTAAACATTTATGGACCAACCATATGGTGTTGCCTCAGTTCTTTTAGAACGGATGACCAAGACAAATCATGCGTGGTAAGCTAGAGAGGCAGATGTTCCCATGGGGGTGACTTCGACCATATTGACCAATGAAATGCACCATAAAGATGAGGAGAGAGATAAAACTATAGCCAAAATGTTAATGCAAATTGATCTTTTGGCTAAACATATGATAGGCACTGGTAATACCAAGAGTGTGAATGTTGTGATTACTCCTGAGTTTAAAGTGAATGATGAGGATGTATTTACTATTACGGATGGGAAAATTTGCTATCTATCAGCGGGTTCTTGACCTGGGTATTGGTGCCCGAGAGACGAGAATCAAGGTTGGATCAAAGATAAAGAGCATGAAGGCAATTAGAGAGATCGTGAGAGAAAAGGTGACCAGTATAATGACTGGAGCTCAAACCCTTATGTGCCTTCACCCAAGGCCAATTCCCATGCATATCAGCCCACCGTGAGCAACTCCGTACATTCAAAATTTGAAGATATGATGTCTCTAGTTTTGAAAACAATTGAGTCAACCAATAGTAAGGTGAAGGATCTAAAGAGTGAGGTGTCGACTCTTCATCAAGTGGTGATCGCACACTCAGCTTCTATCAAACACTTTGAGGCACAAATGAATTTCCTTTCCTCACAAATGAATGCGTGGATGAAGGGGCCACTTCCAAGTGACACTACAATGAACCCGAACAACAATGGCCATCTTATGGTAATTATCACTAGGAGTGGACAAATGTGTAGTGGGGTGAAGAAACCATCTAATGAGGTTGTTGTGGAGCCAAATGATAAAATAGAAGAGGAGATTGTGCTTGAGAAAGAAGTGGATGAAAATCGGGTGGTTGGGGTGAAGCCTAGTGCACCCAACGTGAGATCTAATGATGATCACATGAATGACAAAAAGGATCAGGTTGATCCTCTTGCTCAAGTTGCTATTGATATCAAGGAGGAGGTTCCTAGTGTACTGAATGTTCCACATCATATGCTGAAAGGACCCCCTGCTTATCCTCAAAGATTAACCAAGAAGAAGGAGGAGAATCAATTTAAGAAATTTGTGGACATGTTTAGCAAGTTATCCATCAACATCATTTTGGTCGATGCATTAATGCAAATGCAGTATGCGAAGTTAATGAAGGAGCTTCTCAATAAGAAGTGTGTCGTTGATGTGGGCACTATGGAAATATCACACAGCTGTAGTGCTATGATGACAAGCAACATTGCTAAAAAATGGGAAGATTCGGGTGCCTTCACCATCCCGTGCACTATCGAAGTGTTTGTGTTTCAAAAGGCCTTGTGTGATTTAGGGGAAAGTATCAAATTTATTCCTCTCGTTATTTTCAAGAAGTTAGGCTTGGGTAATCCCAAGCGTACACCGATGAGATTGCTCATGGTGAATAGGTACATCAAATGTCCGGTAGGGATCCTATTTGTTGTATTGATCAAAGTCAAAAAGTTCATCCTACCCGCCAATGTTATAGTCTTGGATTGTGAAGTGGATCTTGAGGTACCCATCATATTGTGGCGACCATTATTGGCAACTGGGAGAGCTTTGGTTGACGTGGAGCTCGGGGAGCTCAAGTTTTGGGTTGGAAGTGAAGAAGTCATTTTTAATGTATGCCAACCCACGAGACCTTCGGACGAGTTTCAAATTGTATCCATGATCAATGTTGAGGGCAAGTTGGTGGATGCCCATGGTGAGTTTGTAAAGAAAGAGGTACCCAAGCCTATGATGTTGCCACCTTGGCAACAAGATGATACTATGAGGATGTTGAAGGGGCATTTCCCTTTCTAGGGATGGGGCCATGCCAATCGAATTGGCATGCTTTTGAATAATGGTTGAGAATTGAGGTACTATATCAATCCACGACGTAAAATCAAGCGCTTCTTACGAGGTAACCCAAGTGTTTTTACTTTTTTTTATTACCTTTTTTTATTTTTGGTGTGTTTTAGAAATGCATGGAGAAGAAAAATGACTAAGTGGAAAAACAAGACAAAAAGGGATGTGCAGGCTGTCGTGCAGTCCACGCAAGAAGTTATGCATTTTTCACAGAGAACCGCACCTCAAACCAATAAGCTGGGAAGAAAAATGAAAATTAGAGGTGATGTGTGATAGGTTGTGCATTTTGCACCACCCATTGTGCGTGTCACACCTCTATTGCATCCCAAGTCAGAAAGCCAAGCAATTTGTGGGCAAGAAATCAGCTGGTGCAAAGCAATGTCACACGGAGCACCAAGGTAATTTTTTTAATTTTTTGTTGACCTACCTTTTGACCGACCTGACCTGGTGACCTTTCCTCTTCTTTTCTCTTATTTTAAACCGCCACCTTCTTCTTTTCTTACATATTCTTCCATAAAAACCTCCATAACTTCCTCCCAAATCCTCCAAAATCCCTCAAACTTCCACCAAAATCTTTCTCTTTCTCACCCAAACGCATCACCGCCGCTCCACCACCTGGTTGCCACTCATTTCTTTAATTAAAAAAGTGAGTATCCATTGTTCGCACTTCAAAAGCTCTAATTTTTGCTTCTCTCCGTTTAATCTTCACTTGTGATAAGTTCCCTGATGTTAAATACGTATTTTTGTAGAGATTAGAAACTCATATTATGAAGCATGCTCATTAAATCTTTGATGTTGATTTTGGGTGAGATCCAAAAATTTTGGGTCCCCAATTTTGGTGCATATTGTTGATTTTGCTTGAGATTAACTTGATAGAAATTTATGTGATGATGATGCATATTGTTTGTGGTAAATTTTTAGCCTTATAAATTTGTATTTTGGGTGAAGTCTGAGTAACCCACTTGAGTTGGTGCATGATTTGGCCCTATGATAGATTAGATGATGTCATTCTTAAGGGTAAATCGTCATCTTTGCAAGGTTTTTGTTGAATCATGATGTTTGGGGCTGAAATTGTTACTACCATTATGCCCATGATCTGTTTGAATTGAATCTGCTAGTTGGGATAATGTTCTTGGTTGGGGGATATGTAATTGTTGTTAATTGAATGTGTCTCTGCTTGATGTTCCCAATGATATATGGGGTAACATCCTTCTTAAGGGAAATTGTTAAACTTATATTTGATTTTGAAGTGTGTTGAAAGATCCCGGGTAAGTCTAAGTACCCGAATGATTTGGTTTTTGTCATATTATGCTTAGCTCTGTTGAAATTATTGGTGTGTTGCTTGTTTGTAGTGAATTCCACAGGTATTGCTCTGCAAACTGCATATGTAATACACAAGAAAACAAGGAGTTGAGAAATTCCATCTATTTCCTAATGCGTTTCGCATGCAAAGCGTAGATCTTTATGTGCAAAATGCATAAGGCTCTGCACGTCTTTGATAGATGCTGCCAGTTCATTGATTGGAGGGGCAAAGGTTTGTGCGATGCGCACTATGGCTGGTGCAAATCGCACAAGCCCGTCGCACCCTAAAGCAAAATTCCACCAAGTTTCTATTGGCTTGTGCAAAGCCACGTGCAACACGCACTTCTCCATGTACAGTCCGCACGTGAATTGCATAAGGCAACAATCACCTGATGTGTTTTTCTCTTTTTTGCATTCCGTGTCTTCTTAATCAGATAACTTCTTTTATCTTTTCCTCTTTCAAATATTTCCAAAAATACAAAAATATTTTTCCTTTACTTTGAGTACTCACAACCTCCATGTGCAGACTATGACTTCTAGCAGGGGAAACATAGGGCAAAGTTCACGGGGGCAACTAACTCCTCCCTCTTCTATTTCCACCTCTAAGGGCATGAACAAAGCCCCAACACCTTCTCGTGCACAAGTTTCAGAGAAGGAGAGGATTTATTTTGGGGTTGAAGGTATGACGGTCATCTATGACCGTGATAAAAAATGTACCTTCAACACGGAGTAGAGTTTCAACTTGGAAGCAATTGGGGATAATCTACTCAACATCCCCGAATAGTTCACCAACCCCCGGTGGTACCCATTCCAAGATCTACCCTGAGACTACTATGAAGAGGTGGTTCAGGAGTTCTTTGCCATCTATCAAGCCATGTAGGACTCTAAGGGGTATAAGGGAAATGTGGAGAACTACCCTAATTTGGATTTAGTTATTGTTCGAGGCAAGGAAATCCACATCACCCCGGACGCTATAAATTTCGTTTATTGGAGTAACCCAATTGAGCTTGCACCTACACTCAAGGCTAAGTTGATTGTTGTCCAGAAGCCGCTTAATTGGGTTGCTCCTATTATGCTCTTAACACTCCTATCTGGGTCACTATGGGAGGTGATATTTTGAGACGGACTTTGTACTTTAAGGCCCGATTTTGGTATGATTTCATTCGTTCTCGCTTCCTACCTTCTTAGAATGACCAAACTGTCACCCAAGAAGGAGCCATTTTGGTAGCCTCCATTACGATGAGGGATTATATCAACTTTATAGAAATCGCAGCTTTGGTGATAAAGAGAAAAGCACGTAGGGGTGGTGACTCATTCCACTACCATGTGCTCATCAGCAAGCTTTGTGCTAGATCTGGGATTCTTTACTTCGACTTTGACACTCCTACCCCTACCACTGGTGTGCTGGACCTTGACAAGAAAATAGACAGGGATGATCCTAGGTTTAAGAAGCGCAGAATGCAGCCCCTTGAGGACATTGATGTTGGAGATTCTAATGTTGAGCCCACTGCTTCCTCTCCTATTAGATTAGCTTTAAGAGCACCTACTCCCGTGGAGTCAGGACATCCTTCTGCTACTGTACCTCAGGGACCCCCACCTACTTCATCTAGCTTGACCAAAGAGGGTCTCCACAAGATGGTTAACCTTGCCTATTCTAATGATAGGAAGTTAACTGACTTAGCTAACAAGCTATCTGATATGATTAAGAAAGTTAACAAGAAGGCCATGAAGGAGGTGGTGGATAGTGTAAGCAAGTTATGCCAGAGGGTAGATGTCATTGAGGGGGTTGTGAAGGATATAGGAAAGGATTTTGATAAAGCAAAAGGGAAGGCCCTGGTTAATGATGCAGACTTCAGTGCCTTGAATAATGCCATGACTCAGACCCATCACACTCGTGGCCCCATGGATGACTTGTTCCCATCCTATGATGATAAGGATATGTAGTTGGCTGATGATGAGGATCTAGCTCTCCAGTAGGCACTCAGAGAGTCGATTCTCACTCTGCACTCCTAAAAGGGTGGTGCAGGTTCCAGTGCAGAGGCAGTAGAGCAAATAGATGACGAAGAGTAGTCCTCTAGGGAGTTGTTACACCCCATCCTTACTTACTTGAGCTTAAAGCATTAAGGGCGATACTTCTTTTTGTGGGGGAGGTGGTGTTTATTTGATTGTATTGTTGGATGCCCATGTTGGGCTTTGAGATATTTCTTTCTATTTCCCTTGTTAGGTTGTGACATTTTTTCCCTATTAGACAGTTTTATTTGGCCCTTGTCGGGAATGTGTTAGATGATTGTGATATTACCCTTACCGGGCCTTCTATTTATTTAGTTTTGTTGATTAGTGCTTAATTATGCCCTTGTCGGGCTTAATGCCTTATTTTTGATGAATTTTGTGATATTGTCGGGTTGGTTCTACACGATTCTATTGTTTCACTACCCGTGCTTTGCAAACGCGCTTAGTGCCTTCACCAAGGCTTGTTTACAAATGGTTCATGAGTGCTTATGTCTTTGATTGCCTTGTTAATAGTAGATTAGTGAATAAACTCCGAGGGTTTTCTTCATACCACGGTTTTTTCCCAAGGAGCAAAATATTTTTATTATTTATTTCTTTTGTTTATTTTTTGTATTGAACTGGGTTGGTGTTTCCCTATTATAGATTAAGAGGCGACTTTCTTAAGGGAAAATGCCAAGTTTTAGTTTAAAATTGAGTCCGTATTTTGCTTGCCTCAAAATGGGCCCACCAAAAAAAATCTTGGCAAGAGGTTTTTTAAAATTGAAGGAAAAAGGGAAAATGATTTTGAGTAAAGCATTCTCTTGTCATGACTTGCACACTCCCCATTTGGCTTGATCGATTCACAAACAAGTGTGTTAAGAACTTGGAATAGTTTGTTAAAAGTCATTTGTCCCAATTGATTTTGAGACTCGTTGTGATAATTCTTGTGTTGTGATACCTTGTGTGTTAAGGATATACCTAGTTCTTGTGTGCATTTGTTGTCTAGAACTTACCCCGAATGTTATTCAAAGAAACATTTTAGAGTAAATCGAGCTTGAAAAATGACCTTAGGCCCTTTTTGAATAGCCACTTCACCCAAATTGACTTCTCTTTACATTGGTCCTAATAATCCCCTTTGAGCTTGTGACTTTTATTTTGCACCTTGTTGATACCTTGACCTTTTTTGAAACCTAAACTTTTGCACCCATCCTCCCTAATAGAGTGAAAGGGAAACATAGGCTAAACGCGTAAGTTTAGGGGGGAATTGAAATGATAATATATAGGCAAATGCCTAAGTTTGGGGTTGTATGTACTAAGATGGAGAAGAAAAAGGAGTTGTTCTTTAATGTAAGGTAGCACCTTATGAATGAAATGAAAATTCCTCCAAAATGCCCAATGAAATGAGCAAAATGAAAGAAAGAAAGAAATTAGTGCTACCAAGTGAAGGTGATATAAGGATGTCAAATGATCAAGTTTGAAGGGAAAGTTTAGGATTGTGTGAGGGAGAAACAAGGTGAAGTCATTGTTCAAAAATGTGAGCAGTGTTTTGAAATGATCGCAATGAGCATTAGGGAGGTTTAGTCACTTGAGTCAAATTCAATCCTCACCTTAGCCCTAGCCAACATCGTAACCATCAAGTCCCTAGTGATTCTGAGCTTGGTAACTCTACATTAGTGGCGAATTACATAAAGGGCAAGCCTATGGTTCGATATTGTACACTTAACTTCTTTGAGAGAGTGAGGGTCTTTTGGTTCTCTTATAATCTCTTTGTCTTGTGTATTGCATGATTGTGAGTGGGATTCTCTCTTATGTTGAGTGGCATTGCACACTTGAAAGGAATGATGAAGTCCTTATTTCAATTGAGAAGAATGAGTGAGATAAGTTATGTGACAAATCTCGAGGCAAACCTTGAAGGTCCATGTCAATAACTTGAGAAGCTTGATCTGGTTTTGAACAACAAATTCCCCTATTTTTGGATGAGAAATTCCTTTTGATGAATGTTTTGAAATGAGCAATTACCTTGAGAATGTGATGGTCCAAATTGAGATGAGCATTGTAGTTGAATCTTTTTGTTTGAGACTTTTTGTTTGCTATTTTTCTTAGTTTTTAGAATAGAGAAATCTTGTGTGCACCCCATAGAATTTTAGAGCATAATTCATTCCTTACTTTGTGAGTATCTTGCTTGAGGACAAGTAATAGTTTAAGTTTGGGGGTTTGATAAGTTGGTAATCTACCAACTTATTGAGCCTTTATTCATGAATTATTGCCATATTTTGATAAGATTTAGAGGTACTTATTGCCTTTATTGATGCAAATGCAGGTACTCTTGGTCAAAAGTAGAAAACAAGGAATTGGACCCAAAAGAGCTCAAAAAGAGTTGAAGTGTAAAGGTGATCAAAATCAATGAAGAATCTACCGAGAAGTGCGATCCACAAGCTACTCGCACAATGCATGAGGTGGACCGCACCTCCCTTTGTATGACACCCAATAAACAGCTGAAGTCACTGGTTTGAGATTTGAAGCTGTGCGACGTGCACAATGCATGGTGCGACTGCACATCTTGTCGCATGTCGTATCGCACCACACCCAAGGGGTAATTTTATCAACTTGTAAGTGATGTTTTGGGAAACTTCTAAAGCCCTTTTTGGGATGTGTACTTGATAGTTTTTTGGATATTTTTTAGACAATATTGAATAGTTTTTCATAGAGAAAGTTTCCCAAGGAAGATAGTGAGTGAACTTGAATTTTCTCATCTTCTACCTTGAGATTCCACCATTATTGTACAAATTGAGCTTGGATATTAGCACAACTATGAATGGAAATTTGAATTATCCAATTGGTATAATCTCTTATTTCCTTAGCATGAGTGGCTAATTTCCTTGTCTAGGGGTATGTGTATGATCGATATTTGAATTTGGATATGGGTCTTGTTTAATTGTGCTTATAATTACTAAATTTATGTGGGTCTATTGAATTCTCTATGTTTTAATTCTAAAATTGATGGTTGCAAATATTGGTTGAACTTACATCGTTGTGTTCTTGCTTGAAAGAGGTGTTCATGATTTGGATGAGAATTCAATAGTGGGTACTAGGTATTTCCATCTTAATTGAGGCTAGAAATAGCTTAATCACCGGAAAACACCCATTTAAGAGTCTAAGCTAGAAATAGTATGACTTCCCTAAGCTTGTATTGGTTGGTTTATGTTGAAACCATGGTGTTTGAACAAAGACCATTGGATAAATATTTGAAAGATCGAAAGATTTACATTCATGACTAAAACCAATGCTACCCATATCATTTATTAAGAATTTGCATAATTGAGCAAGTACCCTAACCCCCGTTCGAATCCCATCAGAAACATACCCCTATTCATCCTCTCATTTGATTACAAATCCCTTGCTTACTTTACTTTCTTATTGGAATTGCAATTGTGACAGATTCCCAATACCCTGTTTTCCCCCCAATTTACTTTTTATGTTATTTGAATAATTACTCTCTTCTTGATTGATATATGATAATTTCTTGGCAACTCATCATAACCATTCTCTGTGGGATCAATCCCGACTCCCATTGGGAATATAAATTTTGTTTTGCTTTAACGATAGCTATCAACTCCTATTGGAGAGTGTGTTTGAGTGTTATCAAACCTTAACCACCGGAATCTCTCTAGACCTCAACCGCCTAACATCCCAAGCTAAAATGAATATTGGCTCCCCCTCAAAAGTCAAATGATCATCCAACTAAACTAAATCCCACTGAAGCACGTGAGACTCATATGGAATATAACTAAGGAGTATCGACACATGGAAAATAGGATAAATAGCATAAAAATATGGAGGAAAGGCTAACTCATAAGCAACATCACCCACTCGCTGAAGAATCTCAAGTGGCTCGATATACCTGGGGCTAAGATTACCCCTCCTCCCCAACCTCAACACGCCCTTCATGGGAGACACATGGAGGAACACATGATCACCAACCCAAAACTCTAAGGTACAATGCCTACGGTCTGCGTAACTCTTTTGTCTACTCTGAGCTGCCCAAAGTCTATCCTGAATCACCCGAACACTATCCAAAAACTCATGCAACAAATCTATACTCTACGGCCTGACATTGAAAGCATTAAATAACCCAATAAGAGACCTACACCACCTACCATAAAATTCCTCAAATAGAGGCATCTGGATACTGACACGCCCAAACTACAACTCAATTAAGAAGCGTAAATGGTCATTGTCAAATATAGAACCCAACAAAGGTTGGGGTCGATCCCACTGGGAATAAGGTGCAAATTAAGTCGTTAGTAATTTAGATGACTAATAATCAATAATTTCTGGTGAATGGGGGGTTTGTATGGATCAAACTTTAATTGTTTCAAATAACAAATTGCAAGTTTAACGAGTAAAATTCAGTAGAAGGGGTGAACTAGGGAAGTGTTCACCCTGGCTCAATCAACAACCTTAGGCTAGAGTTAAATCGAGTTCTTTTCATATGCATAACATGAAGTAATTGAATTCATTCCTACGTCTAAACGTTTCTCAACCAAATAGATGTTTTTCTTTTCAATTCTCTCGAACTTGAAAAGATACAATACAAAACTCAATTTACACCCCAAGTAGGTTAACCTCGCTAGAGCGTCAATCATTAGACGGGAGTTAGTAGTCCCGAATCCTTGTTGTTAATCTAATTTTCTGGGTTTTAATTCCTTTGTTCAAGCAAATCAAACCTAGGCATGTTCTAATGTTTGCAACCACTAGAAGACGGTAAAAACGTAAGATTAACAACGTGATATTCATACAAAACAAACCCAATATCACCCGAACCCTAGATTATGACTTTTGTCATGGCTCCCACAACCCTAGTTGTGGGAGTTTTAGCCACTCATGCTTGCAAAATGAAAGAATGAAGTAATAGTATTCATAATAATAAGAAAAGATTCTTACAAAATAGATGAACACAAGCTTCAAGCTTTCCAAGAAAAATAAGCCAAAATCCCAAGAACAATCGTCGAAGAAGAAGAAGAAAACGTGTTTGTGTTGTATTTTCTCCTCCCAAACTCATCCAAAACATTAGAAAAAGTATCGGGTAATGAATAATAAAATAACCCTAACACAGGGTATTTATAGTAGTCCAGGAAATAAAGTCCAAAAATAGAATTTTTGGAATCCTGCTTTGTATTTGGTGGCCCACTTGACGGACCGTCACATGAGTGACTGGCCGTCAGGGTGGCCGTCGCCACTATCTAGTGGGTATGCTGCCGTTGCTTCATCTTGGTGGCCTGGGTGACGGCCCACCAAGTGTGTGGTGGCCAGTCATGCCAGCCACCACTCTTATCCAGTGTTGCTGCCAGACTTGGTGGCTTGGCTGACGGCCCACCAAGTGTGTGGTGGCCAGTCATGCCAGCCACCACTCTTATCTAGTGTTGCTGCCAGACTTGGTGGCTTGGCTGACGGCCCACCAAGTGTGTGGTGGCCAGTCATGCCAGCCACCACTCCTATCAAGTGGAGCTCTTTGATCATATTTCCTTTCTTTTCTATCTTTGTCTCCATTTCCTGCAAATATAACATAAAACATCAAAAACGACAACGGTTGCTTGAAAACTCACGATTATTCTTAGTTAAAGAAGTCAAATGTGCCATAGAATGGCGGCACATCAACACCCTCAACTTAAAACGTTCGCTTGTCCTCAAGCAACATGAAAACAAAAACAAAAAGATGACTCAACTAAGAAAACAAACACGTGTCACTAGCAAATCATGGCCATTCAACAGCTTATTCAATTTAAATCAAGCCCCCTGGTAACACACAAATGTATGAAAAGCTAACTTGTAAGGATCCAAACATGTCATTCTGATATGATAGAATATTCTGCATACACACACAACAGCTATCCCAACAGTCAGTAGATAATACAGAAATCCCGGTGCCCTCACCACAAAGAAGTCCCACACACAAGATTTGGGACTAGGTAAGGCGCTCACACTCACAAACGATTTCAAACAATGCACATGCGATGCCATAAGCTTGCCCTTGCTATTCTATTTCAGTTTTTCAGAAAGCCGCTCAGGATCACTACAGGACTTGTTTTGGCTTGTAATGAGGCTTCGGGTGCAGGTAGGATACATTTAGGGGTTAGTGACTAAGCCCTCCTTGGAATCACCGACCTACTATTTCCACTTAACTTTACTTCGTCCATCCTTATTCACCTTTTTATTCCCTTCTTTCTAGCTACAGGTGCGGCCTCTTTATTTAGACAATTCTTTTTCATCTCTTTTTCATTTCTTTTTCTTCTTTTTCTTTCTTTTATTAGGCACACACCTGTAATTTTCATTCTATCCACAACCAATCTTATCCATCCTATTTTTCTTATCATTTACCTCTATAGTAGCCACCCTCAACTTAGGCTGATTGCCTGAGTTGAGGTGCACGATGTCCAAGGAAGGACCAGAGCCAAAATAGAGACTCAAAGTTAAAAGGGAAAGGTAAGAGGTTATCGGAAGAACAAAGTCAACTTAACCCCATTTTTCTTATCATGTACCTCTACAGTAGCCACCCTCAACTTAGGCTAATTGCCTGAGTTGAGGTGCACGATGTCCAAGGAGGGACCAGGGCCAAAATAGAGACTCAAAGTTAAAGGGAAAGGTAAGAGGTTATCTGAAGAACAAAGTCAACTTTGGTTCAAACAGGGATCAAAGGGGTTATTTACATTTGGATGGTCTTTTAGGCTAAGTGGACTGCACACAGAAAAAAAAGGGCATGTGATCCTTTCCTAAGCAACTAACTTTGAACTTAACAAAATAGGTCGGGCAAGTTCTAGATGCATGCACAGAGTAAGAATTTATAACAATAATCTCACACACACTTGGCACCAAGAAACCATACCACTACCAACTATCAAAATAACAGCTCGGCTTAAGCACAATTATTACAATTACACACACAATGACATTCAGGGATCTAGAACAGTTAACCAGTTCAAACATAAGTACAAATTAAACATTTTTCAGAGGGGGACTCCTTTTCAGTTCAACTTTCAAAAAGCCATGCTTGCTATAGACACCACAATACAACACAAACAAAATTTAAAATGACAACCTAAACATGCCGGTTCTACTAGATAGCACACCGAGGGAAAAGAAACACGGCAACAAAAACCCTCGGAGGTGATGGACTCACAGGTATCCCAACACCCTCAACTTAGACTCATGCATTGTCTCCAATGCATACATGTGAAAGCTAAAACTGTGAGAGAAGGAATACCTGTGAAGCCCTTAGGCCTCAGAATCTGGTACGATGTTGGAGACCGTCGGGGTCTCCAAGGTAGAAGTAGTCTCTGGAACAGGTGCAAGCAACATCAGCCAGTTGAGCTCTAACTTTCTCTTTTATCGGCTCCTCGGCTATTCGAGACAACTTCGTCACTCTTTCTAACTCATTTTCCTTGTTGGTTCTCTTCCGGTGTTTTCTTTTCTTTGATTTGTTCTCACCGCCTGCATCTATAGGTTTCTCTACCTGCGATCCCAACATCCTCCTCATAACAACTAGGGTCTCAACAACACCCTTCTCCTCAATATGCACATCCGTAAGGGCTTCATCAATAACATTGATAACCGAGACCACCCTCATGTCTCTTGGTGGCTTCATCAATTTACACACATCAAACTTGACCAATTCATTGTTCAGTCTGAATGTCAGTTCATTTATTTCCATGTTGACCAGCACTCTTGCAGTGGCTAACAATGGTCATCCCAAGATTATGGGAACTTCAAAGTCCACTTCGCAATCTAAGATTACAAAGTCAACTGGGAATATAAACTTACCAATCTTCACTAGCACATCATAAAATATTCCCACCGGTCGCTTTACTGAACGGTCAACCATTAACACCCTCATGGTAGTTGGTTTAGGGGCTCCCTAGCCCAACTGCTTATAGACTGCTAGCGACATCAAGTTGATGCTAGCACCAAGATCACATAAGGCTTTTTCAAAATTGAACTTCCCTATTGTACAGGGAACAGTAAAAGCACTTGGATCTTCTTTCTTTTGCACTAACGATCTTGAAGAAATAGCACTGCAGTGGTGGAGGTTATCTTCCAGTTCAAAGCTTACTGACTTCTTCTTGTAAATAAAGTCCTTCATGAACTTGGCATATCCGGACATTTGCTCAAGAGCGTCCACCAATGGGATGTTCACTGATATCTGCTTGAGCATGATCATGAACTTGTGGAACTTGCTATCTTCCACTTTTTTCTTTAACTGTTGTGGGAAAAGAGGAGGTGGCCGAGGCATCATAGTTGGAAGTTTTTCAACTTCCTTGCCTCTATCCGTGAGCACTTGAGTAGCATCCTCTACCATATTTTCATCCGCAACATCACCTTTCTGAGTCTGAATTACCAAATGTGATTCTGATAATGTTTTACCGCTTCTCATAGTGATTGCCATACAACTCCCATCATTTCTCAGGTTTTGAATGGTGTCACTCGGCAAGGTACCTATCTTCCTTTGATTTAGAGACGCCGAGATTTGACTCACTTGTTGCTTTAATTGCTTGATCGAGGTGGAATATGAATCCACCACCCGACTCATTACTGATAATTCAGTCCTCATCTCCTTTACCCCAGAGCCAGTTGATTCTACCTTTAACAACATCTTAGCCATCATATTCTCCAGTTTAGACGTCCCTGACTCATTGCTAGCTTTGTCACGATTACCAGGTGGTATATATAATCCACTTCTGTCATCTTTGCTCCTCCAATCACCTTGCTCTCGACTCTTATAACCCGGCTTTTCATAGTAATTATTCCGATCTTGGTTTCCTTGGCCATAAGCCTGGAAACCACCCAAATAATTGGCCTCCTCATCAGACCCAGACTCTTCTGATCTACTTTTGGAACCCACAACTTTCACTTTCTCAATACCTCCTGACAACAAATTCTTTGTCAGTAGGTCCATTTGAGTTTTCAGATGGGCCATATCTTGGTCCCGCTCTTCCTCCTTCCTGCGCTGCTCTGCTGACATACCAACTGCATAAGTGCTAGATGCTACCTCTGTATCCCGTGTATGCCAGGCCCTGTTGGTTTTGGTGAGCTGGTCCAAAATAGTTGTGGCCTCAATAAAAGTGAGACCCATAAATGCTCCACCTGCTGTGTTATCCAGTGTTGGCTTGGTAGACAAATTCAGTGCCCTATAGAATGCCTGCATCAAAAAATTGTCGATCAACTGATGGTTTGGGCATTGTGTCAGCTTTTTCTTGAACCGCAACCAGGTCTCATGTAAGGCCTCATGAGGTTGTTGCCTAAAATTGCTGATTTCGTCCCTCAACTGTATCATCCTAGAGGGAGGAAAGAACCTTTCTAGGAAAGCTCCTTTCAACTCTCCCCAGGTTGTTATAGAATTGGGAGTTAGGTCAGTCAACCATATCACTGCTTCATCAGACAGAGACAGCAGGAACAACCTAAGCCTGATGGCCGTCTGATTCACTCCCGGCAATTCAAACGACTTGCATATGCTCACAAAATTCATCAAGTGCCTGTTGGGGTCATCACCAGCCACACCACAAATAACCCTCTCTAATTCAACAGCTGAATCATTGTGCTAGTAATGTTGAACTTGGCCCCGGGTGCTAGCGGAGGAAGAACAATGGCGCCCGTAGCACCAACTCCATGTAATGCCATATCATCCTTGATATCCTCAGCATTCAAGTGATGCTGAGCCCGTTGAGCCTGTTGTTCTGCAGCGAGCCTTGCTTCCTCCTGTTGTTGTGCATTCATGGTTTGCCTTAGCGTTCTTGCGAGCTCGGGGTCATAGGGTAATATTGGTTCACCCAAGCGTCGGGTACTTGGCATGCACAACTCTGTACCCTGTAACAAACAAAAACAAAAAATAAAATTAAAAGCAGGAAATATGACTAAGAGTCAAATAAATACACCGGACTTAATAAACAACCGTATTCCCCGGCAACGGCGCCAAAATTTGATACGCCCAAACTACACCTTAATTAAGAAGCGTAATTGGTCGTTGTCAAATATAGAACCCAACAAAGGTTAGGGTCGATCCCACGGGGAATAAGGTGCAAATTAATTCGTTAGTAAGTTATGACTAATAATCAATAATTTCCGGTAAATGGGGGGTTTGTATGGATCAAATTTTAATTGTTTCAAATAACAAATTGCAAGTTTAACGAGTAAAATTCAGTAGAAGGGGTGAACTATGGAAGTGTTCACCATGGCTCAATCAACAACCTTGGGCTAGAGTTCAATCGGGTTCTTTTGATATGCATAACACGAAGTAATTGAATTCATTCCTACATCTAAACGTTTCTCAACCAAATAGACGCTTTTCTTTTCAATTCTCTCGAACTTGAAAAGATACAATACAAAACTCAATTTACACCTCAAGTAGGTTAACCTCGCTAGAGCGTCAACCATTAGACGGGAGTTAGTAGTCCCGAATCCTTGTTGTTAATCTAATTTTCTGGGTTTTAATTCCTTTGTTCAAGCAAATCACACCTAGGAATGTTCTAATGTTTGCAACCACTAGAAGACGGTAAAAACGTAAGATTAACAATGTGATATGCATACAAACCAAACCCAATATCACCCGAACCCTAGATTATGACTTTTGCCATGGCTCCCACAACCCTAGTTGTGGGAGTTTTAGCCACTCATGCTTGCAAAACTAAAGAATGAAGTAATAGTATTCATAATAATAAGAAAAGGTTCTTACAAAATAGATGAACACAAGCTTCAAGCTTTCCAAGAACAATAAGCCAAAATCCCAAGAACAATCGAAGAAGAAGAAGAAAACGTGTTTGTGTTGTATTTTCTCCTACCAAACTCATCCAAAACATGAGAAAACTTATCGGGTAATGAATAATAAAATAACCCTAACACAGGGTATTTATAGTAGTCCAGGAAATAAAGTCCAAAAATAGAATTTTCGAAATCCTGCTTTGTATTTGGTGGCCCACTTGACGGACCATCACATGAGTGACTGGCTGTCAGGGTGGCCGTCGCCACTATCTAGTGGGTATGCTGCCGTTGCTTCATCTTGGTGGCCTGGGTGATGGCCCACCAAGTGTGTGGTGGCCAGTCATGCCAGCCACCACTCTTATCCAGTGTTGTTGCCAGACTTGGTGGCTTGGCTGACGGCCCACCAAGTGTGTGGTAGCCAGTCATGCCATCCACCACTCTTATCCAGTGTTGCTGCCAGACTTGGTGGCTTGGCTGACGGCCCACCAAGTGGGTGGTGGCTAGTCATGCCAGCCACCACTCCTATCCAGTGGATCCCTTTGATCATATTTCCTTCATGTTCTATCTTTGTCTCTATTTCCTGCAAATATAATATAAAACATCAAAACCGACAATGGTTGCTTGAAAACTCATGATTTTTCTTAGTTAAAGGAGTCAAATGTGCCGTAGAATGGCGGCACATCAGATACTCAAATGAAAGTTACTATTATAAGCAAACTCTGCCAAGGCCAGAAACTGGTCCCACTGACCTCTAAAATCTAGAACACAGGCATGGAGCATGTCCTCAAGAACCTGAATAGTCGCTCAGACTTTCCATTATTCTATGGGTGAAATGCCATGCTAAGATCAACTCGAGAACCCAACTCTTCCTGAAATGCCCTCCAAAAGTGAGAAGTAAACTACATACCCCTATCTAAAATAATGGACACTGGCACACCATGAATATGTACTATCTCTCACATGTAGATCTGAGCCAACCTCTCGGTACTAAAGAAAGACTGAATGGGTAGAAAGTGAGCAAACTTAGTCAACTGATCCACGATAACTCAAATGCTATCAAAACTATGAAAAGTACGCGGTAAGCCAACTACAAAGTCCATAGTAATCCGCTCCCGCTTCCACTAAGGAATGGGTAAACTCTGAAACAAACCACAAGGTATCATATGCTTGAACTTCACCTGCTGATAGTTCAAGCACCGAGATACGAACTCTGCTATATCTCTCTTCATCCCACTCCACTAGTAATGTTGTCTCAAGTCCCTATACATCGTAGCTGCCCTGGGATGAGTGGAATATCTGGAAGAATGAGCCTCCTGCAATATCAACTGAATCAAGTCACCAACTCTCATAACACAGATACGGCCCTCGAATCTCAAGACACCCTCTGAATCTAAGGATTCCTTGCTGGCCTCACCACTCAACACCTAATCTTGGAGCCCAGAAAGCTGACTATTCTTAAACTTCCACTCTTGAATCCGCTCCCACAATATAGATTAAGCCTCAACTTGGGAAAGAATACTCCTTGGGTCAGAAATGTCAAGACAAACTAATCTATTGGCTAAAGACTAAATATCCAATGCCAAAGGCCTCTTAGAAATTGATAGGAAGGCTAAACTACCCATACTCACTGCCTTTTGACTCAAGGCATCTGCTACCATATTTGCCTTGCCTGAATGATAAAGAATAGAGAGGTCATAGTCCTTCAACAACTTTAGCCACCTCCACTGCCTCAAATTCATATCCTTCTGGCTCAGAATGTACTGTAGGCTATGATGTCAGTGAATATCACATGATTAACACCATATAGGTAGTGCCTCCAAATCTTAAGTACAAAAACTACCACCGCCAACTCCAAGTCATTGGTGGGATAGTTGCACTCATGAACCTTTAATTATCTAAAAGCATATGTTATCACTCGGCCCTATTGCATCAGAACACAGTCGAACCCAACACCTGAAGCATCACAATAGACTGTAAAACCCTAGCCCTCAACTGGAAGAGTCAATATCCGAGTTGTAGTCAATAAGGCCTTGAGCTTCAAAAAGCTCGCCTCGAACTCATCAAACCACTGAAATGGAACATCCTTTCTAGTTAGTCTAGTCAATGGTACTATAATGGAAGAGAAACCCTTGATAAACCGCCTATAGTAACCAGCCAACCCAACAAAACTCTGAACCTTGGTAGGAGAAATGGGCCTAGCCCAATCACAAACTGCCTTAATATTTGCTGGGTCTACCATGATCCTATCCTTGGACACCAGTGCCCCAATAATGCTATAGACTCAAGCTAGAACTCACACTTTAAGAACTTGGCATAGCAGATGATCTTTCAAAGTATGGAGCACAATCCTCAAATGCTGCTCATGCTCCTCCCTACTCCTAGAGTATACCAGAATGTCATCGATGAAAACTAACATGAAGGAGTCCAAATAAGTCCTAAATATGTGGTTCATCAAGTCCATGAACACGGCTGAGGCATTGGTCAATCCAAAAGACATCACCGGGAACTCATAATGGTCGTAGCGAATCCTGAAGGCTATCTTAGAGATGTCCACCGCCTGAATCCTCAACTGATTGTAATCTAATATCAAGTCAATTTTTGAAAATATGGATGTACCCTAAAGCTGATCAAATAGGTCATTAATACATGATATCTGATACTTATTGTGAGACCTTGTGTTTTTTCACATAATATACGTAGCGTGGCATGAGTGTATGATGTGTATATGACTTGGTATAGCACGTTGGGAGAATAACATTGCAAATGGGTGATAATATCAAAGAATTAAACTAAGGTTTTAGCTCAAAAAATCCCTTAAACAAAAGTTTGAGTTAAAGAAATACCTCGTGTAACACATCGCCCGTTCAGAAGGTTTAAATTAATCCGTACCTTTGGGGTAAGACTAATGGTGTATAATATGCTAAGAAAGATGTGTTATGAGGTATTATAATGACAAAATGGTCGTATATTAAGTTTTGAAGTCAAGCAAGTTGCGAAATAAAAGTAGGCAAAAGTTATCGTAAGTTTCTTTGATAAATTTTTTGAACTTTGAGTCAAATGTCTCGAAGCTTTTCTCCCAATATATAAGGAGTTAGAGGGGGCCCAACCCTGAAACCTAAACCCAAAACCCTAAACCTAAACCTTAAACCCTAAACCCTGAACCCTGTCATCACTCCTCTTAAGAACACCATCAAACAAATTCAAAGTGCTACAGCCGACTTCTTTTGGGGATGGAAAGATGACAAGAAAAAATACCATTGGGCTTCATGGAAGACTCTTAGTTATCCTTATGATGAAGGAGGCATTGGTGTGCGATAGATTGCGGATGTATGTAAAGCTCTTCATTTAAAGCAGTGGTGGATTTTTCGCACTAAAACTACTCTGTGGGGTGACTTTCTAAGAGCCAAGTATTGTCAACGTGCCAACCCCATCATCAAAAAGTGGGATACTGTCTATTCTTTAGTATGGAAGCTCATGATGCACAACAAACACATTGCTGAACTTCATATTCAATGGAGAATGCACTCGGGTACTTGTTGTTTTTGGTGGGATGACTGGCTTGGGGTTGGACCCTTAGCAAATTTTAGACAGGAAGCGGGTAGAGATAATAATATCAAAGTGGTTGCTTTTCTTATCGACGGACAATGGAACATAGAGATGATAAATTATGTCGCTCCCCCTCTGCTCATTCTTCTTATTATCTCCACAAGAATTCAATTTCATGCTACGACTCTGAATCACCCTATATGGAAGCTCAATATAGATGGTAATTTCACTTGTTCTTTGGCTTGGCATCTTGTGAGACACCAGAAATCCAAGACCTTGTCGGATCACTTTACGTGGCATAAAAATATTCCTTTCAAATGCTCTTTCTTGCTATGGAGAGCTTTTAGAGGAAAATTGCAAACATATGAAAAAATCACAAAGTTTGGCCATGACCCTTCAGATTGTTATTATTGTCATAGTCCTAGATCGGATACCATTAAGCACATCTTCATTAATGGCCACTTTGCTCAAAATATTTTGTGCTTCTTCTTGATTTTCTTGGGGATTAGTCATGAAAATTCCTCGCTAAAGACTACTATTATGGTTGGTGGCTATTCAAGTATAGTAATGATGCTCATAAATTGATTCTCCAGACCACCCCATATTCATTTGATGGAACTTATGGAAAAATATATGTGCAAGCAAATATGGGAGTAAAAGCTCGAATCTAGCAAGGGTCAAATATGCGGTGTTCAAAGATATCTCAAATCTACTAAGAGTTGCATTTCCTCACATCCAATGGCCTGCTAACTGGATCCATACTATTTCCTGTATAGAAAAATGCACTCAAGAGATAAGATCATTAAAGTCACCTGTATTAAACTAAAGCTTGGTTTCGTTAAGCTTCACAGTGATGGTAGTGCTTTGGGCAATCCAAGTATCATTGGTGCAGGTGGTATTTTGAGAGATCATATTGGCATACTTATCTTTGCCTATGCCATACCATTAGGCGAAGTTACTGATAACACTCAAGAATACTCTCCTATTAGGAGGTATCGGCGATCGTTAGAGCAAAACATATTTATAGTTCCCAATGGATGTAGGGGTCGATCCCACAGAGAATTTAGAGTTTAGCCTAGGTGATTATAAAACAGAGTTCATAACAAGAGTGATTAATATAAAAAAGGGGGGAATTGGAAATCTGTCACAATTTCGCAATTCAACAAAGTAAAGCAATAAAGTAAAATGGGGTGTAGGCAATAGAGAAGAATACTAGGGATATGTGTCAAATAGGACTCGAACATAGGATAAGGTGATTGCTTATTCATGCAAATTCATACTAAACGACATGGGTAACCTTGGTTTTAAGTATGGTTATTTATCTCTCGACCAACAACCATATATTCAATAGTCTCAAGTCAAGCACTATTGATTAATTACTAAACAACCAAGCTAATGTTTAGGGAGGTCATACTATTTCTAGCTTTAGACCCTTAAATGGGTGATTCCATCGATTAGAGCTATTTCTAGCCTCAATCTAAATGGAAGCCCAAGTTCCTACTAGTAATTTCATATTCGAAGTTATGATTTTCTCTATCAAGAAAGACCACAACCAAGTAAGGAAAATTAATGTTTGCAACCACCAATTTTAGAGTTAAAATATAGTGAAATCACTAGACACATGTCAATAAAGCAATTATAAACAAAAATTAGCAACACCCACATCCATTTATCAAGTACCCATCATCAACACATCCCTAGATAAGAGGTTTAGCTACTCATGCTTAAGGAAAGAGGTATACCAAATGGGTAATTCATTTTTCTTTCCATTCAAACTAAATTTCTCAATATCCAAGCTTAATTTGTACACAAATGGTGGTTCTAAGAATTGGGAAGAAAGAATTTGATGAAACCCTCTTCTTGTTTTTAGAAGAAAAAACTTGTTCACAAAGCTAAGAATATTTTTCAAAATTCAGAACTATCAAAACTATTTACAATTGTACCTAAAATAGGTTTATAAACATTCCCAAAACATCACATAAATTTGGACAAAATTGCCCTTCGAGTGGTGTGCAGTGCGATGTGCAGTTTGTACGTCAGCATGTACGCGTCGCACACCCTCTTTAGCGACTCAGGCCAATTGGGAAGCTTCATGCAAAGAGGGGTGCAGTTCGCACAAGGCATTGTGCACGTCGCACAGCGACTGCACCCCTTAGAATATCCTTCAGTGAACTTTGAGCTCCATGCGGTGGAAGGTGCATTCCACACCAAGGAATGTGTGTGTCATACGAGCTCCACATCTCTCAGCAAAATCTTTATCTTGTTTTCTCACTTCACTCCTTTTTGGCTCTTTTTGGGTCCATTTCCTTGTTTTCTATCTTTGATCACAAGTAACTGCATAGACATCAATAAAGGCCATAAGAACCTCTAAATCTCATAAAAACATAGCAATAATTCATGAGTAAAGGCTCAATAAGTTGGTATATTACCGACTTATCAGGCACCAATAACCAAGTGGAGTTAGAGGCAGCTAATTATGGTCTCAGATGGTGTGTACAACAGGTCTTCTAGTACGTCATTCTTGAAGTTGACTCGGAGTTGCTTACTAAATGGATCAATCTTTAGATTGAACCTCCTTGGACTCTTCATCACCTTACTCATTTGCTTACTGATATATCTAGAGTTATCCAGCACTTCATGTGTGTCCACGTCTATAAAGAAGCTAATTCCACCGTAGATACTCTCTCCATGTATAGTCACAGTCTCACTATGCCAGGCCACTTCACTACCCCACAATAATTACCACATTATGTTTGAGGCATCTACCACTTAGACAGGATTGGTCTTACTAGTCTCAGACGAAGAAAGACCAAAAGGATCAAGAAGCTGCCATGATTGTCTTTCTAGTATTGTATCTACGGATTAAGCACACAGTTGCAGCTTGTGTGGTTCCACTACATTCTTTTTGTTAATACTTGATGTTCTTCATCTAGGCTGTTTTCAGTTAGGTTATAGCTTCTATGAAGAATTCCTTCTTTTTTTCTAGGCATTTCTGTTTATTATGTAAAGGAGAGAGTCTCCCTCATTTACTGCTTTCCTAGATGCTTTGTATTTAGAGGAGTCCTCTCGTAGGTACATAGTTTCTAGGTTTCCATTCTAGTATCAGGGATGAGTTAGTCAGCCTTAGTAGGCTAGCTGACTTATGAACCACCATAGGATCAGAGGTAAGGTTTATGTCCCCTCCTTGAATTTTTCTGCTTTGTTTTTATTTATGTTAAGGCCTGGGGGTGTTGCTCAGCCCCTGACCCCCCAAGGATCATTAAAAAAAACTAAACACTAAACCCTACAAAATTAAAGGTCTACGAGTCTAGTTTTCAATGCACAAAACCTCACGTCAAACCGACATCTGAGTAAAATGTTATAACTATTTTATCACGGACTATCTTGGCAGAAACTAGGTCACGAACCGGGTCACAAACCGAGTCGAGTCAAAATCAATTTAAGGCTGCAAATTAAAGTTTTAACATCATAAAATAGTTTTGAAACTAACATCAAACATAAGATAGGGTTCCAAGAGTGTTTTTGAGTGATCAAGGAGCATTTTTATTGATTTCTATCGCTAAAGTTTGCCCCCATGCCTAGAAATGCTATCTCTATGCGTGGAAACTATTTTCCCCTTCGATAAGCCGTATTTGGAGCTGGTTTCAGAAGATAGAACTTGGTAGTTCTTGGTAGTTCTTGGTGGTTCTTCAATTTTTACACTTGATTTGCTAAGGTAACCATCTCAAGGCTCTTTTATGATTGTTTTTCGAAGTTCTACGGACATTTTATAAAGTTGTGATCCCATGGAAAATCTGCCAATTTAAGCTTAATTATGAACTATTTATAGGTCTATATAAGCTGCATATATATAATGTTTGTGAAGCTTAGGATGTAAGGAACAACTTCTATGAAGGAACTACGAGCATTTTGATGTTCGTTGGAAAGGTATGTTAAGGCTAAGCGTCGTCCTTCTTTTGAGCATGAATTTTAGAAAATTCCTAAATCGTCAAATGCAATATTTTACTATTCTATTGCTAGAAAGACCTTCCGTGAAAGGCATTAGGATCGCAGCTGAAGTATTTTCATGATTCTATTATATTAATATTTCACTCATTCAGTTATATAGGGTATTCCATATTTATATGTCATTTTGTCAAATTCCTTAACTATATGTCTATATATAGGAGTTCATATTCTTCTTTGGATGTTGTGCTTAAAATGATTACAAAGGAACATTAAGAATTTGCAATCAGTCCTCCTTCCTTACTAAAATGTTTTTCGAAAAACTTTAAAATAATACTTTAATTTTCAAAACTCTCAAATGTAACTCGTATGTTTAAACTAATAAATGGTATGGTTTTTAAAATACTTTCTTTTACAATCTATTAAGGAAACATATGTAGAAACTAAGTGAAGCACCTTAAGCTCTTTATGAACATCCACAGGTTTAAGTTACCTTTCTAAAGTGCAGTTAAGTATTCCAATTTATTCTACAAGAATATGAGGTTCTATTAAGCATTTACATGTTATACAAAAGTGATTACGAGATTATGAGAACAAGAATACCAACGGGCCAAGATTGGCAACATGATTTTGGTAACATATATGCATTATGAATCCATGACATTACATGCTATGCATTCTACTCCCAAGCTATAATCGGGAGGTATGAGTCTTATTGCCTATATTTATACGTATGATATATAGATGGTCACAAGTTGGCAAATATGATGTCGGTTAGCTACCGGAAGACACCACCTTTGCTAGCATTTGGTTGGGTATGACATGCATTTGCATTGGTATATGTATACGTATTCACGACATACTATTACACAAGCATACCATGCATATTTGATTTCTATAAGGTCATATGTCGGCCATAGAGGCTATCGGAGTTTTGGTTTCGTGTGGTATCTCTATTACCCTTTTCACATCAGCTATTTATAATTCTACTTTCTGCTTACATATTAGTACATTTTTATTCGTACTACATCCTATTGCCTAGGGATGCTGCATTTTGGTTTCATGCGTGTAGGTCCAGGTAGGGATTCTGATCAATCCCTCCACCAGGATCTGGAGTTTAGTCGTGAGTTGGTAAGATCCACCTTTTCCTGGAGCTATCATAGGATGTTTACTTTTGTTGTACAGTTTCATTATAGTCGGGGCCTTCTCCCGACCAGTGCTTATGAAACTTTTAGAGGCTATTGTGGACACAGTATTCTAGGTTTTGTTTTTGTAGCTTTCACTCTCCAGTCCCTTAGGCTTGGTATGTATATGTAGGTACATATGTATGTCTTCAGTTGTGGCCTCATTGACCTGCCAGTACTTCATTATTTTTAGCTTGTCTACCTTCTTCTATATGACTTGCTATTGTTCAGTTTATGACCTTAACGGCCCAGATTTAGTATTTAAGATGGTGTTCTGCCCAATTTTTTAGGCTCGTAGTTTATTCAGCTAGTAAATTTCAGTGGCTAACTTGGTTAAGGTATCGAGTGCTAGTCGCGCCTCCCCTATTTTGGGGTATGACAAACTTAGTATTAGAGCAGGTCGTGTCCCAGAGAGTTCACAACACACCTATAAGCAAGAGTTTCCTATGATAGCTCTAAGAGTCAATTGAACTCCCGCCCAGTCCGCTACATTTCTTTCAATTGATAGACCATGCTATAGAGTGGAGTTATAAGAACATATGAAATCTAAATCGTGCTTTGTGTTTCTTATCTGACAGAGTACCTACGCTTAGAAGATAGCACAATAAGAGATACGCATGGATCTTGGGGGAAGGTACCAGTCATTCCCTGCTGGGTCAGAGGGATAGAGTTCTCTTGGAGAAACACAGTGAGTCTCTAGCACCCCTAATTCTAGCTTCCCTGACACCTCTTGAATCCCAGGGAGATGTAGTTCCCCCAGCCTTACCAGTTCCATTGGTACTTGGGGCAGCTAGGGACACACAACCTCTATCACCTGTTGTTCCCCCATTAGAGACTTGGGAGCAGCGGATGAGGGAGGTTCAGGAGGCCCTTCTTGGCCAGTTTATCAATTTAAGGCAGGGAAATATGAGCTTGAGGGATTATAGACATAGGTTTAATTCCTTTGCAAGGTATGCACCAGATATCATACGCACCATGAAGGCCAGAGTTCATCATTATGTGGCTAGTTTGGGGTATCATCTGATCAATAACTGTATAGTAGCATCCCTATTCGATGATGTAGATATCTCTCACATACAGGCTTTCGCTCAGACTATAGAGAACCTTTCTCGCCGGATTTGGGACACCCATAGGGACAGGGAGCAGAGTAAGAGAGATTGTACTATGGGGTCTTATAAGGAGCCACAGGGTGATTTTAGGCCTCCACTCCCTCGATATCTACCCTGCCCAGCAAGTAGTGCTCCACTATAGATGCAGGGCCAGCAATTTGATTGTTATAGTCAGTCAAGACCGGGGCAGAGCTCAGGACAGTCTGAGAGCCATCAGAAGGAGCATTCTAGGTAGATAAGTCAACCTTCTCCTCTATGAATACAGTGTGGTAAGCCACACACCGAGCAGTGTATATTGGGTTCAGGTGTATGTTATCACTATAGGCATACATGACATTTTATTAGCTAGTACCCAAGAATGGGAAGAGGTGAGATAGCTCAGACTTCAAGATCTGCAGAAGCCTCTTCACCCTTAGTCTACCCCTCTCAACCAGGCCCACAGTCTACTCAGGGTTATGGTAGGGGGAGAGGTAGAGGAGAGACCTCAGGTTTCAGCAGTGACTAGAACTGCATTCATGCACTCACAGGCCGAGAGGATTTAGAGGCATCCCCGAATGTTGTCACAGGTATATTAAAGATACTTTCTCAAGCTATTTATGCATTGATAGATCCCAACTCTACATTTTCATATATTACTCCATTTATTGCTGATAAGATTTACATGAGATTTGAGTTGTTTCCGCAGTTAGTTAAGGTGTTTATGTCGATTGGTGACTCAATTATAGCTAGTTATGTCTATCAAGGTTGTATGCTATTAATTAATGACTGCCCAACCTCCGCTGATTAAGTTAAATTGACTATGCTAGACTTCGATGTCATTATGGGTATGGATTGGTTGCCAGCTTGTTATGCTAATATTGATTGTTTTGCAAAGCTGGTCAGATTTCATTTTCTAGATGAGCTAGTCTTAGAATGAGAAGGTAATGCAGCCACGCCCAGGGGTAAGTTCATTTCATACCTTAGGGCTCGGAAGTTGATTGCTAAAGGCTATATATACCATCTAGTTCATGTCTGGGATACAGATAAAGAGCCAATGACTCTTCAGTCAATTTCTATTGTGAATGAATTCCAATGATATTCCCTGACGTGCTTCTAGGAATTCCCCCAAAAAGGGAAATTGATTTTGTTATAGACTTGCTTGCTAATATGCAGCCTATATCCATTCCTCCCTATTGAATTGCTACTGTGGAGCTAAAGGAATTAAAGGAATAGCTAAAGGATATGCTCGATAAAGGCTTTATTAGGACAAGTACATCCCCATGGGGTGCTCCAGTGCTATTTGTTTGAAGAAAGATAGCTCTTTGTGGATGTGTATTGACTACATGCAACTAAACAAAGTCACGATCAAGAATAAAGATCCTCTTCCATGGATTGATGACTTGTTCAACTAGTTACCGGGTGCCAAATGTTTTTCCAAGATCGACTTGCGATCCAGTTACCATCAGATGTGAGTTAGGGATTTTTATACACCAAAGACAGCTTTCAGGATGAGGTATGGCCTTTTGAATTCCTTGTCATGTCTTTTAGGCTTACAAATGCCCCAGCAGCCTTTATGGATCTTATGAACTAGGTTTTCAAACCATTCTTGGACGTATTTGTGATTGTGTTTATTGGCGACATCCTAATATATTCACGGTCAGAAGCCAAGCATGCAGACCACTTGCGAGCTATATTGCAGACTCTCCAAGACTATAAATTTTATGCTAAATTCTCTAAATATGAATTTTGGCTAACTTCTATAGCTTTTCTTGGTCATGTTATCACCAGCGATGGTATTAGGGTTGATGGCCAAAATATTGAAACAGTAATGAATTGGACAAGGCCCTTGAATCCGACAGAGGTCTATAACTTCTTAGGCTTGGCAGGATATTAATGCAGGTTTGTGGAGGGATTCTCCTCTATCTACGCACCACTGATGAAGCTGACACATAAGGCATCTATATTTCAGTGGACTGAGGCATGCGAGCAGAGTTTCCAGGAGCTAAAGAAAAGGCTTACCACAGTGCTTGTCTTGACTCTTCTGGATGGCACCGAGGGTTATATTGTATAGTGTGATGCCTCGAGTATTAGCCTAGGCTATGTTCTTATGCAGAATGGAAAGGTTATCGCATAGGCCTCCAGATAGTTGCGGAAACATGAACAAAACTATCCTACTCACAATCTTGAGTTGGTTGTTGTTGTCTTTTCCCTGAAGATTTGGCGGCATCATCTATATGGGGTTCATATTGATATTTTCACCAATCACCAGAGCCTTTAATATTTATTTAAGCAGAGGGAGTGGAACCTGTGACAATGGAGATGGCTAGAATTGCTAAAAGATTGTGATGTTTACATTTTATATCATACCGACAATGCTAATATTGTTGCAGATGCGCTTAGCTGAAAGTTCATAGGTATTCTAAGTCACGTTAAAGCTGATAAGGTTAAAATGACCAAAGATATATGCCAGCTAGCTAGTTTACATGTGTGGTTGTTAGATGCAGAGGATGAAGGTGTTGTCATTCATAATATAGTAGAATCTTCCTTTGTTACTGATGTGAAAGAGAGACAGCATAAGGATCCTTAGTTTATAAAACTGAGGGAAGGGATTCTGCAGAAGCAGCAGCCTTTATTTGAGCTGATTGGGCATAGTGTCATTAGATACCAGGGACACTTATATTTATCGACAATAAGAGAGCTCTGTGCGAGGATTTTTTCAGAGGCCCATTATTCTAGATATGCAGCTCACCTTGGAGCGACAAAAATTTACAGGGACTTTCGTCAAATCTATTGGTGGAATAGCATGAAAAGAAATATCGCCAAGATGTTAGCCCAATTCCCAACTGCTAGCAGGTTAAAGCAGAATGGCCTGGAGGCCTAACTCAGTATATCGAGCTTCCATTATTGAAATGGTACATGATAAATAGGGACTTCATCACCTGTTTTCCTTGAACACCACAGAGGTATGATTCTATTTAGGTAATTGTTGATAGGCTAATGAAATTTGCTCATTTCCTACCAGTCAGGATGACATATTCAGCCGAGGATTATGCCAGGCTTTACATTCGAGATGTTGTATGCCTTCACAGAGTTCAATTATCTATTATTTTCAACTGAAGGGCTCAGTTTATGGCACATTTCTGGAGATCCTTTCAGAAGGGTCTAGGCACTCAGGTAAATCTTGGCACTGCTTTTCATCCACAGACTGACAGATAGGTTGAGCATACAATTCAGACCATCAGGATATGTTATGTGCTTGCGTGATGGATATTAAAAAGAAGTTGGGATGATTATCTACCCCTTATTGAGTTTGTTTATAATAACAGCTTCCAAGCTAGTATTCAGATGGCTCCTTACGAAGCACTAAATGGATAAAAGTGCAGGTCGCCAGTTTGAGGTCAAGGAAGCAGAGTTTCTAGGTCCCAATCTAGTCCAGCAAGCTATAGAGAAGGTAAATCTTATTAGAGATCGATTGCAGACAACACAGAGTTGGTATAAGTCTTATGCAGATGTTCAATGGTGAGACTTGGAGTTTGATGTAGAAGATTGGGTTTTCCTGAAAGTATCACCTATGAAGGGTGTCATGCAATTTGGAAAGAAAGGGAAGCTCAGTCCCAGGTATTTTAGGCTGCATAAGATTATTCAGAGGATCAGCAGGGTGGCATATGAGCTTGATTTGCCTTCAGAATTAGAAGTGGTCCATCATGTGTTTCATGTATCTATGTTGCAAAAGTGCATTGGAGATCCTTCACATATTATGCCCATTGAGGATATTAGTGTCACTGAAGACTTGTATTATGATGAGGTACTAGTGACTATTTTAGAACGGTAGGTAAGAAAGCTTCAGACTAAAGAAGTGGCTTCTGTGAAAGTGTTATGGCACAATAACAAAATTGAGGAAATGACTTAGGAAGACGAGGAGGAAATGAGGAAGAAGTACCCCCAACTATTTATTACTTAAGGTGAGTCGCATTTCAATAATTGACAATTATTCCTTTACAGCAATTTATTGGATTTTAAATAACTTGAAAGTGCAATCTTTATGTCTTGTTGTGAGATAGCTATACGAAGCCTTGTAGTTGAAATTTTCAGAATTGAATTTAAGTTTTGCGATTGTAACAAATATAGCCCAATTATTCCTTTACAGCAATTTATTGGATTTTAAATAACTTGAAAGTGCAATCTATATATCTTGTTGCGAGATAGCTATATGAAGCCTTGTGGTTGAAATTTTCAGAATTGGATTTAAGGATCGTAAAAAATATAGCCTCACAAATAACATATTAGCAGAAATATAATGCAACCAAGGAATTTTTTTTATCCATTCGCGGATGAATGTTCTCACAGGGGGAGAATGTGAGACCTCATATTTTTTTTACATAATATATGTAGCGTGGCGTGAGTGTATGATATGTATATGACTTGGTTTAGCACATCGGGATAATAAGGTTGTAAATAGGTGGTAATATCAAAGAATTAAACTAAGATTTTAAGTCAAAGGAAGCCCTTAAACAAAAGTTTGAGTTAAAGAAATGTCTCGTCTAACACCTCGCCCGTTTGGAAGGTTTAAATTAACATGTACCTTTGAGGTAAGACTAATAGTTTCTAATATGCTAAGAAGGCTATTTTATGAGGTATTATAATCGCAAAATGACTGTATATTAAATTTTAAAGTCAAGGAAGTTGTGAAATAAAAGTCGGCAAAAGTTATCGTAAGTTTCTTTAATAAATTTTCTGAACTTTGGGTCAAATATCGCGAAGCTATTCTCCAAATATATAAATAGTTAGAGGGCCCCTAACCTACAAAATTGAAGGTATATGAGTATAGTTTTCAATGCACAAAACCTTACGTCAAACTAACAACTGAGTAAAAAGTTATGACTATTTTACCGCAGACTGTCTTGGCTGAAACCGGTAGCAAATCAGGTCGGGTCAAAATTGATTTAAAGCTACAAATTGAAGTTTTAACATCCCAAAATGATAAAGATCTCAATCGAGTGACTAAAATCGATACCGGAAACACATAATTCAACAACACAAAATAAAGATAGTGGAGAAATTAAGATGAGAATTAGAAGAAATTGATATGAGAATAGAAGAAAGAAAGGCTAATTGAATCAACAATCAACCAAGGGAGACGAGAACTCAATCAAATGCATGAGAAACCAAATTGAATCCACAAGATGATAACTCGATGATCAATTAAGCAAAGAAGATAACACAAGCAATTCGGGAATCCACCCTAATCACTCATTCTAAACTAATAATTGGAATTGAACCCAATCAATATCCTAACCTAAAATATTAAGTCTATTCAACACAATTCAATCATCAAAAATCTAAGTATGAAAATGGCTAAGGCAACTATTTATAGTTATTGCCTTTACACAAATAGCCTATTACAAAAATAGCTCAAAAGTGACTATTTTGGAAATAACCCACAAGGGCCCTTCTTGATTGCTCAAATGGCATCTTGATCACCCATGGCCTTGTGTATTTGTTTCTCCATAGCTTCCTTCGGGCTCCAAGCTACCATCCATATGTAGAATCCCCTCCAATTATGCTCCAAGCTGTCCAAGATCGTATCATCCTCCCCTTCTTCAAAAGGATTTGTCCTCGAATTCAAACCTTGAAAAAATATAAGAAGGATAAACAACAAACATATCCTCATAGCATGAGGGTTAGCACACGGGTTATCAACCATACCAACTTGCCAAGGAGGCACACATTTAAAATACAACCAACTATCCTTTGTGTCAAATAAGAGCAATGTATTGTAGAACATACAAAGGATCCAGCTATGAGAAATATCGTGGAACAAAGAAACCTCAAAGGTCCTAAGACACAATTGCTTCCCTATTCCCCCATAAGACCATACCAAATGTGGTGTCTCCATTGGTTCAAACACCCATGAGTGTTTACCGGGGTCAAATATATAAAAGGCCCACATAGTTTGGTCACAAAGGCAAATGGACCAACCCAAGAAACCCCTACCTCTATATAAAACAAATCCCATAAAAACATGGACATCATCATATGCAAAGAGGTAGTAGAGAAAGGTGTTAGTTAAATGAACTTCATCCAAGGTGTGACCACATATAGAATCACCCTTTGATCTACAAGCATTAAGGACTTGATCAAGAGTGGGGTCACACAAGAATGAAGGGGTCATTAGAGAACATACACCCCTTTCCTTTTGACCACTAACCCCTCCAATAGACGTACTATCATCTTTCAAGAAGAGAGTTTCGTCTTTGGAAAGTGTGTCATCATACCATAGTGGATTCTAAATCACTTGGTAGCCTTCAAGAGGGGCTACACTTCCATCATGCCAAAACACATCACTATGCATTTCATCTTCATTAGTCATGTGAAGCTCAAACAAGGGATTGTCCTTAAAAACATACTCCACCTCAAAATCCTCATGACAAGAATTAGAAATTGAATCATCACCTCTAAGTAAAGATCCTATATGACTAACTACATGAACAACTATATCATTACCATTACTAAATTGAGGTTCATTTATCACATCACACAACTCCTCAATTAGTAAGTCATCATTACAAGCAAGTTGTTCAACACCACAATGAATACTAGTTGGTAGCATATCAAGCTCAAAAGAATCACACACATGATTACCATCATTATAGCCAACTAGCATTTGACTACCCCCATTACATGACAATACATTTTCACTCAAGTCACAAGTGCTAACACTAGATGGACTCAAATCGATCTTACTAGAAGAATCAATCAAGTCATCTATAGGATCAACTAGTGTTTGGGAACTCACAACAATGGCATCATCATCATGCAACAAGGTGTCATCAAGATCATCACAAGGTAAAGGCTCTTTAAGCTCACACATATACAAGCTATCACTTACACTAAATTTTCCACTAACCACACAATGATCTTCCAAGTTTAACAAAGTGCAAGAGTTAGCTTTGTTACCTTGTAGTTCATAGGAAGAATTGCCTTCACCTTGGTTACAAACACTTGAGAACAATTGCTTCCTTTGAAATCTTTCAACCACCTCATGATATTCCACATTTTGAGGTTCTATAATAGGTTTGCTTCCAAGAATACCTGCACAAGAATTAAGACAACTAGAAAAAGAAGAGAGGGTACAAAAGTTAGTATAAGTTTGTGAAAACCCTCTCACATCACTCCACACAACCTCTCCTTTTTCCACTCTAGAGTTGTCACTTATCACACCCTTACTCCTCTCAATATTTTGTCTCTCAATTTCATTAGAGTTCGGACAAGCGCAAAGTATCCCTTGTGAAGGGTTAGATGATCCCTTCACTTCAAGCTTCCACTTTGGTGCACAAGGTGTGGATGTTTTGACTTCCATGTTCAACTCCTTAGTGGGTTCATCTTCATGAGGAGTAGTTTTCTTCAACATCTTTTGTAACTCCTCGGGATTAAGATTGGCAACCCATCGAATGACCTTGTCAACTCCTCTTTGTATGGCATCCCCTAATTCTTTAATTCTTAAAGATTCAAGATCCCTCACCGGAAGGGGCTCATTTGATTTCACTCTACTTTCATGGCTTATTAATCCTTCAATTCTACCTCCAACATCATTACCATAAGGAGAACAAGTCACATTATAAGGAGAATAAGAAGTATAAGTTCTTGCATTCCAAGAAGTAGAGGATGTTCTTCTCCTATGGTTCACACAACGTCTTCGAATTGGTTGCACCCACACATCTATACCCCCTCGACTAGGATAGGAAGTAGCACAAGACAAGGATGGTAATTCATCTTCACAATATCCCCTTCTATCACAATCTTCCTCAAATGATTCATAAGAAATATGGGAGAAAGCATCGTACCTCACATCGTCTTCATCACCATGGTGTGTAATATGAGAATCCCCATACTCTTCATCTTCACTATCGGATTTACCATAAGATACTTCTACTCCTTCATGTTCATCATAAGAGCCATAAGCCCCATTCATTTCACATTCATTTTCGAAGTAGAAGTTCTCACAATCATATAACTCATGATCACAATCATAGCCTTCATAAGATTCCCCTTCAAAAGATTCTGAGGCTATGGATGACATCCTTCCTTATACCTCCTCTTGTACCTACAAAACTAGCAAACAAGTTAGTAATAAAATCCTCACGCCACTCTTTATGTAAGCTCTCAACTCACCTACTATGGCTTCTTTCTCAAATTGATAGTGTTACTAGTTTTGCTCAATCAATTCAAGGTTATCTAACCTTGTGGAGGAATGGATCCTTGTGACTCTTGAAAGAAGGATGCCTCAAACAAAACTAAAAGGACTTGAATTAAGAAATTAACTAAGAAATAAAAGAGAACAGCACACAAAGAAACGCACAAGAAAAAAAACGGACTCAAAGAACTTGATAATATTTAGTAGGGTAATCAACTAATTAAAATCAAGTTATGAACCTAAAAGAAGGTAGATTTAATGAAAAAGAAATTAATTTACCAAGATTTGAGCTAAGAAAATCATTTGGGAAGAAATTTGGTTGAAATCCATGGAGAAAAGCTTCAAAAAGTGGAGAAAAACATGAAAATTGCTAAAAAGACAAAGTTGGCAGGGCGTTGGAGCCGTCTAGACCGTCGTCTTGAGGTTGGAGCCGACTATAGGGGGCCCTGGAGCTGTTGGCTGGGGTGGAAGCCAGCACTAAAGGCTGGAAAATGGCTGGAGCCGTCGGGGAGAACCGGCTGGATGTGGAAGCCGACTGCTGATTGGCTTGGAGTCGTGGAGCCGGCTGAATGACGTGTCTGACGCGGATTGGAGGGGCCTGGGCGGGACCACAACAGCTGGCAGCATCCTATTGGGCGCAGAAAACAGCTGGAAATTACTTCTTTTTTTTCCTCAATTTTTCAGATATTGTTTGTACTCCTTTGGCCCCACAAACACCTTTACACTTTCTCCTTCTTTTCTTTTTGGATTAAACACCACCTTTTTGAAGATTCTTCCTCAACAACATATGAATTTCATGAAGAACACTATAAACATTGATGAACTTCAAAAATTCATAACTCCCTCAATTTAACTCCGATCTTCACCAAATTTTAAACACGAGCTCCTTTCGATACTATGAACAAACCCCAATAAGTTTTAGCCCTCAATTTCAAGCCAAAAATAAACTCATTTTCTCCATATTCAAGCTACGAAGAACATCATGAACAAGTGAACTTCAAATCTTCATAACTTCTTTGTTTTAGCTTCAAATTTCATGAAATTCGAGAATTAGGCTCCCCTTGCTATAGAGAACAAACCCCAATACTTTTCAAGCTCAAATTTAGCCTCAAAGAACAAACCCACTTCACCTTCTTCAAGCTTTTTCAAGCTCAACAATGGTGAAATTTTGAAACACCTCCAAATCAACTAGAAATCGTCTCAAATTTTAGGAGAAAACTTCCTCTTAAGCTAGAAAACAAATTTCATTACTTTTTCTAGCTCAAATCTCTCTGAATCTTCAGGACCCATTTTCAAGTTTTCAAACCTTCAAGCTCCTTTAATGGTAGAATCTTCCCTACAACTCAAAATCACTTGAAATCTTGGATTTAGACTCAAAAAATACTAGAGAATACGAATCTAATGTCAAAAAAACAAATCAAACACAAAAAAAACGGAACTTTTTTTGGATGATTTTTTTTTTATGAATCTAAGACCTAAGAATTGATGGAACAACTCTTAAAACCTAAGCTCTGATACCAAGATGATAACGATCTCAATCGAGTGACTAAAATAGATACCAGAAACACGAAATTCAACAACACAAAATAAAGATAGTGGAGAAATTAAGATGAGAATTAGATGAAATTGAGATGAGAATAGAAGAAAGAAAGGCTAATTGAATCAACAATCAACCAAGGGAGAAGAGAACTCAATCAAATGAATGAGAAACCAAATTGAATCCACAAGATGATAACTCGATGATCAATTAAGAAAAGAAGATAACACAAGCAATTCGGGAATCCACCCTAATCACTCATTCTAAACTAATATTTGGAATTGAACCCAATCAATATCCTAACCTAAAATATTAAGTCTATTCAAGACAATTCAATCATCAAAAATCTAAGTATGAAAATTGCTAAGGCAACTATTTATAGTTATTGCCTTTACACAAATAGCCTATTACAAAAATAGCTCAAAAGTGACTATTTTGGAAATAACCCACAAGGGCCCTTCTTGATTGCTCAAATGGCATATTGATCACCCATGGCCTTGTGTATTTGTTTCTCCATAGCTTCTTTCGGGCTCCAAGCTACCATCCATATGTCGAAGCCCCTCCAATTATGCTCCAAGCTAACCAAGATCGTATCACAAAATAGTTCTAAAACTGAGAGAAAACATAATAGAGGGTTCTAATAGTGTCATTGAGTGATAAAGGTGCATTTTTAGTGATTTCTATCGCTAAAGTTTTCCCCCGTGCCTAGAAACGCGATCTCTATGCGTGGCAACCATTTTCCCCTTTGATAAGCCGCGTTTGAAGCTGGTTTCAGAAGATAAAACTTGGTAGTTCTTGGTGTTTCTTTAATAGTTATACTTGGTTTACTAAGGTAACCATCTCGGAGCTCTTTTATGATTGTTTTTACGAAGTTCTACGGATGTTTCGTCAAGTTGTGATCCTATGAAAAATCTGTCAATTTAAGCTTAATTATGAACTATTTATAGGTGCATATAAGTTGCATAAATATAGTATTTGTGAAGCTTAGAATGTAAGGAACAACTTCTGTGAAGGAACTACGGGCATTCGTATGTTCGTTGAAAAGGTATGTTAAGACTAAGCGCCGTCCTTCTTTTGAGCACGAATTTTAGAAAATTACTAAATTGTCAAATGCAATATTGTACTATTCTATTGCTAGAAAGACCTTCCATGAAAGGCATTAGTATCATAGCTGAAGTATTTTCATGATTTTATTATATTACTATTCCACTCATTCGATTATATAGGGTATTCCATATTTATATGTCATTTTATCAAATTCCTTAACTATATGTCTATATATAGGAGTTCTTATTATTCTTTGGGTGTTGTGCTTAAATTGATTACAAAGGAACATTAAGAATTTGGAACCAGTCCTCCTTCCTTGCTAAAATGTTTTTCAAAAAAATTTAAAATAATACTTTGATTTTCAAAACTCTCAAATGTAACTCGTATGTTTAAACTAATAAAAGGTATTGTTTTTAAAATACTTTATTTTACAAACTATTAAGGAAACATATATAGAAACTAAGTGAATCACCTTAAGCTCTTTATGAACATCCACAGGTTTAAGTTACTTTTCTAAAGTGGAGTCAAGTGTTCTAGTTTATTCTACAATTATATAAAGTTCTACGAGGCATTTACATGTTATACGAAAGTGATTACGAGATTATGAGAACAAGAGTACCAACGGGCCAAGATTGGCAACATGATTATGGTAACATATATGCATTATGAAAATACATGATATGGCATGCTATGCATTCTACTCTTGGGCTATAATCGGGATGTATGAGGCCTACTGCCTATATTTATATGTATGAGACACAGATGGCCACAAGTTGGCAAATATGATGTCGGTTAGCTACCGGAAGACACCGCCATTATTAGAATTTTGTTGGGTATGATATGCATTTGCATTGGTATATGTATACGTATTAACAACATACGATTAAATGAGCATACCATGCATATTTGATTTTTATAAGGTCAGATGTCGGCCATGGAGGCTATTAGAGTTTCGGTTTTAGGTGGTATCTCTATTACCTTTTTTATAGCAGCTATTTATGATTCTACTTTTTGCCTTACATACCAGTATACTTTTATTCGTGACTGACGTCCCATTGCCTGGGGACGCTATATTTTTATTTCGTACGTGCAGGTCCGGGTAGGGATTCTGATCGACCCCTCCACTAGGATTCGGTGTTCAGCCGTGAGTTGCTAAGCTTCACCATTTCCTGGATCTATCATTGGATGTTTACTTTTGTTGTACAGTTTGGGTATAGTCGGGGCCTTGTCCAAACCAGTGCTTATGACACTCTTAGAGGCTATTGTGGGCACAGTATTGTGGGTTTCTTTCTGTAGCTTCCAGTCTCTAGTCCCTTAGGCTTGGTATGAATATGTCGGTATGTATGTATGTCTTCAGTTATGGCCTCATCGGCCTGCCAGTACTTCATTATTTTTGGCTTGTCTACGTTTTTCTATATGACTTTCTATTGTTCAGGTTATGACCTTAACGATCCATGCTTCATATTTTAGATGTTGTTCTGCCTAATTTTCTGGGCCCACAGTTTAGTCAACTAGTATGTTTCAATGGATAACTCAGCCAAATAAGGTATCGAGTGCTAGTCGTGCCTCCCCTAGTTTGGGGCATGACACTTATTCTTAATAGTCACCTTATTCAACTGTTGGTAATTAATACACATACGCATAGTGCCATCCTTCTTCACAAAAAGGACGGGAGTGATACACCCAAATTAAACCTCCTTTTAGAAGCATAAAGCGGACGATGTTCAAAATAGAACCGAATGAAGGTTGGGGTCGATCCCACAAGGAATATGGTAGGACTAGGGTTAACTATGTTTATTCATGCTCTTAGCCGTTTATTTCCCTCGAAGGGGGGATTTAAGTAAAAGTAATATTCGTAATGTATATTCGAACAAGTAACAAAGTAACAGTTTTAAGTATTGTATTCAATGAGAGAAGTGACTAGGGTTGTGTTCCCCATGAGATCATAACATAGTAAGGCATTGTACTTAGTAACCTAGTTTGGTGTTATGCATGCAAGATCGGTAGGTTGGGTTCTCCTAAGCGGATGGTTACCAAAATAGAAGAATGTCACCATGCGACTTTACCAGTCTACTGGCGTTTGCTTTGCTAACCCTTACCATGGATCCCAGATTAGCTTTCCCTAGGCAGGTTCAAGCTAATTAGGTTAGGGTTGGTAGCCTCAAATCTCCGTTGTGAAATATCTTTTCCCATTCATTACCTCTTTGGTCAAGCAAGTAGGAATAAGGTGAGTTCTAATATTTGCAATCGTTAAAAAGCAATCAAAATGAGGGGAAAAACAATACATGCATGAACACCATCCTAGGGTTACCAAGTACTTTGCCTACTTTGTTAATCCTTCATGGTTCCCACAACCCTAGTTGTAGATTTAGCTACTCATATTTGCAAGAAGACAATCATATTTAGATGAAGAGATCATAATTATAACTTACAATAACAAGTAAAGAAACCAGAATCTTGAATCTTCCGGAACACTTCAATAATTAAGAACAACAATCGAATTCTCAAAAACTGTGGTATGATGTCTCAATTATGCATAAAGTATGTGTAACAATACGTAAAATTGCATAACTTCCAAAATAAAACCTAAGGGAATGTATTTATAGACAAAACAGACCAAATACTAACAAAACTAGAAGAGCTGGAATGCGGCAGTTCCGACGGGCAGGACCCACGGGCCATCGTGGGTGCCTCTAGCATCGTGGGTTCCCATCGGTCTTTCTTTAGGTTTAGCTCTAAGTCATCTGCCTCATTCTCATGGGCCAGGCAATGGGACATCATGGTTTCCATAGGCGTCGAGGGCAACTCATCGACCAAATTATTTAAGTTCCTAGTGGCTTTGTTCAATCCCGATAGGCGTGTGCAATGTCCCATCGTGGCTCTCATGGGCATCGTGGCTAGTCATCAGACTTTTTGCTTCAGCTTCACTATTCCATTACCACGGGCACGTGTGATGGCTCGTGCAGCTCCGACGCCCATCCCAACAAAGTCATGGGATGGGTTTTGCATTTAACTCTTGCTGGCTCTTTCTGATGTCCTATACCATGGGCCATGCTGGATCCCATGCCCGTGGGGCATGACTTTTAGCCTACAAAACATCAACATTTTGGTCTTTTTATCTTTTTAACACTTTTTCCTACAAATGTAATAAACGAGCATCATATCTAACAAAACACACTTAAGAACTCCCAAAATCCTTAGTTTTAAGAGTCAAAAGTGACGTGAAATCCCGGCACATCAACACCCTCAACTTAGAATGTTTGCTTGTCCTCAAGCAACAAACGAAACATAAACTAAAATGATGCTTAAGTAAAAGAAACCTAGGAACTACAGCAGCCAAGTGGTTTAAATCCTTTGAGTTCACAGAATCAGTACACACTCCATGTCAATTCAAAACCAGTGCATACATACAAGTTATCAAGACAACACAAGATGGATCCATGGATGACAACATGGTATTCATGAGCAAGATAGCATACATAGAAGACATTCATACCAATAAGCCAGCAATCATTGTCTACTCTAGTGCCCTTACAGCAAAGAAATCTCACTCACACAGAAGTTCATTTAATAAATAGGGACTGTGAATATGCTCACTCTCGCAAAGAAGTTCAAATTTAACATGCACAATACCATAGGCTTTACCTTATTTTCTATGCCTTGGCTTTCAAACAATCAGGTTAAGATCACTATAGGACTTTGTTAGGCTTGTAATATAGGTTCAGGGATGGGAATGGTATATTTGGAAAATAGTGACTATTCCCTTCTTGACACTACACTTACTTTTTATCCTCCACTTTTCAGACCACAATGTTCTCCTCCCTTATTCTCGTAATTTGTTATCACTTCACTTTAATCAAGCATCGGGTGTGGCTTTTATTTCACTTTCTCACTTTTTCTTTTTTCATTTTTTTCTTTTCCTTTTCTCTTTTTTTTTCTTCATAGCACACAAACCACACCCGCTTTCTTCCTTTTAGATACTAACCCAATATTTTCATACCCCATTCTTCCTATCATACCATTATAGTAGCCATCCTCAACTTAGGCATTTAGCTTGAGTTGAGGTGCACAATGTCCAAGGAGGGACTAGGGCCAAAACAGAGGTCTACAGGAACAGGGAAGGTGAACAGGCTAACAATAAAAGGATCAGTTCAGGCTCAAAATTAGGGATCAACGGGAATCATATATCATTTGGTAGGCCATTTGGGTTAAGTGGAATTCATTCAAAAAGGGCCTATGATCAGTTCCTAACCAACCATTCTACAACCAATGCAAGACTAACAAGGCAAGTTCTAGATTGACACATACATCAAGAATGATACAAATAACTCACTCACACATGGCACAAATTTTAGATTGACGATTAGCTAACTCTCGGTTCATGCATCAGCTTAATCTACTTATCATATTCATGCACAGGCTATCACTCACAGATCCATCAGAGTCAGTCTTAACAACTTATTGCACAAAAATTTGGAGGGGTCTCCATTTTCACAAAATTTATCAACTAAGACCATAGGCTGCATTAAGTTCCTACTTTTCTTCTACAAACACACATCCTATTCTAAACTTTTTGGTTCAACAGAAATTAGAAATTCTTAGAGAAAGAACACAGCAAGAAAACCCCAAGGACTCGGGTACTTTACAGGTAACCTCATGGGTTGCCTTCCATGCAGCGCCTGATTTAACATCACGGCACGATGCGAGTGTTTTGGCTACTTAGACTTCGCCAAAATACTCTACAACAACTATACAGATGACCAAGCTATCCCACCCTATTAAAAAGTTGTGCACTATCCCCAGTGCACTAAAAATAACTAAAGAAGGGAGGCAAGGCATACCTGTAGAGCCTAAGCACGGTCATCATGTATAGCCAGGCCCACTAGATTGGTGCATGTGTCTTTCTCACTAATAGAGGTTGCCTCAGCAGCCCTTTCAGCATCGATATCTTCTTGTGTAGCTACATCAACTGTCACTCCTATAATAGGGTCTAAAAAAGTTTCCTCTATGGTGCCTACAACACCACTTCATTAGCCATCCATACCTATAGCATCAATACGAATCTGTTGGATGGCTAGGGACTCTTAGCACACTCGTGCTTTCTCTTTCTTTCTCCTCTTCTCAGCTCTCTCCTCCTTACGCTTTAAAGATTTTGGGCTTAAAGGTGCATCTTCTTCACAAACTTTCTTATATTTTCTTTGTCTCTTTTTCTTAGGCTCGGAAGGACAAACCGTTGCTTTATTATCCATAATAGCTTTTTGGCGTAGTTCCGGATTTGCATAGTCCCATAAATTGATCAATGGCATAAGTGGTGCCTGTGGAATAACTACTAGATCACAAGAATACATAGTGGTAGGTTGTACCTTCAAATCATCCACATCCACCCGAAGTGCTTCTATTTGCTCTTTCATTTCTATGAGCTCAGTTGCTCCCATTTCATTTAGCTTTTCATTGATCCTCTCTTCTATAGAATTGGTTTGGCCATGCACGTTAGCAAATGGATCTATGGCTCTCTGAATAGAGGCATCTATGATCGACTGAAACTGCTCAGTAAACTTCTGCATCTGCTCATGTAGCTGTATAGTAATCTGAACAGTGTTGACAAAATTTACTGGATGTAAAGCATAGACTGAAGTCAGATCTTTTAATGGAGGTACAACAGAAGTGGAAGGAGCTACTAGAGTTTCTGGGATAGAGATGTCCACCCTGTGAGGAGTCAACACTTGAATACTGCGGGGGCATTTTGAAGTTGAAGTTATAATAGCTTTCTCCCTTACTGATGGACTCTCCTCATTTAGGCTACCCTTTGGGGTTGGCGCAGCCATCATGTAAGGTAGCATCTCCAAAGGAGGCACGAATGCATCATGGATGGTGGTGGTCTAGCTGATTCAGATATACCGCCCAGACCCATAGACTTGCTTTGATCTTTAGACCTCTCTAGGTGATAGGTCCGGATGGCACGCTCTGTACGATTAACACCCGAATACTTCAGGACACTAACATCATCATATAACTCAGCGAAAAGGCAAGGAAAGGGGTACGATGAACTAATTTTGTTAACTTTATCCCTTGTCTCCTCTACTATGATCTTCCAAATATTCAGCTTGTATTTGGATAACAAGCTAGCTACCAGAACAGCGCTCTCAACAGTCTGTTGATTGTATCCACCAGTTGGCATAAGCCAGAGTCACACAATAGCCCACCAAAATTTTGCCTCGAAAGTCAAAGAGTCCTTGGTGATCTGTGGATTGTCTTAATAGAGCCACATTGGGGTGCCAGTCTTGGTGAGAACCTTTGCCAACCACTAGCCCGCTCATCCTATGATTTATACCGGTAGTCATAGTCTGAAGTGTTAGAGGGTGCAACATACTTGGGCCCATACAGAAATCTATTAATAGTCTCGACCGAGATGTTTATCGGAACACCTCTCACAAGGACACTCTTAAGAGCAAGAAAATCTGACAGTTTTTTAACCTTTCTACATTGACTCTCTTGGATAGCCTGATAGTAAGCATAAAACTCTCGTACAATTGTTGGTTGATAGTTAGGAAGTGGTTTGCTGGTCCAGCCCAAGTTGTAATGGCGTAAGTACTCCTCAAGCTTAGGAAAATGTTTCATCTTGAAGGAGTCTATCCTCCATTCTTCTATAATCGGGAATTTCATGTGCCCCTTGGCCATTACCTCGAGCCCGTATTCAAATATCTTGTGTGACCCTTTTACATTCCACCTTGACTTTTCCCAGAGTCAGACATCTTTGGATGAGAGAACTAGTGATGTCCCGAGAGCTTTAGGAGTAGGTGGTGTTTTCTCCTTTTCGGGAGTGGTGCTCTCAGTGTCAGACTCAAAACCAACATCAGCAGCTTTTCTAGACACCGACTATGAACTATTTTCAGAACCGAACTTGGTCTCCGTACAACTAGAAACTTGAATAGCCGACTCTTGTGCTTCTTTTTCCGGTGTAGGAGTGGCATCACTCTCTTTATCCAAACTGGATGATCCAGAAGATGACTTTTCCCCCTCTTTAGACTAGAGGGAAGTATGCTTTGATGCTTGCTCCTGCTCAGGTGCATCACCTCCCTCCTCTTCATACTGGGAAGGAGATGAGACTACCAGTTTTCTCTTTGTCAATCAGACAAGGAGGTGTTGTCTGGGTCACTCTTCTCTCCTTACAAATCAGATTGATCCTTCATACGAGTAGTAACATCCTTTTCCTTTACTTTCCAGGCTCCCCCTCATTGTAATAGAGGTTGTGGTTCCATTTAGCACCTGGTGTTAAAAACACCCCATATCCCATGCCCGTCGTACCTCCAACGTCCCATCATATATAGACGTGGGAATGGGCCAGTGGCTTTTCTTTTCCTTTCTTTGATTTCACGCCCATTTCCCATGCTCGTTGGGGCTGTGATAGCCCATCATGGCTGGCCGTGGGAATGGGGCAGTGAATTTTTCTTTGCTTTTCTATTAGCACGTCCAATTCCCAAAGGCGTGAGACCTGCGATGGCCCTTCGCAGATTCCCGTGGGACCCTTTTTCTGTAGAATTTCCTCTCTTAAACCTCACCAACTCCTGCACACTTAAACAAATGTTATTTCATGGGTTGCCTCCCATGCAGCACCTAATTTAACATCATGGAATGACACAGGTCACTTGGTTAATCAAACTTCACCAAGCTCCCAAGCTTTCTCCATATTGATTTCTTCAGCATCTCCCAAATAGGCTTTTACACGTTGACCATTTGCCTTAAACCTTTTGTTATCTCGATTCTCAAGCTCTATAGAACCATGTTGGGAAACTTGTACCACTCGAAATAGCCCCATATATGTAGACTTAAGTTTTCCTAGAAATAAGTGCAGCTTTGAATTGTAGAGCAGGACCAGCTTGCCCGGCTGAAAATCTCTTTTCTCAATCTTTCAGTCATGGTACATCTTTATCTTCTCCTTATACAGTGTTGAACACTCATAAGCATTAAGGCAGAAATCATCAAGTTTATTTAACTGGCCAAGCTGCTGATAAGATGCAGCACACCAGCCCAAGTTCAGCTTCTTAAGTGCCCACATGGCCTTATGCTCAAGCTCCACCGGAAGAAGACATGCCTTTCCAAACACAAGCTTATAAGGTGACATGTCTATAGGAGTCTTGTAGGCTGTCCGATATGCCAATAGGGCATCATCTAGCTTTCTAGACCAATATGTCCTGTGCATATTCACTGTCTGTGCAAGGATAGATATTATCTCCCGGTTGGAGACCTCTACTTGCCCACTTATATACGAATGGTAAGGTGTCGCCACACTGTGCCTCACCCTATATTTCTCAAGTAGAGCCCTGAATAGTTTATTGCAAAAATGAGACCCTCCATCACTAATAATATATCACGGTGTGCCAAATCTGCAGAAGATATTCTTTTTCAAGAACATTGTGACACTCTTGCCTTTATTGTTGGAAAGCGCTATTGCTTCCACCTATTTTGACACATAGTCAATAGCAACCAGTATATACCTCATACCATTCGACACCATAAAAATACCCATGAAATTGATTCCCCATACATCAAATAGTTCAATCATGAGGATAGGAGTGAGAGGAAGCTTATGCTTCCATGATATCCCTCCTTCCCTTTGGCATCGACTACAGGACCTGGCATACTAATGAGCATCTTTGTGGATAGTCAGCCAATAGTAGCCACATTGCAGAATCTTATGGGCTGTTCGAGTGCCACCATGATGTCCCCTAAAGGAGAGGAATGGCAAGCCTCAAGTATATCCTCCATCTCATATTCAGCTATGCATCTCTGATAAGTTGGTATTCTACCTACTTATTTAGCTTTTAATCTTATGCTTTTGCTAGTATAAAGTGGATAAATAGTGAAATTGACATGGATTACTTCTATTTTATAAGTTTTTGTGTTTTAGAAGTGTTCGGGAAAGATTTGAATGAAAACAAGTCAAAATAGAGCTAAAAGAGACTGCTGACCACTGACACAAAGTTGTTCATCGCAATCGCGAGAGTAGGTCATGCGATCGCAATGCATAGGAAAGAATTAAAGCCACGCGACCGTGAAATAAAACCACATGACCACATGGAGGAAGAAATTAGATCTATGTGATTGCGAGACTGAGGACACGTGACCATGAGTAAGGAAGTGATAGAACTTTGCGATCGCAAGGCACATGCACGCGACCGGGATGAAGATGTCGGCAGCTGCAGGACAAATTTGGAAATTCCCATTTTTGGAAAACCCAATTCACATAAAACTCTTCTTAGCCATTTTGGGATGTATCTTTGGCTAATCTTTGGCTATTCTCACAACTTTTGGCAAGCTTGGGAGCAAGTTCATCATCCTACACCATAGGAGTGAAGATTTGGAGGAATTTATTGTAAATCCTTAGTTTTCATTCTTCAACTCTTATTCTTAATTGCTATTTTATAAGTGTGTTTGTTGAATTGAGAATTGGGTTTGTATTAGAGATAATACTTTGTTGGGTATTGAATTCATATCTATATTTTCCTTTTGGTTAATTTATTTGGGTCTATTGAATCCTTCATGCTTGAACTTATAGTTAATGGTTGCAAACATTGACTTAGCATTCTAATTTGGGTTTTTTTTAGAAAGGATTACCCTAAATTCGGGAAGGTTCTTTAGTGGGGATTTGGGGTTTCCACTCTAGATCAAGGCTAGAGATAGTTTGGATGCCAAAAACTCCCATCTAAGAGTTGGGGTTAGAAATAACCCAACTCACCCAAGTTAATATGTAGTTTATTTCTCACTCATGGTGATTCGAGAGAACCCATGAGGATTGTTGCTTGATTAGTTGAAAGATGGTTAAGTACACCTTTAGCCAAGACTACCCATGTGTTAATCGGGTGCAAGTCTTGTGAATTGAATTTCCATTCCCAATTCTCCCTTATTGTCCTTGCTTGGTGAGAGCAAGGTCAAAGCCATTGATCAAATCTATCTTGTAGTTATATTTCCTTTATCTTTTGTTTTAGTTTAAAAGCCCCCCTTTTGGTTATCTTATCTTTTGTTAATTGAACTTCAATAAGTTGCTTAGATTCTTTATTGGCTCGATCACCTTTACATTATTCTCTTTGGGTTTGACCCCGACATCTGTTGGGAATTATAAATGTGTTTTACTTAACGATCGCTGATACCCCCATCTTTAGAGAGTACATTTGAGCATTATCAAAAATGGCGCCATTATCGGGGAATAATTTGGTGTATTGAGTTAGTTTAGAATTTGAGTTTACTTACTCTAGTTCAATTTTGTGAATAGTTGTTTTTATTTTGTTTAGTTTTAGTTTGTTGATTAGTTCCATGGCATCTCGAAATGATAGAAATGTTGGTGGTTACATCCCAGTTTATATTCCTGACTATTGTGTTTATTGTATAGACCCCACCTTGGGCATAGATATAGAATTGGCCCTAGGAAAGGGAGGTATTCACCTCCTCGCTCATATGTTGGGCGCAATTGTTATTTGTGTGGTGGTCGTGATGAACATTGGAGCGAATGCCCTAATGATGACCGTCCTCCTCCCCCCTTTTGTGCTAACAATATTGCTAGTAGTGCTTGTAATCTTAATAGAACCAAGACTTAGCAAGCGAAGAAGGCATGTGTGCCAAGCTCCAAACCCTCTTGGCCTCGCTAGAAACCTAAGAGGAGGGTGTGAAATCCATAAAGCAAGGCTTGGTGGACATGATAATGAAGGAAGGCAAGGAGATAAATCATGCCACACAATCCATGGCGGATTTGTCTACTCCTCTTGGTCAAATTGATGAAGAAACCCCTCCAAGTCCATTCAATGAACATGCCTCCAACATTGAGACCGAGAAAATTCACCTTGGGGATGATGAACAAGATTGTCAAAATATGAAATCTCCCAAAAGTGAGTTGGTAGCGGGAGTGCTTGAATCTAAACAAGGGGAGGACATAAGGGATGATCATGAATTGAAGGTGTTGTGGCAACCAACTACCCCAAATATCGATAATGATGCCGAACCCAAACGAATGGTACTAGAGTTTCAAGGCAAAGTCTAACATTTTATTTTAAAAGACTCTAGTTCATTCAATAATGAGGATGTTACGAATGAGGCAAGTTTGAAGGTGGAGAAACCTAAATCCTACTCCAACCACTTTTTGACCTTGAGTTTGGTTGAATGGACGAAATTCAAAGTAATCAAGCTTTTGGAAGACCTTGGAAGGAGGATGGATCAAAGTTTATCCATTTCTAAAGTTGTCATGGATAGAAGGCAAGGCGACCTTTGATAAGTCGGTAATCTACCAACTTATTGAGCCTATATCCATGAATTATTGCTATATTTTGAATAGATTTATAGGTTCTTATGGACTTTATTGATGTCTATGAAGGTACTTTTGATAAATGATGAGAAACAAGGAAATCGACCCAAAAAGAGATAAAAAGGAGTGAAGTGTGAAATATTCAGAAAAGCTGGAGATTCTGACTTGAGATGTGGTGGTTGTGCGACATGCACAAGCCGAGTTGGTAACCACACCTCCTCCACATAAAGCTAAAAAATCCATTGAAGAATCTGCTAAGGGGTGCGGTCACTGTGTGACACGCAACTCCTAAGGTGTGAACTGCACCCCCTTCGCATGAAGCAACCAAAGTTAGTTGAAGTCACTGGTTTGACTGAAAAGGGTGTGTGATGCACATATCATGATGTGCGAACTGCACGTCACACCGCACACTACCCCAAGGGCAATTTTTTCCTAAATTTTAGTGACGTTTTGGGAAACTATAAAAGGCCAATTTAGGCACAATTGTAAATAACATTCTTCAGTCCTGAATATTTTAGAAAGCTTTTTGCCTTGAGAACAAGTTTTCCACTCAAAATAGAATAGGGTTTGAATCCATTCTCTTGGATAACCATTTGGGTACTCAAATTGAGCTTAGAACTTGAGATTCAGCTCCAATGAAGAGGATTTTGACTTACCCGTTTGGTATATCTCTCTCATTTACTATGAGTGGCTAATTTCTCTTGTCTAGGGGTGTGTTGATGATGGGTGCTTGAAAAATGGGTGTGGGTGTTGTTAATTCATCTTTATAATTGCTTATTTGACATGGGTCTAGTAGTTTCACCAAGTTTTAATCCTAAAATTGGTGGTTGCAAACATTAATTTTCATTACTTGACTATGTGATTGCTTGAAAGAGGATTTCATGGTTTTGGATGTGAAATTACTAGTGGGAACTTGGGACTCTATCCAGATTTGAGGCTAGAAATAGCTCTTATTGAAGGAATCACCCACTTAAGGGTCTAAGTTAGAGATAGTGTGACCTCCCCAAGCTTAGATTGGTTGTTTATTGATCAAACCGATGATGCTCTAACCGAGATTATCAGATATATGGTTGTTGATCGAGAGATAACAATCCATACCCTTGACCAATGCTACTTTTGTTAATAACTGTGAATTGATAATCACCCTATCCCATAATTAAAGCCCCATCAAATACACATCCTTAGTCACCTACTCAATTTGGTACACCCATTTTCGTTTATAGCTTTGATTTGAATTGTGATTGTAGTAGCAACATCCCAATTCCCCCAACCTTTTACTTTTCTCGTTTTAAGCATTTACTCTCATTGTGAACTCGTTTCGCACAATCTTCATTTATCTAGCTCCAAGTCCCTTGGGTACGACCCCGACACCCATTGCGAATTATAAATTTTGTTTTGATGCACGATCATCATGACCTCCAACTTTGGGCAACATGATTTAAGCGTTCATCAAGAATGGTGTCGTTGCCGGGGACTTGAGTTGATAGCTATTTTTTATTGTTGATTTGAAATCACTTTAAGAGTACGTGTTTCTTTTACTTTTGTTTGTTCCTTGTGGTTGATTGCAGGCACACGTCACTCAAACATCAAATGTCAGTACTTCTCACTCAGCCCATTTGAACTTGATTTTGGATACCTTGTTGAACCATAAGTTGGATTTTTGGGAGCCGAGGGAGTAATGGGTGCGACCTCCGCTAAAGAGATTGAGGATTGGTTAAAGAATGATGCACGAAGGAATAGAGAGTTATCAATCACTTCCACACTCCTTGAATTTATGGTAAGGAGTGTCTCAAATGGGCGAGTTGAAACCATTAACACCATTGGTATTTTTGGGGGTGTGAGGTCAGTAGAATATGGTGAGAGCTCGAATGATGGTAGTGATGAGGTGTCTAAAATTGTCCATGAGGCGGGTTCCCATGTCAGTCCTCATACTTTGGACAGATGTGAACATGGGAATCAAGGTTGGAATGAACAACATGAAAACTCTAGAATGGAAAGTATGCATGTGCAGGTGTTAGAGAAAGTAGGAGCAACCTACGGAGTCATTGAGGAGTTGATCCATAACCTTGGAAGTCTTGCCCAAACCGTGCAATCACACTCCATAGCCATTGAACTTATCGAATAAGAATGTTTTGGCGTAGTTCACAATTCAAATCTATGCAAGCCGAGAATGAAGAGAGAGGTAATGGTGTTGAGATCTCCCTCAACCACGTTAATGTTGCAACACCAATTATAAGCAAGCCTTGAAACAAGCAAGTCCGAGGGAATGGTTTGAATAAAGTTGTTCAATGTGAGAACGAGGAGACTAAGGTTCTCAAACCTTTCCCTACATGTACGCCTCCATTCCCTCTACGACTTTTGCAAGAAAGAATAGATGAGAATCCGAATGATTTCGAGTCTATATTGAAATGAATCACCATTAATATGCTTGCGAGTATCGCTTTTAACAAAATGCCTGAGTATGCCAAGTTTGTGAAAGAATTATGCACCACTTGTAACTTAGAGGATGTTGGGGTAGTTCAGCTATCTCCCTTTAGTAGTGCAATTCTTGCGGGGAATTTCACCAATGAGGCGGTGATGCCAGGTGTACACACTATTTGTGATTCAAAGGGAGTTCACAAGTCCACTAGGTTAGTGTGCAATGAAAACTCAAGTGTCAACTTGATGGCGTTAGTCACTTTCAAACGAATGGAGTTGGGGCAACCCACTAGCACAAACATGGATTTCTTCATGACACACCGGTCAATAAGGCACCCCGTGGGGATCGATTGTGACATTTTGATCAAGGTAGGACAAATTGTGTACCCTGTGGACTTCGTGGTAATTGATTGCAAAGGTAGCTTTGAGATACCCATTATCTTAGGGCAACCTAGCCTAAAACCATGGTGCACCTTGAGCAAAATGGACTCGGGAGAGTTGAAGTTTGCATTGAATGATGAGAAATCCAACTTTGACGTGAATAGATCTATGAGGCAACCGAGTGATCTCCAAATGGCTTTCATAATTGAATAAATCGATAAAAGCATCGATTTGCATATGAAAGAGGGATTCGTCGATGAAGTCTTAGAAGCGGTACTGTTAAATCATGATGGTGAGGGGATAGAGGAATTCGATGAGGTTTGTTGTGCATTGGTGGGCATGGGATCCTACTCCTATCCCCCAAAGAAACTTGATCTCAACCTAAAGAACAGGCAAACTCCACCATCTAAACCTTCAATCATTGAACCTCCTATCTTGTAACTCAAACCATTGCCTTCCCATTTGAAGTATGCCTACTTGGGTGCTAACGAGATCTTGTCGGTCATTATTTCTAACAAGTTAAGCCACAAGAAAGTGGAAGCTTTGCTTAAAGTGTTGAAGAAGCATATCCAAGATCTAGGATGGACCATAGCAGATATCATAGGTATACCTCCAAGAATATGCACACATAAAATAAACCTGCAAGAGGAAAGCATTCCTTCCATTGAGCACCAATGAAGGCTTAACCCACCAACGCAAGAGGTGGTGAAGAAATAAATTATTAAATGGTTGGACGCAAGAGTAGTCTTTCCCATATCTGATAGCATTTGAGTTAGCCCAGTGCAATGTGAGACAAAGAAAGGAGGAATTACCATGGTTCCCAATGAGAAAGATGAGTTGATCGCTGATGTGCCGGGATTCTACGGCACATTTGACGCCTTTAACTAAGAATACTCGTGAGTTTTCAAGCAACTTTTGTGGTTTTTGATGTTTTATTGTTATATTTGCAGGGAATGGAGCTAGAGATAGAAACGGAAGAAAAAATGTTCAAAAACCTCAACTGGTTACGCTTGACGGCTGGCATGACTGACCATCACACCTGTGACTGGCCGTCAGCCAGGCCGCCAGGATGAGACAGCAAGTCATTGAGCACTGCCTAGGAGTGACGGCCCGTCTGACGGCCCGTCACTGACCTGACGGACCGTCACCCAAGCCACCAAGATAAAACGCACTCCTCAAAATGCGTTTTTACCCTATATACATGTAAGTCGTCGAGCAGGTGACGACTTACCTGAAAATTTGTCATAAAATGCATATAAAGCTATAAGTCGTCACTTGTTGGATGACTTACCTGAGAATTTTCCTGGAAGCTCATTGTTTAGCAGTGACGGCTCAAGTGACGGCCAGTCACATTCGTGATGGTCCGTCAGGCGAACCGTCAATGCGACGCGGGATTCCGAAAATTCTATTTTTGGACTTTATTTCCTGGGCTACTTTAAATACCCTGTGTTAGGGTTATTTTATTATTCATTAACATATATTTCTAGAGACTATTTTTGAGCGACTTTTTGAGAGGAAAACATGACAAAATACATTTTCTTCTTCTTCTTCTTCGATTGTTTTGGGATTTTCACCATTGGTTCTTGGATTCTACGAAGTTCAAAGTAAAGTAATAATTTTCTATTGTAAGAATTCTTTCTTCTCATATGTATACTATAATTTCTTTACTTAATTTTGCTAGCATGAGTGGCTAAACTCCCCACAACTAGGGTTGTGGGAGCCATGGCAAGAGTAACAAAATAGATTCTGGGTAGCGTAGGGTTCAATTTATATGTTGTCACGTGGTTAAATCATTCGTTATTTACATTTTCTAATGGTTGCAAATATTAGAACATACCTAGGTTTGATTTGCTTGAACAAAGAGATTAAAACCGGGAAATTTGATTAACTACGAGGATTCGAGACTACCAACTCTCGTCTTATGATTAATGCTGTAACTAGATTAATCTACTTGATGTTTAGGATTGAAATAAGAATTTTCACCTTCTCAAGTTCGAGAGAATTGAGAAGGAAATTCATCTATTTGGTTGAGAAACATTTAGATGATACCATTAATTCAATCACATCGTGATATACATATAGAAAGAACCCGGTTAAGCTTTGAGTCAAAATTGTTACAACACCATGGTGAACACTTCCCTAGTTTGCCTCTCATATTGATTATTACTCGTTGAAACTCGTAAATTATTATTTGCATTGTTCAAATATTGATCATACAATCCCCCATTTACCAGAAACTATTGATTATTAGTCATCTAATTCACTAACGACTTAATTTTCACCTTATTCCCTGTGGGATCGACCCCAACCTCTGTTGGGTTCTATATTTGATGATGACCGCTTACGCTTCTTAATTTGAGGTGTAATTTGGGCGTATCAATCGCTCTCAGGCCTTTGACCGAGTGGAGAGTATGCATGGACTACCGAAAATTGAATTCTTGGATGGAAAAAGACCATTTCCCTCTCCCGTTCATGGATCAGATGCTAGACTGGTTGGCAGGCCATGGCTTCTATTGTTTTCTTGATTGTTATTCAGGGTACAATCAAATTTTAATCGCTCTAGAGGACCAAGAAAAAACCATTTTCACATGTCCGTAGGGTGCCTTTGCGTTCAAAAGAATGCCCTTTGGACTTTGCAACGCTCTGGCCACCTTCCAAAGGTGTATGATGTCGATATTCTTGGACATAGTGGAGGATACAATGGAGATCTTCATGGATGATTTTTTGGTGGTTGGGGATGAGTTTAACTATTTTTTGGAGCACCTAGAGGAGGTCCTTAAAAGGTGTGAGGAAACAAATTTGGTGTTGAATTGGGAAAATTGTCACTTCATGGTGAAGGAAGGGATAGTTTTGGGGCACAAGATCTCTGAAAAAGGGCTTGAAGTTGATCAGGCAAAAATTGAGGTTATATCGAAGCTACCCCCTCTGAGAACTGTGAAAGGAATCCGGAGTTTTCTCGGCCACGCCAAATTCTATCGACGGTTCATCAAAGACTTCTCAAAAGTGGCTTACCCTTTATGTAAGCTATTATAAAAGGAGGCAAAATTTGACTTTGATGATAGATGCATAACTGCTTTCCTCACCTTGAAATAAAAGCTCACCTCCACCCCGATTATCATTGCACCGGATTGGTCAAAGCCTTTTGAGCTTATGTGTGACGCCAGTGGCATAGCTTTAGGGGCAGTGGTTGGTAAATGAAGAGAGAAGCTTTTTCACCCGATATATTATGCAAGAAAAACTTTGAACACAGCATAGAAAAATTACACGGTTATAGAGCCCTTGTTTTGAAAGAACTCTTCAAGGACTTCGAGAAAACTCTACTTGAATCCATTTAATTTTTTTACAGACAAACTTGTGCTCGAAAATCAAAAGGAATTGTTAGCTGTGGTGTTTGATTTTGAGAAATTTCAGGCATATCTCTTGGGGACTAAGGTGGTGGTGCACAATGACCATGCAGCTATCAGGCATTTGATTACTAAAAAGGATGCCAAACCCGATTAATCTGGTAGGTGTTACTTTTTTAAGAGTTTGACTCTGAGGTGAAGGATCGGAGGGGGGTGAGAATCAAGTGGCCAACCACTTATCACATTTGGAAGAAAAAGGAAGGCCTATGGGGGAGCTTGACATCAATGGCTCATTCTCGGATGAGCAAATTTTGGTTGCTTCTCATGACTTGACACCTTGGTATGCAGATTTTGCTAATTATTTAGCAAGCGATCTACTTCCAGAGGGATTGAACTCAAATCAGAAAAATAATCCTCCACGACGTTCGGAAATATTATTGGGATGAGCCCTACTTGTTCTGGATTTGTGCAGATGGGATGATACGGAGGTGTATACCAGAAATTAAAATGTTACCCATTCTTAGAGCATGCCATTCGTCACCTGTTGGTCAACATCATAGGGGTATGCGCACGGCCTCTAAAGTGTTGCAAAGCGGGTTCTATTAGCCTACCTTATTCTAAAATGCCCACAATCTTGTAAAGGAGTGTGACAAGTGTTAACGCGGAGGGGGCATATCTCGACGTCATGAACTTCTGCTAACACCTATCCTTGAGGTTGAATTGTTTGATGTATGGGGTATCGATTTCATGGGGCCCTTTACAAGCTCCCATGGGAACACCTACATTCCAGTGGTTGTGGACTACGTGTCCAAATGGGTCAAAGCGGTGGCTTTACCAAATAATGAAGGGTGAAGTGTGACTGCTTTTCTCAAAAAATACATCTTTGCGAGGTTTGGCACCCCTCATTTCATCATTAGTGATGGAGTATCGCACTTTTACAACAAGATATTTGGCGATTACTTGAGAAATATGAGGTCAAACATAAAATGGCCGCCCCCTACCATCCATAAACAAGTGGTCAAGTTGAGGTGTCCAACCGGGAGATTAAGTCCATCCTTTCAAAATCGGTGAATGTTCACCAAATGTATTGGTCACGCATATTGGACGATGCACTATGGCCATATAGGACAGCTTACAAGACCCCAATTGGAATGTCCCCCTACCAATTGGTCTTTGGCAAGGCTTGTCATCTCCCGGTTGAATTCGAACACAAATCTATGTGGGCCATGAAGAAGCTGAACTTATATTGGGAGAGAGATGCTCGTGCTAGAGTGGAAGACCTCAATTAAATGGATTAATTCCGGATGCAAACGTATGAAAGTTCCTCTATGTACAAAGCCTGAATGAAGCATTATCACAATCAACAAATTTTAAGGTGGTAGTTCCACCGGGGAATTGGGTGCTCCTATTCAACTCTAGACTTCGGCTTTTCCTGGTAAAGCTAAGGTCAAAATGGTCGGGTCCCTTTAAAGTGGTTCAAGTCTTCACCAATGGAGCCATAGAATTGGAAAATGAGGATGGCTTGGCTTTCAAAGTCAATGGGCAACGAGTGAAGAAGTACTTGGGCATTCTGGAGGAAGTTGCAATGGTTGAATCCATTTACTTATATGAGATTTGAGTGAGAGGTACCTTCGTCGAGCCATGACGTTAAACCAAGCGCTTCTTGGGAGGCAACCCAAGCACTTTTTCCTTCTGTATTTTTCTTGCATTCTGGTTTTATTTTTTATGTTTTTTTGTTAGACTTGTAGTTGGGGGTCGAGCTAAATATGTGTGAGAAATGATCAGAGAGTGCAGCTCTTCATGCGGTCGCATCACTGAAGGTTCACATCGCACAGTAGGTCGCATGAGCCTAATAGAAAGCTAACAAGTTGGACTACACAATGTGCGATTGGTGTGCGATCGCATGAGCAGTTGTGCGTGTCGCACACTAGTTTCGCATCTCTTAGCAGAAGACTGGCAGTTCTTCACAGAAATCCACACCACTATGCGATCAATGAGGCATTTCACATACTCCAAAGTGCGTATCGCACAGCCTTCACACAAGAAACAAATAGAAATACCAAGTTTGTTTTTGTGTGGAACCGGTTTGGTGTTTCCCTATGATAGATTGATAGGAGACTTTCTTAAAGGAAAATACCATGTTTTAGTTTTAGAATTGAGTTCATAGTTTCTTGTCTTGAAATGGGACCACCAAAAACTTTCTCTTGGCAAATTATTTTGAAAATAAAAGGAAGAAGGGAAATGAATTTTGAGAAAAAGCATCCTCTTGTCATGACTTGCACACTCTCGCTTTGGCTTGATTAACTCACAAACGAGTGTGTAATGAACTCGTAATAGCTTGTTGAAAATCATTTGTCCGAATTGATTTTGCGACTAATGAAAGAAGCCTTGTGGCATGATGCCTTGTGTGGTGAGGCTTTACCTTGATTCCTGTGCATAAGTGTTGTCTAGAATTTGCCCCGAATGTGATTCAAGGCAAAATTCTAGGTGTGAACAAGCTTGGAAGATGACTTTAGGCCCTTTTTGAGAGCCATTTCACCAAAAATGACTTCCCGTGACTTCAACCCTAGTGAAACCCTTTGAGATTGTGACTATTCTTTGGCACCTTGTTAACACTTTGACCTTTTTGGAACCTCTATCTTGGCACCCATCTTCCCTAATTTCTTGAAAATGAAATGTAGGCTAGAAGCCTAAGTTTGGGGGTAAATGAAGGATAACATAGGCAAATGCCTAAGTTTGGTGTATGTGATCAAATAAGGAGAAGAAAAGAAGTGCACTCAAAGTGCAAGGTAGCACCTTAGGTTTGAATTGAAAATTTGATCCAAAAGTTCAATCCAATGAGCAAAATAAAAAGCAAAAATAGGTGCTACAAAAAAAGGCGATACAAGGAGTTTGAATGATCATGAGTAAAAAGGAGAAATGTTGGGTTGTGTGAGGGAGAAATAAGGTGAAGCTGAAATTGAAAAATGTGAGCAGTGTTTGAAATGAGAATAAAGAGCATTAGGGAGGTGTAGTCACTTGAACCAAATGAAAATCCTTACCTTATCCCTAGCGAACATCGTAACCCGCAAATCCTTGGTAATGCCAAGCTTGGCTACCCTACATTAGTGGTCATATACATGAAGGGCAAGCCTATGGTTCGACGCGTATGCACTTGAACTTTCTTGAGAGAGTGAGAGTTTATTTGGTTCTCCTATAATCCCGATTGTTTATGAATTGAATGATTGTGAGTGGGATTATCTCTTGTGATAAGTGGCATCATGCACTCCAATTAAAACATGAGGCCTCTATTTCAATTGAGGGGAATGACTGAGACAAGTTGTGTGGAAAATCTCGAGGCAAACCTTGACGGTCCATGCCAATGACTTGAGAAGCTTAAATGTCTTGTTTTGAATAACAAAATTCCCTTGATTTTAAATGAGAATGAAGTCCTTTTGGAATAGTTTTGAAATGGCCAAATGCCTTGAGTTTGTGGTGGTTCAAATTGAGATAAGCATCATAGTTGAGTCTTTTTGTTTATTCTCTTTTTTTTTATTTTTAGTATAGATTAGTCTTTTGTTCCTTAATTGAGTCTAGAGCATAATTAATTCCTTGCCTTGTGAGTATCTTGCTTGAGGACAAGCAATAGTTCAAGTTTGGGGGTTTGATAAGTCGATAATCTACCAACTTATTGAGCCTATATCGATGAATTATTGTTATGTTTTGAATAGATTTAGAGGTTCTTATGGCCTTTATTGATGTCTATGCAGGTACTTTTGATAAAGGATGAGAAACAAGGAAATGGACCCAAAAAGAGCTAAAAGGAGTGCAGTGTGAAATGTTCAAAAAAGTTGGAGATTCTGACCTGAGATGCGGTGTCTGTGCGACATGCACAAGCCAAGGTGTGAACCGTACCTCCTCCGCATAAAGCTGCAAAATCCACTAAAGAATCTGCTAAGGGGTGCGGTCGTTGTGCAATGTGCACATCCCAAGATGCAAACTGCACCCCCTTCACATGAAGCTCCCAAAGTTAACTGAAGTCACTGATCTGACTGAAGAGGGTGTGCGACGTGCACATCACGATGTGTGAACCGCACATCACGCCATACACCACCCAAAGGGAAATTTTGTCCTAAATTTTAGTGACGTTTTGGGAAACTATAAAAGTCTAATTTAGGCATAATTGTAAATAACATTCTTCAGTCCTGAATATTTTAGAAAGCTTTTTGCCTTGAGAACAAGTTTTCCTCTCAAAAGATAAGAGGGTTTGAATCCATTCTCTTGGATAACCATTTGGGTACTTAAATTGAGCTTAGAACTTGAGATTCAGCTCTAATGAAGAGGATTTTGACTTACCCATGCTATGAGTGGCTAATTTCTCTTGTCTAGGGGTGTGTTGATGATGGGTGCTTGACAAATGGGTGTGGGTGTTGTTAATTCATCTTTATAATTTCTTATTTGACATGGGTCTAGTAGTTTCACCAAGTTTTAATCCTAAAATTGGTGGTTGCAAACATTAATTTTCATTACTTGACTATGTGATTGCTTGAAAGAGGATTTCATGGTTTTGGATGTGAAATTACTAGTGGGAACTTGGGACTCCATCCAGATTGAGGCTAGAAATATCTCTTATCAAAGGAATCACCCACTTAAGGGTCTAAGCTAGAGATAGTGTGACCTCCCCAAGCTTAGATTGGTTATTTGTTGATAAAACCGATGATGCTTTAACCGAGATTATCGAATATATGGTTGTTGATCAAGAGATAAGAATCCATACCCTTGACCAATGCTACTTATGTCAATAAGCGAGAATAAGTGTGAATTGATAATCACCCTATCCCATGATTAAAGCCCTATCGGATACACATCCCTAGTCACCTACTCAATTTGGTACACTCGCTTTCGCTTATAGATTTGATTTGAATTGTGATTGTAGTGGCAACATCCCAATTCCCCCAACCTTTCACTTTTCTTGTTTTAAGCATTTACTCTCATTGTGAACTCTATTTGCACAATCTTAATTTAGCTAGCTCCAAGTCCCTTGGGTATGACCTCGACACCCATTGAGAATTATAAATTTTGTTTTGCTGCACAATCATCATGACCTCCAACTTTAGGGAGCACGATTTGAGCGTTCATCAACCTTTCTCACTTGAAGGCTAAAAAGTGTAAAATGTGAAATCAAGAGAATGGCCTTCTCATTCTCAAACCTTAACGCCGAAATTGTTACTGGAAGTTCAATTCAAGTTTGGGTCGAAGGTTCAAATCTTCCAAGTGGAGATCCAAATGGTGAGGTAGCTTGCGTCGCACCGCGACGTTAAATTATGCGCTTGATGGGAGGTAACCCATCATTTTTATGCTTTACTTCACTTTTTTATTTCTTTTTGGTCTGTTTTTAGGTGTCCAAAGGAATGAAAAGAGGAAGCAAGTGTTGAAAACCACCAAAAATACCTATAAAAGACGTGATTTTCACACCTGGAAGAGTGCTCATCGCACATGCCATCGCACAAGCAACTAGTGAGTTAGGAAAAAACATAGGCATATGCAAAAATGGTGCATTTCTCACTTCCCAAAGTGCCCGTCGCACCCGGCATTGTGCGTCAAAATAGTGCACTATTCAAAAATTTAGAAAACTCTGATGATGCTAAGGCATTGCGATCGCAAACCCTGACACTCGCGATTGCGATGCAATAAATTCTTCCTGACTCTTCACGACCGCGTGAACACTTCACGATCACGTGGAGTCGGGTGAATTTAACTCATTGCGATCGCGTGATAAGGCCACGCAACCACGAGGCACTGAATGGTTTCCAGGTAATAAAAATTGAAAGAGCCATTTCAAAAGCAAAAAAATTCTTTGAAACTTGGCGTCTTTTCTCTTCCAAGGCAAAAATAAAAATCTGCCATCAATTTCAATTCCATATCATCTTTGAAACTCCTCAGGTATGGTCTCCGATTACTTTTCTTTGATTCACCCTTATTGTGCTAAAGTAAGTGGCTTTAAACACCCAAGTGGGTGTCATTTTTGCTTTCAACAATATGTGTGAATCGGGTGTGTGGTATGAATTTGTGGGTGAAATCTGGTTGGGGGATGTTGTTGGTTTACTGATTTTTTGGGATAAAAAAATTGCCCCCATGTGTTGTAAGAATGGTTAACTAAAGGGTGCTAGGCACCTATTCGACAAAGTGTCTGAATGAATTTTCCTGGGCAAGAAGATGATCTTCATGATCGCGATGACCAATACCGCGATCGTGATAACCAACTTCCCTGAGCTTTGCAATCAAGATGCCCCATTCTGCGATTGTGATGCCTTATTTTTCTAAAAGAAAATAGAATGGTCTTCGCGATCACGATGAAAATCTCGCTATTGCGATGACCAGTTTTCACAGTCCCAAAAATAGCGGCTTTACCTAGCTCTGTGCGGGATCATTCTGGCTCATTTCTTTAGCCTAATCATATCCTAACACATTATTTTACGTGCCTATATTTGTGTTTGACAATTTTGTTCCTTTTGTAGGTACTTAAGGATTGAAAATGATTGAAATTGAACATGAAGATGCAACTTAAATGGCCGACGAGGAATATATAAACCAAGGCACCTTCATCTCCCTCAAGTGCTCCCAACTATATGATCATCACTTGAAAAAGCCAATCACGGGGGAGCGAGGTATTATGTTGGATGGATTGGAAGAAAAGTGGGACAACTTCCATGGAAAGTTGGTTACTAGTGGGTGGTTGTGCTTTACTGTGGAGCCTATCAAGGCAAACTTTGTCGTGGTCCGTGAATTTTATGCTAATGCGGCTGAGACAGACTTCGTCAATGACTTGGTTGTGATAGTTCGGGGCAAGTTGGTTCGTTTTGATTCGGAGTTGATCAATGGATAATAGCACCTCCCAAATTTCGGCAATGCCACATACAAAGTCTGAGCTATAGAAATGGGGAACAATTGGATTGTGGAGCACTTACATGATGGCATGGTCCCGCAATAGATAGCATTAAATATGAGGATTGAGTTCTCCAAGTTTAACCTTGAAGCCGGCACTTGGCATTTGATCATTTTTGCCCGAGTTATGCCTTCAAAGAATGAATCCGATGTGACCACCGATAAAGCAAGGGTCATTTGTGCTATGCTGGAGGGTCTTCTGGTGAATGTAGGGAAACTAATCATGCAAGAAATTCAACAAGTGGTCCTTGACGGTTAGCAAAAGTTTGTTCTTCCCTACATTAATCACTCACTTATGCTATGAAGTTAGGGTTGCAAAGAGGGATGGCGAACATGAGAGGAAGCCCAAAAAATTAATTCACCCTCTAAAGAAAGAGGAGTTCTACAGGCATCAAAGAAGAGGAAGATAGATGTGGATTCACCATTATTTAGTCTATTTTCCTGGTCCAGCGAGGCACTTGAGTCTGCTACTGCTGCTGAGGCTGTTGGCCCCCTCAGAATTGGGCCCCCGATACTTTGCCACATCTCCATCCAGGTCTATGACATGGATGCCCATCTTTGCCAGATTATAGCAGGCCTACCTTCAGGTCCGGGTGAGAGTTCCACCATAACAGCACTCAGTTAGTCATCCTCCACGACTCCTAGTGGCCCTACACTAGCTAGTGTAGCAAGCAAGTAGCAGTACATCAAGGAGAGGTTGGCTAATGTAGAGAGGTGACAAAAAAAGAAAAGGGACCACGATAGAAAGCAAAGAAAGTTACTCACGAAGATGATGAGAACTCTGAGAAAGCTATGTGGGGCTGAGGCAGAGAATGATACTGATGAGTCATACTGAGTCCTTTATGTGCCAAGCAGCTTTGGTTCTGAGTGATACACCCTTCAGGGAGCCCCCTTAAACTTTTCTCTTGTTTTGATGTAGTGGGGGCACTGCATTATGCTAGTTGGGGGTGGCTGACATACTTTATCTAGCTTGTTTTGTTTTGTTTTATGTTGATTGTTAGATATTGGTGTGCCCTTGCCGGTCTTGTTTACATTATTGTGCCCTTGTCAGGTTTTGGAGTTGCTATGGATGAAATTGATGGTTTAGGTTGTTAGTTTCTTTTCTTATAGGTTCTTGTTTCTTTTTATAGTAGGCTTGTGGAATGTTTTGGAGCCAGGGGAAGTCTAAGTACCTGTTAGGCTAGATAAAACTTACTGGAGCTGAGAACACTGTATCACACATGTCATTGTGCGATCCGCACGAGCTTCGCACATGCTACTGATTGGCCTGTGCGTTGTATGTGTGACTCGCACTTTGATATATGTGAATCGCATATTGCCTTTGTGACAGGATTGGTGTGTTGATGAGCCTTGAGTAGCCATCAATTTAGATAGATGAATTAGCCCAATGATAGATTGAGTGACATCATTCTTAAAGGCAAATCATCGTCTTTTGAGGTTTTGATTGCAATTAACTTGTTTGATACTAATGAAGTTAGCCTTGCATGCTAAGTCAAAGAGGCATACCCCTCCAAAAATTTTGTGAAAAATGCATGGAAAAAAATGATGTTTGTGACAACCCCTTTGATCTTTTTGTGACTCTTAACTCTTTAGCGGTGATAATGTAGAATGGCTCCTCTTTGTTCTTGTTTAGGAGTAAAATTGATCCTTCTTAAATGATTCACATGCCATGTGTAGTGAGGTTTAGTTGAATAATGCTTGTGCTTGCTTGTGTTAACTAGAACTTGCCCGGTTAGTCTTTAAAGCTAGTCTTGATTACTTTTGGTTGGAGAAATTATCTTAGGCCTTCTTTGTGATTATTGAAGCCTACTTAGCCTTAAAATCCACCATTCCACTTAGATTGAATCAGTAGTCACCCCTCTTGAGCCTTATACCTTTTCTTTGGCAACCTTGATACACGCCTTGAATCATTTTTTGACATGAATCCCTCTTTTGAACCCATCCCTCCTTGAACTCTACAAGTGTGAAATCAAGGCTAAAAGCCTAAGTTTGGGGGTTGACAAAAAGGTATCTTGGAGGAGTGCTAAATGAGTTGATCTTGGTTTGTTACCTAAAAAGGTCTATCAAAAAAGAAGGAAGAATGTGAAAAATAAAGCAAAGAGGAAAAGAAAGAAATAAAATCCTCCAAGGTGAAGAAAATGATAAGAATTAGGGCTTCAAATAAAAAGAAGTGAAATGGTGCCCCGTGTTGAATGAAAATGAAAGAAATGGCTTTGGTTTTGAATTGAAAAAGTTGTGTAGAGTTCAAGGATGATGTAGTCACTTGAATCCAAATGCATACCCTACCTGTCCCTGAGCCTACATTACAAGCTTAGAAAATCCCTTTTAGATCTCTAACTGATTGTTCTTAAGCTAGTGGCGAATGAAAATAAGGGCAAGCCTATGGTTGATACTTGTTAGTACTTGAAATTACTTGCGAGTGCGAGTGTTTGTATTTTTCCCTGTGATTATCTTTGTACATAATGTGTTTTTAGGACTTTCATTCTTGTGAGGGCATGTGAATTAGGATAGATGGTGACATTGATAAACTTCGAAAATGAGTCAATTGAGCATGTTATGGTAAGCTAGTGTTTTTGAGTCACATCTTGAGGATTGGTTGTTGTCACTTGGTTGTTCTTAATGTTCCATTGCTTCCGTGAATTATGTTTTGATTAGAGGGGAATGCTTAGAATAAATTGACATGTGATTGACTAATCATTAGTACCAACCGAAGTCATATTTGGTGCTTGAAATGGGTTTTTCCTTGACTTGAAGTGATGTCTTTGCACTTGTGTTGTGTGCCTCTTGAAATAGAATTTTTAGTTGCTTGAGGACAAACAATAGTTCAAGTTTGGGGGTTTTGGATAAGTTGGTATTCTACCTAATTATTTATCTTTTAATCTTATGTTGATTGCTTCTTTCTTCGGCTTAAAAGCTAGGGCTTGTGGTTCGTTATCAGTACCTGTTTTAGAGCAATATAACCTCCTTGTCCGCCTCTCAATGTACGGGTCTTTCCCCAGCCCTCTCTCTCGATGTGGTGCCTTTCACTCTGCTCTGTCAACACTTTATCGCAATGCCGAAAGGTTTCTAGTATAAAGTGGATAAATAGTGCAATTGACATGGATTACTTCTATTTTACAGGTTTCTGTGTTTTAGAAGTGTTCGAGAAAGATTTGAATGAAAACAAGTCAAAATAGAGCTAAAAGGTATTGCTGACCACTGACATAAAGTTGCTCATCGCGACCGTGAGAGTAGGTCACGCGACAACGATGCACAGGAAAGAGTTAATGTCATGCAACCGCAAAGTGAAGCCACGCGACCATGTGGAGGAAGAAATTAGAGCTATGCGACTACGAGGTTGATGACATGCTACCACAAGTAATACAGTTACAGAACCTCATGATCGCGAGGAACATGCACGCGACCGCAATGAAGACGTTGGCAGCTGCAGGACAGATTTGGAAATTCCCATTTTTGAAAACCCCAATTCACATAAAACTCTTCTCAGCCGTTTTGGGATCAATCTTTGGCTAATCTTTGGCTATTCTCACAACTTTTGGAAAGCTTGGGAGCAAGTTCATCATCCTACACCATAGGAGTGAAGATTTAAAGGAATTTCTTGTAAAATCCTCAGTTTCCATTCTTCAACTCTTGTTCTTAATTGCTATTTTATTGGTGTGTTTGTTGAATTGAGAATTGGGTTTGTATTAGAGATAATACTTGTTTGGGTATTGAATTCATATCTGGATTTTTCTTTTGGTTAATTATTTGGGTCGATTGAATCCTCCATGCTTGAATTTATAGTTAATGGTTGCAACATTGACTTAGCATTCTAATTTGGGTTTTTGCTTGAGAAAGGATTACCCTAAATTTGGGAAGGTTCCTTAGTGGGGATTTGGGGTTTCCACTCTAGATCAAGGCTAGAGATAGTTTGGTTTCCAAAAACTCCCATCTAAGAGTTGGAGTTAGAAATAACCCAATTCACCCAAGTTAATTTGTTGGTTATTGCTTACTCGTGGTGATTCAAGAGAACCCATGAGAATTGTTGCTTGATTGGTTGAAAGACGGTTAAGTACACCTTTAGCCAAGACTACCTATATGTTAATCGGGTGCAGGTCTTATGAATTGAATTCTCATTCCCAATTCTCCCTTATTGTCCTTGCCTTGTTAGAGCAAGGTGAAAGGCATTGATCAAATCTATCTTGTAGTTATTTTTCCTTTATCTTTTGTTTTAGTTTAAAAACCCTTTTTGATATCTTTTCTTTTGAGAATTGAACTTTAATAAGTTACTTAGATTCTTTATTAGCTCGAGCGCGATTATATTATTCTCTTTGGGTTCGACCCCGACATCCGTTGGGAATTATAAATGTGTTTGGCTTAACGATCACCGATACCTCCATCTTTGGAGAGTATGTTTGAGCGTTATCAATCTCTGAATCATGGTGTCACCACACACACAAAACAAGTATGGCTCTTCCCATAAAAACTTCTTCACATCAGACATAAACTTCCTCCTTTGATGGACTGTCAAGTTCAGAGGAACTATGTCACTTGCTAAGTAGTTGGCAATGTCGGCATACCATGGGATTAAATATTGAGAAGCAGCCAAAACTCGCTCATCTGGGAATGCATCATCAATTTCAAGCTCATCTTTCCATTGCAACATGGCCTCATCTTCAAGTTTGGACAGGTGATCAGCCACATGGATTTTAGTGCCTTTGCGATCCTTGACTTCAAAGTCAAATTCTTGCAATAGCAAACCCCAACGAATCAACCTAGGCTTAACATCCTTTTTTCCATAAGATACCTAAGAGTTGCATGGTTTGTATGCGCAATCACCTTGGTGCCAAGCAAGTATGATCTGAACTTTTCAAAAGAAAACACCACAGCTAGCAGCTCATGTTCGGTCACAGTGTAGTTCTTCTGGGCTGGGTTGAGTGCTTTGCTCGCATAGTAAATTTGGTGCATAATCTTCTCTCGTCTATGGCCTAGGACTGCTCCTAGCACTACTCCACTGGAATCACACATTACCTCAAATGGATCAGACCAATCAGGTTCAACAATAAGAGGGATTGAGATCAACTATAATTTTAGGCACTCGAATGCCTTCAGACACGCTTCATCGAGCACAAACTTCACATCTTTATTTAACAGTTTTCACAAGGGATGTGCAATCTTAGAGAAGTTCTTTATAAACCTACGATAAAATCCAGCATGCCCTAAGAAACTTCGAATACCCTTTACTAAAATTGGAGGAGGAAGTTTTTCAATCACCTCAATCTTAGCCTTATCAACCTCAATCCCTTTCTTTGAAATCTGGTGGCCTAACACAATACCTTCCTTGACCATGAAATGGCATTTCTCCCAGTTTAGTACTAAGTTGCACTCTTTACATCTTTGCAGCACACAACTCAGATGGCATAAACAATCATCAAATGGGTCACCAACCACATTGAAATCATCCATGAATACCTCAAAAGTGTCCTCCACCATGTCAGAGAAGATCGATATTATATATCTTTGAAAGGTCCCTGGTGTATTACATAATCCAAACGGCATCCTTTTGAAAGCGAACGTCCCATATGGACAAGTGAAGCTTGTATTCTCCTGATCTTTAGGAGTAATCAAAATTTGATTGTATCCTGAGTAACCATCAAGAAAATAGTACCATCCTCTACCAGTAAGACGGTCTAGTATCTTCTCCATGAACAGCATTAAAAAATGTTCTTTCTCAGTCCATAAGTTCAGCTTTCTATAATCTATGCACACACGCCAACCTGTGACTTGTCTCATAGGAATCAGCTCATTCTTAGCATTAGGAAGTACAGTGATTCCTCCCTTTTTTGGCATACACTGAACTGGGCTCACCCACTTGCTGTCCGCAATAGGGTAAACCTTACCTGCATCCAACCACTTTATGATCTCCTTCTTGACAACTTCTTGCATAGGCTGATCCAACCTACGTTGATGCTCAATACTCGGAACAAAATTTGGCTCAAGCTGAATTTTGTGCATGCATATGCCTAGTGGAATACCAATAATATCATCAATAGACCACCCAATGGCCATTTTAAACCTCTTTAGTACAGACACAAGTGTTTTAAGTTGCCCTTCTCCTAATTCAGTTGCGATAATCACATACAAAGTATTGTTGTCTCCCAAGAAAACATAACGCAAGTGTGATGGAAGTACCTTGAGCTCCAAGACTGGAGGCTACTTAATAGATGGTCTGGCTGGTGGGGTTACTCTATTCTTCAAGTCTAGATCAAGATTCTTTAGAGCATAAGAGTAGGAACCCATACCAGCAAGTGCTTCCACTATGTCAGCATATTCATCAATGTCATCCCCATCAAAGTTCATGATCATGGTTGTAAGAGCTTCAACACCAAGTCTCTCCTCAATCGGGACTGATAACTGCTCTTCATCCACAACATCAATGACTGAGATCACTCGTATATAATCATGGTGATTCATAGATTGGCACAGGTCAAAAGTGACTTCCTCATCATTCAGCCTGAATTTCATCTGCCCTGTCTCCAAGTCAACTAAAGCACATCCGGTGGTAAGGAATGGTCACCCTAAGATGATGGGGACCTCAAAATCTACCTCACAGTCTAGAATGACAAAGTCTGCTGGAAATATAAAGGACTCCACTTTCACAAGCACATCATATAGGATACCCACTGGCCTCTTCACAGTGTGATCTGCCATCAATAGCCACATTATTGTCAGTGTGGAGGCTCTTAAGCCCAACTATCTAAAAAATTTCAGAGGCATTAGATTAATGCTTTCACCCAAGTCACATAGCACCTTGGCATAATAGAATTCCCTAATTGTGCACGGAATAGTGAAGGCTCCAGGATCTTCTCTATCTGAACAAGAGAACGGAAAGCTATTGCACTTTGGTGATGCAAATTATTAATAGGCTCAAAACTGACAGTTCTCTTCTTCATCACCAAGTCCTTTATGAACTTCACATAACCAAGCATCTGCTCGAGAGTCGCAACCAATGGAATATTGACTAAAAGTTGATTTAACATAGAGATGAATTTTCTAAACTTTCCATCTTCAGCCTTCTTGGCTAGCCTCTGTGGGAAAGGAGCAGGAGGTTGAGGCATACGCTTTACAACTTCAGTAGCCTCCTTCTCCTTCCTCTTAGTCTCAGCCTGCTCTTTTACAACATGGCTTTCTTCATGTCCCTTTTACCTCAAACTCAACCACAATTTCAATTTCATCTTTTTTAGGCTCAGTTTGATCCTCAACAACTATAGGGATCGGAGGGTCAACGGTCTTCTTTCCACTTCGTGTAGTCACCGCCATGCAATGTCTATCATTCTTTGGATTTTGAATTGTATCACTTGGAAGAGTACCCTTTTGATGTTGATTTAGGGCTATAGACATTTGGTTCATCTGCGTCTCAATCTACTTTATGGCGACTGCATATGACTCCATTTTCTGACTCATGACTTAGATGTCAGCACGCATCTCCTTCAAGTTTCCATCAGTCGACTCAACCTTCTACAACACCTTGGCGATCATCTCTTTGACAGTTAGTTGTTCAGGTCCTACTTCACAATTACCAGGAGATACATACAGGCCACTTCTATCATTCTTGTAGCCATCCCTCTTGTGCCAGTCCCCATCTCTGTCTCTACCCCTACTCCTGTCTCTATACCTTGTAAACCTAGAGCATTCACCTTCTCTACTTTGTTATTCAAGATTTGTTTTGCAATGAGATCTACAGTTGTTTTTAACCCTGCGAAATCCTGTCTAATTTCCTACAACTCTTGATAGTCTATGGATTTCCCAACTGCATAAGTACCTGCTGAATTCTCAGCCTCTCTCATGTGCAGGCTCTGTTCGTCTTGGTAACTTTATCAAGCATCTCAGAAGCTTCAGTGCAAGTATTTTCCATGAACGCTCCTCCAGTGATTGTATCAGCTACTTTCTTGGTGTTTGCATTCAATGCTCTATAGAAAATCTCCATAAAATGATCTGCTGGAATTTTGTGATTTGGCACAAGTTTCAGCTTCTTATTGAACCTAAGTTATATTTCATATAGTGTCTCCGCGGGTAGTTTCTTGAAATTATAGATCTCCTGCTTTAGCTGCAACATCTAGAAACTGAGTTCTCAGCTCCAGCCATGTGTGTATCGAGTTATCAGGTAGTTTCGCAAGCTAAAGTGTTGTTTCTACAATCAAAGAGAATGGAAAGAGCCACAATCTGATAGCATCATAATCTACCCCTGGAAGGTTGTAATCCTTGCAGATCCCCACAAAGTTCTTCAAGTGCAAGTTCGCATAATTAGTAGGCTTGCTAGCAAATAATCCCTTCAAGTTCAGCAGCTAAATCATAGTGCTTGTAATATCAAACTTTGTACCAATGGGTAGCGGTGAAAATACAATGAGGCATGTTGTCCCTTTGTCATCAGCATTATCATCATCACGATTGTACCGAGGGATGTGTTAGAGTTGTTGAATCTGTCAACCTCTATTCCCCCTTGGTGCTACTGGATCTTGAGGTACATTGCATCGAGCTACCTCGTCTCTCGCAGCCTGAGCATCTAGTGTGACTTGACGAGCAGCTTCTTGTCTAGCTTGCCATGCTTGCTCAGCTTAAGCATTATGTTGAGCAAGTGCATCTGCAACTTGTGCAACTTCCACAATTTGAGCGTCTTTTGCTGCCTTTTGCCTTTGTTGTTCTTCGGCCAACATCCGTGATGTGGCCTATTTAGGTGTCTCAAAAGCTCCCTCCTTAACCATGTTTCTCAGAGTTCGTGGGAGTTCGGGATTGAATGGAATTAGGGGATTGCCTTGACTCCTTATATTAGGCATACACAAGTGTGCAACCTGTGGAACAAGAACAAAAACAACACAAAAAAGTAAAATCAGGAAATAAGGACTAATAATGAAATAAACACAATATCTCAATCCTAAATCGTATTTCCCAGCAACGGTGCCAAAATTTGATACGCCCAAATTACACCTCCTTTTAGAAGCATAAAGCGGTTGATATTCAAATATAAAACCCAACAAAGGTTGGGGTCGATCCCACAGGAAATATGGTACGACTAGGGTTAACTATGTTTATTCGCACTCTTAGCCATTTATTTTCCTCGAAGAGGGGTTTTAAGTAAAAGTAATATTCATAATTTAGATTCGAACAAGTAACAAAGTAACAGTTTCAAGTATTATATTCAATGAGAGAAGCGACTAGGGTAGTGTTTCCCATGAGATCATAATGTAGTAAGGCGTTGTACTTAGTAACCTAGTTTGGTGCTATGCATGCAAGATCGGTAAGTTGGTTTCTCCTAAGCGGATGGTTACCAAAATAGAAGAATTTCACCACGCAACTTGGTCAGTCTACAGGCATTTGCTTTGCTAACCCTTGCTAGTGATCCCAGATTATCTTTCCCCGGGCAGGTTCAAGCTAATTAGGTGAGGGTTGGTAGCCTCAAATCTTTATTATGCAATCCTCTTTCCCATTCGTTACCCCTTTGGTCAAGCAAGTAGGAATAAGGCAAGTCCTAACATTTGCAATCGTTAAAAAGCAATCAAAACGAGGGGAAAAACAATGCATGCATGAACACCGTCCTAGCATTACCAAGTACTTTGCCTACTTTGTTAATCCTTCATGGTTCCCACAACCCTAGTTGTGGATTTAGTTACTCATGTTTGCAAGAAGACAATCAGATTTAGATGAAGAGATCATGATTATAACTTACAATAACAAGTAAAGAAAACCAGAATCTTGAATCCTCAAGAACACTTCAATAATCAAGAACAATAATCGAATACTCAAAACCTGTGTTATGATGTCTCAATTATGCGTAAAGTATGTGTAACAATACATAACAATTGCGTAACTTCTGAAAAAAAACCTAAGGGAATGTATTTATAGATAAAACAGACCAAATCCTAACAGAACTAGAAGAGTTGGAACGCGGCAGTTTTGATGGACAGGACCCACGGGACATCATGGGTGCCACCGGCATCGTGGGTGTCCATCACTTTTTCTTTCAGTTTAGCTCCAAATGATCTGCCTTATTCTCACGGGCCAAGAAATAATCCATCAAGGTTGCCATGAGGTTCGTGGGCAACTCATTGGTCAAATCATCTAAGTTCCCAGTGGCTCTGTCCAATCTCGACGGGCGTGAGCGACGTCCCATCGTGGCTCTCACAGGCGTCGTGGCTGGTCTTTAGACTTGACCTCTTTGCTTCAGCTTTGCTGGTCCATTACCACGGGCACATGTGACAGCCAGTGGCAGCTCCGACGCCCATCCCAACTAAGTTGCGGGATGGGTTTTGCCTTTAACTCTTGTTGGCTCTTTCTGATGTCCCCTCCCATGGGCCATGGTGGATCCTACACCCATGGGAAATGACTTTTAGCCCATAAAATAGTAACTTTTCAGTCTTTTTATCTTTTCAACACTTTTCCCTGCACATGTAGCAAACGAGCATTATATCTAACAAAACACACTTAAGAACTCCCAAAATCCTTAGTTTTAAGCGTTGAAAGTGTCGTGAAATCCCCGCACATCAACACCCTTAACTTAGAATGTTTGCTTGTCCTCAAGCAACAAATGAAACATAAACTAAAACGACGCTCAAGTAAAAGAAACCTAGGAACTAACAGCAGCCAAGTAGTTTAAATCCTTTCAGTTAACAGAATCAGTACCCACTCCAGTCAGTTCAAAACTAGTGCATACATACAAGTTATCAAGACAACAAAAGACGGATCTATGGATGACAACATGGTATTCATGAGCAAGATAGCATACATAGCAGACATTCATACCAATAAGCCAGCAATAACTGTCTACTCTAGTGCCCTTACAGCAAAGAAGTCCCGCTCACACAGAAGTTTATTTAATAGACAGGGATTGGGAATACGCTCACTCTCGCAAAGAAGTTCAAGTTGTACATGCACAATACCATAGGCTTGCCCTTATTTTTTATGCCTTGGCTTTCAAACAGTCAGGTTAAGATAACTAAAGGACTTTGTTAGGCTTGTAATGTAGGTTCATGGACGGGAATGGTATATTTGGAAAATAGTGACTATGCCCTCCTTAATACTACACTTACTTTTTATCCTCCACTTTTCAGACCACAATGTTCTCCTCTTTTGTTATCATTTCACTTTAATCAAGCATCGGGTGTGAATTTTATTTTATTTTTGCACTTTTTCTCTTTTACTGGCAAGACTGGTGAACTTAGAGCTCTAATACCACTCTATCATGACCCAAAACTGGGCCATGATGGCGCCTATGTAACCCCCCATAGGCAAACCAAACCCAACAATGTGGAAGATAAATAAAAGGTAGTAGGGCCAATACCATAGAAATATACCAATTGTACTAAATATACAAAAATGGCCCTAAAGAGACCAATAAGACAAAACATACACGAGAACCAACCCGGACCTGGTGTCACCGGTACAAGAGCATCTAAAATACTGAGTAGCTATACAACTAACTCTGTCTATCCAAAATATAAAAATATAGGCAGAAAGTAGAAGGAAAGCATTAAAAGTTTCCAAACGTCGGGAGCTCACCACGATTCGAATAGCAGCTGGCCTTGAACGACAGGAGAATCAATGGGGGTGGCTCATACTAGGTGTTGTATCAGAAAAAGATGCATAGTATAGTATGAGTACAAAAACAATGGGTACCCAGTAAGCATCATAGGCCTACCGAGCGTAGAAAGATAATATATATATATAATAAATTACAGGAAAGTAAGCTAAATACAAAGATCCACCCAAATCTAGTTATAGAACTGAAAACAGAACTGAACGAGCCAACAAAAGGAAGTAATAACAAAACCAACCCAGGCAACCGACATTCCAAGTATACTCAAGACAATACAATACAATGAGGTATGATGCGATGCATAGAATGTAATAAAAGTAAAACCCAAAATAATGCATCGGGCGCCCGAAATTTAACCTCAAACTCATCAATATATGCTTATAGAGTGAAACTCTGAATGACACAATAGGGCACTCGGAATCAATCATCGAACTCATCAACAGAAAAGTAAATGGAGAAAAGGTCCAAAAACGTCCCTCTGAACCGATAAGCATGAGAATGCAGTACGAGTATGAAGTTTTTCCATGTTCAGAGAGAATAGCACACAACAAGGCAAAATAGGGCAAAATATCCTCCAACCAAGAGAACTGACCTAGAAACTCTGTCCAAATCCAAGTTATGGCCTCTTGCCCACAGTTACACATAAAACTAACAAGAAGGCAAAAATAATGGAAAATAACCATGAAAACAACCAAAAGCATCTACTCTACCTCTAAAACCTCCTAAAAGCATACTAACGATTCTATGCTAGTCACAAAAATACTACGACTCCTAAACTAAGGATGGCAGGAATAATTCTAATCTAATATCCGAAATGGCCAAATTATACAAGTCACAGGATTTAAGCCTAATTCTATATAAAGTCCAACCTAATGTTCAAGTAATATATAAGATATAAAATCTAACTAAGCTCAGTCTAAGAAAGTAAACTGTAACCTTCCTCGGTGCCGAACCGCAAACACAAACCATCACTCGTGTGCCTTCCGCTTCTGAACGGCCTCAGAAAGCTTCCATGCTATTGATACTCCCAAATTACACCTCCGTTAAGAAGTTTAAGAGGTCGTTGTCAAATATAGAACCCAACCAAGGTTGGGGTCGATTCCATAGGGAATAAAGTGCAAATTAAGTTGTTAGTGACTTAGTTGACTAGTAATCGATAATTTCTGATAATTTGGGGGGGAGGGTTTATAATTATCAATTTCAAATAGTGTAAATAACAATCAACAAATTTCACAAGTTTACAAATGAATATGAGAGGTGAACTAAGGAAGTGTTCACCATGGCATCATAACAAATTCGATATAGAGCTTAGTCGGGTTCTTTCCATATGTTTATCATGATGTGATTGAATTCATGTTATCGTCAAAGCGTTTCTCAACCATATAGACACATTTCCCTTCCAATTCTCTCGAACTTGAAAAGGTAGAATTTCTCATTTCAACCAACACATCGAGTAGATTAATCTTGCTAAAGCATTAATCATTAGACAAGAGTTAAGATCTCGAATCCTCGTTGTTAATCAACTTTACCCGGTTTTAATTTCTTAGTTCAATCAAATTAGACCTAAGCATGTCCTAATGTTTCCAACCATTAGAAAATGTTAAAAACACAAGATTAACAATATGAACGACATATAAAGCAAACCCAACGCTACCCGAAATCTACCTTGTCACGTTTGCCATGGCTCCCACAACCCTAGTTGTGAGAAAGTTAGCCAATCATGCTTGAAAAATGAAATAAAGAAGTAATGATATTCATATGAATAAGAAGAAGATCTTACAATAGAAAATTACAACTTTACTTTGAACTTCAAAGAATCCGAGCAACAATGGCAAAAATCCCAAGGAAGAAGACAAGAATATTATTTCCTCGTTGTTTTCTCTCTCAAAAATCGCTCACAAAATACGTTACAATTGTCAGATATCGAGTACCAAAAAATAACCCTAACACTGGGTATTTATATTAAGCTAGGTAATAAAGTTCCAAAAATAGATTCAGAATCCCATTTTGCATCTTGACGACTTGCCATGACGGTCTGTCAGGCCTGTAACAGGCCATCACTCCAACCATCACGCCTAACCAGTGACTCCTTCCTTCTGCTTCTTCCGGACGGCTTGCTGTGATGGTCCGTCAGGCTAGTGGCAGGTCGTCATGGATCCCGTCGCTCCTAGACAGTGCACATGCCCTATTTCTTCAACTTGACGGCTTGGCTGAAGGTCAGTCACAGGCGTGATGATCTGTCACACCAGCCGTCACACTTATCCAGTGAGGCTTTTGGTTGTTGCCAGGCTTGGCGGCTTGGCTGACGGTCAGTCACAGGTATGACGCCCCGTCATGCCAACCGTCAGTCTTATCTAGTGGGACTATTTTGAGCATTTTTCCTCCTTTTCTATCTTTGTCTACTTTTCCTGCAAATATAACACGAAAACCATCAAAAACAACAACGGTTTCTTGAAAACTCACGATTATTCTTAGTTAAAGGCGTCAAATATGTCGTAGAATATCGGCACATCAACACCCTCAACTTAAAATGTTCGCTTGTCCTCAAGCAACATGATAACAAAAACAAAATGGACGACTCAACTAAGAAAATATACAACATATTTCTAGCAACACATGGCCATTCAATGGTTCAATCAATCCAAACCAAGTTCCCCCGGTACTACAAAGGGGTTTTGAAAAGCTAACTCGTCAGGATCCAAGAATGTCATTTTGATGTGAAAGAGTATCTACATATGCATCAACCGCTATCTCAACAATCAGAGAGTGATATCGAAATCCTGATGCCCTCACTACAAGAAAGACCCACACACAGAATTTTGGGACTAAGCAAGACACTCACACTCACAAATGATTTCAAACAGTGCACATGCGATGCCATAGGTTTGCCCTTACTATTCTATTTAAATTGTTCAGAAAGTTGCGCAGGATCACTACAGGACTTGTTCAGGCTTGTAACTAGGCTTCGAGTGCAGGTAGGATACATTTAGGGATTAGTGACTAAGCCCTCCTTGGAATTGTTGACCTACTATTTCCACTAGAATATCTTCATCCCATCTTATTCACCTTTTATTCCTTTCTTTCTAGCAACAGATGTGGCCTCTTTATTTTGACAATTCTTTTTATTTTCTTTTTATCTCTTTTTTTTCTTTTGTTTTCTTTCTTTTCCTTAGGCACACACCCTCAATTTTCCATTCTATCTACAACCAATATTTTTCATCCTATTTTTCCTCTTATCATTTACTGCTATAGTAGCCACCCTCAACTTAGGTTGATTGCCTGAGTTGAGGTGCACGATGTCCAAGGAAAGACCAGGGCCAAAATAGGGATTCTAAGATTAAAAAGGGACGGTGATAGGGAATAGAAAGAATAGGGTCAATTATGACTCAAACAGGGATCAAAGGGAACAGTTACATTTGGACGGTCTTATGGGCTAAGTGGACTACACACATAAAGGGCATGTGATCCCTTCCTAAGCAACTAGCTTCCAACTCAACAAAATAGACCGGGCAAGTTCTAGATGCATGCACAGAGTAAGAATTTTAACAAAAAGCTCGCACGCACTTCGCATCAGAAAACCATACCACTACCGATTATTGAAACAACAGTTCAGCTTAAACAAGATCATTTTGATCACATGCATACAAAGACACTCAATGATCCATAACAGTCAATTTTTCAAACACAAGTACAAAAGGCTAATTTTTCGGAGGGAGCTCCTTTTTATTTTAACCATTAACAGCCATGCTTGCTATAACAAAATAAAAACAAACTAAACATGCCAGTTCAACTAGATAGCACACCAAAGGAAAAGAAACACGGCAACAAAAACCTTTGGTGGTGATACCCCTACCCTCAACAAAAGAATCTAGCATTATCCTCAATGCTAATCAAATCAGATGTACAGAGTAAAGGAATAGGGATATATGTGAAGCCTAGGCTTCAGGGTCTGGAAAAGTGACGCCAGTGTCGGCCGGCGTACTCAGCTCATCAACAACCGGAGTCCCTCCGGACTCCGGTACTGTACTAGAGGATTCCCCACCTACTTGGGCACGTACCCTCTCCTGTCATAGCTGCTCATCTATAACAAACCGTTGCCTCACAGTCTCCAAATCTGTCTTCTCTGACGATCTCTTTTTATGTCTTCTCTTCTTTGATCTTTTCATTTCCCCTTCACCTGTCTTGGGGTCGTTGATTGTCAGAGGTCTTCCCAACAAATACACTATAGGGCCTACTTTCTCCCATTCCGCGAAGTCTGAAGTCTCATCGTAGGGAGTTTTCTCTTGCTTGAGAGCGGTGATGTCATCTTTCACTTTCTTCAGCTCAACATCAAACCTAGCCAGATCCGAGATGCTTATTTCATTCAGCCTAGTATACATCCGGGTCTCCATGGCATTAATTCTTGCACGCAGCCCCTTATAAGGATTCAGAGCCTTCCGAATTGCCTCATCAATAGTGGGATTGAACAAGTCAGTCAGAGCTAGGATCTTCTTGTCAATCTGCTTCTTCTTTTGCACTATCTTTGCAAAATTCCAAGGATTCAGATGGTATTCTAATGGTAGGGGAGGCCTCGAGGCGGTGCTAGAGCTTTCAGCAGTAGCTCTAGTGGTTTGTGAAGTCCGGCCCGATCAAAAACAGCAAGGGGCAACTCTATGCCGGATGGAGTTTCAGTTGCCTCGGAGGTCGTCGTGGTTGGTTCCTCAAAAATCTGTGGTTTATGGACCCTCAAGTCAAACTTAGTGTCATCCCTTGATTTGTCAATATTTTATTTGGATGACGCTGTCACTTGTTCATTGATACCACCCATTATTGGCACCCCCGCGAGCCTGCACAACTCAGTAACTAGACACGGGCATGGCAAAGAAGAAGTGGTCTTTATAGCTCTGGTCCATATCTCACCTGCAATTATCATTCCGAAGTTGATGACGTACCCAGCTATCAGACTTACTACTAGGATGGCCCTTCCCTCGTCCAGATTACCATCTCCTCCTGAAGAAAAGAGTCTGAGTCGCACGACAGCCCACCAGAATTTTGCTACGAAGCTCAGTGATTGCTTCGATATCCATTCCCTTTGGTTCAGCCACGATAGTGAGCCATCAGTCAACGTCTGGGCTAACCATGATCTTTGCTGGTATAATGTGCTAATTTTGTCATGAAACTCCGGCATATCAGGTGGAGGGATGTACTCCAGACCAAAGAGGACTCTGTTGATTGTTTCCTGGGAGATGTCTACTTGCTTCCCCCAAACCGGGACCATATTTTTCCTTGGTGTTGATTTAACCCCCTTTCCCTTCTCAGCCTTGCTCTCTAACAATGCGAAATAGTTGGCATAGAACTCACGTACCATTTCTGGGTAGTATATTCCCGAAGGTGTGCTCATCCACTCTAGCTGATACCTCTGAAATTGTGTCTGAAGAACCGGGTACTCCGGTAAACCTGTGGTGATGATTTGTACTTCCTCAGCTATCGGTCTTTTGTGGCTCCTTGACTTTGTTGGGGTGAGACCATCGAGGTAGTGCGTCCGGGAACCCTCAACTTCCTATCGGATTTACTCTCTATCAATGGGTGCCCTCTCTGCGTTTTAAATGGCCTCAGTACCACTTACATCCTCCGGTCTGGAACTGGAGCTACCACTTCCTTCAGTTCCACTATCACTTCCCGACCCACTGCTATATGACCCACTCTCCTCCTCGGACTGGGAGACGGGTATTTCTTCATTTTGACAGCCTAGTCTGGTAGGCCGGGGCTTCAATTGCTTCTTCTTCGCTACCCGATTCATCTACTAGTGTTGGAGTGGTAGCGGTTCTTTCTTTCCTCTTTTGTGCTTGACCACGAGTTGGTTGAGGTTTAGGAGCCATGTACCTGCACGGGAACAAGTTAGAACACATGGGAGAAGGAAAAGTTACCAAACATTCATCACTGTTTAGGGGTGACAGCTCGTCTAACGGATCGTCACAACTGTGACGGATCGTCAGACTAACCGTCAACCCAAAATAGTGGCATTTCAACTTTCTTTTTTCTTTTGTGACGTTTTGGGTGATGGATCGTCACATGGGTGACTGGCTGTCACTCCAACTGTCACTGCTAGACAGAATCAAATCCCTCACTGTGTTCTTGTGATGGTTTGCTTGACGATACATCAAGGACTTGACGAGACGTCAAGAAAGTTATCACTCTCACCCAGGAAAGATTTTTCTCTTTGGGACATTTAATCAAACACCTTGTGTTCTTTTAGCACTTTGCCCATTCCTTTTAGGATTTGGTTTCACAATGCCACCTCCGATTTATTTAAACCCATGGGTTACTCAAGACTTCACCCATGTCAAGTTTTTAATTCCAAACAACAACAACAACCATACCCAATAACATACGCATCACCACGATCCCACAATTATACGAAACCAATGTCTTCCTCTTCTTTTACTTCAAATTTAATGAGAAAAAATCAAGAGAAGGGGTTAGCATCATACCTTGGGTTTAGTGATTGATCAAGAAAAATTCTTTTCTTTCACTTGAGCCACAAGAACAACGAAACTTCACTTTCCGTTTTTACCTTTCAACTATGATAGCCGACCTTGCGTTTTGGATAATTAGAGAAAAGGGAAGATGGAGAGGATGAGCGGATTTATGTGGGGTTTGATTGGGAAAGAGAGGATTTAGGTTTTTTTGAATGGTGGTTTTGAGTTAGAGAAGAAAAGAGGAGTGAGAAGGTGAAGGAGACGAAGGGAACCATTTCAAATTTGAAATGGGTTCCTTCATTTGGGGGTATTAAGGGTGTAGTGGGTCGGGTTGATGTAGGGTTAGTGAGTGGGTCGGGTCGGTGTGAAATTAAAAGAAAGAAACACTTACCTGAGTTGGTGGTCTGTGTGACGGCCCATCAGTCTCCTAGCGGCCCGTCGCTTAAGACGTCTGGCTTATACAGTAAGCCCCCATCTAGAAGGTGTCGATGGTGTCTTGGATGACGACACGTCAGAGCTCTGACGGTCCATCACCGGAGCCGTCACCACTAAGCAGTAAGGTCTCAACTTGGGACTTATCTTGGTGGCTCGTGTGATGGGTCGTCACATGCTTGGCGGACCGTCACAGCAAGCTGTCACTCTTAAACAGAATGTACATGATTTTTTTCTCAATTTGTGACGGTTTGGGTAAAGATTCATCACCCTTGTGATGACCCGCCAACATGACCCGTCACCCTTAAACAGCATACAACCTTTACTGCCACCTTTTTGTCCCTGCACACTCAACAAACAAATTAACCAATTCCAACAAAACAAATTATCCTAAGATCATAGTACAACAACAAATCATGGGTTGCCTCCCATACAGCGCCTGATTTAACATCGCAGTATGATGCATGTATCTGATTATTCAGACCTCATCAAGATACACCATAGACAGGGAACTTTACCTCCTACGGGAGGCTGATATATCGCTTCACTCTCTGCCCATTGGCTTTGAATAGTTCACCATCCTTGTTTTCAAGTTCTACCACGCCAGATGGAAATACTTGGTGTATTTTGAATGGCCCGGACCATTTGGATTTGAGTTTTCCGGGAAATAACTTGAACCTAGAGTTGAACAACAACACCAAGTCCCCAACTTTGAACTCCCTTTTCTCAATCCTTTGGTCATGGTATAACTTCATTCGCTCCTTGTAGAGAGCGGATCTCTGATATGCGCGCAATCGGAACTCATCCATCTTATTCAACTGTTCTAACCTTAGTTCTGATGCATCTTTCCAACTGAGATTCAACTTTTTGAGCGCCCACAGGGCTTTGTGCTCAAGTTCCACGGGAAAGTGACAAGCTTTACCAAAAACAAGTTGGTAAGGATACATACATATTGGCGTTTTGAATGTTGTTCGGTACGCCCAAAGTGCATCATCTAGATTCCTTGCCTAATATCGTTGGTTCACATTCACAGACTTTGCCAATATTTCCTTGATTTCACGGTTTGACACTTCGACTTGTCCATTCGTTTGGGGGTGATAAGGAGTGGTCACTTTGTGTTGCTTTACGTCGTACTTAGCTAGAGCGGCCCGGAACACCTTGTTGCAAAAATGTGACCCTCCATCACTTATGATCGTGCGGGGGGTTCCAAACCGAGCAAAGATATTTCTTTTCAGAAAAGCTACCACACTCTTTCCTTCATTATCGGCCAAGGCAACCACCTCTACCCACTTTGAAACATAATCAACCGCCACCAAAATGTAACGGTTACCATAAGAACTGTCAAACGGGCCCATAAAATCAATCCCTCATACGTCGAACAATTCAACTTCTAGGATTGCAGACATTGGCAACTCTTGCCTACGAGAGATTTCTCCTCGTCTTTGGCATTGATCACAAGATTTGGCAAACTAATGTGCATCTTTCTGAATTGTTGGCCAATAATAACCACATTGTAAGATTTTTTGGGCACTTCGATCACCCGCATGATGGCCTCCAAATGGGGACGAATGGCAAGCTTGCAAGATGCTTATAATTTCCACCTCCAGTACACATCTCCTTATTATGTTATCAGCATACAACCAGAATAGATAAGGCTCATCCCAAAAAAACTTACTTGCATCATGGAGGAATTTCTTCCTCTGGTGGAAATTCAGCTCTTCCAGCATCATATCACTCACTACATAATTTGCAAAATCAGCGTACCATGGCACCATATCAAGTGACGCAACCAACACATGCCCATCCGAAAATGCATTATCAATCTTTGGTTCATCTACTACTTTCTCTTCATTCTCAAGTCTGGACAGATGATCTACCACTTGGTTTTTGCACCCCTTCTGGTCTTTGACCTCAAAGACAAATTCCTGCAACAATAATACCCAGCGAATCAGTCGGGGCTTTGCATCCTTCTTTGCCATTAAATACCTCAAAGTCGCATGGTCTGTGTGCACCACCACTTTTGTACCAAGTAAATACGCTCTGAATTTCTCAAATGCGTACACAACTGGTAGCATCTCCTGTTCTGTCACTGTGTAGTTCTTTTGTGCCCCATTCAATGCCTTACTAGCATAATAAATAGGGTGAAAAAGTTTGTATTGCCTCTGTCCTAGAATAGCTCCAAGTGCAACACCACTTGCATCACACATTACCTCGAATGGTTTGGACCAATCCGGGGCAATTATAATAGGAGCAGCCACTAACTTCTCTTTCAGGCACTCAAATGCCTTCAAACAATCTTCGTCGAACACAAACTTGGTCTACTTCTCTAGCAGCTTACACAGTGGGTTAGCGATCTTGGAGAAGTCTTTAATAAATCTTCTATAGAATACAGCATGACCAAGAAAGCTCCTCACCCCCTTAACTGAGATGGGTGAAGGTAGTTTCTCGATGACTTCTATCTTGGCTCTATCCACCTCTAGACCTCTCACAGATATCTTGTGTCCCAACACAATGCCTTCTTTCACCATGAAATGGCATTTCTCCCAGTTGAGAATAAGGTTTGACTCTTCACACCTTTGCAATGCTTGACCCAGATTAGCCAAGCAATCCTCAAATGCATCACCCACCACAGAAAAATCATCCATGAAGACTTCCAATGTATCCTCAACCATATCAGAAAAAATAGGCATCATGCATCTTTGGAATGTTGCAGGGGCATTACACAGACCAAAGGGCATGCGTCTGAAAGCAAACGTACCATAGGGACAGGTGAACGTAGTTTTCTCTTGATCTTCCGGGGAAAAGGATATTTGGTTATACCCCGAATATCCATCCAAAATGCAGTACCACCCCCTGCCAGCTAATCTATCCAGTATCTAATCTATAAAGGGCATGGGGAAGTGATCTCGAAGAGTCTAGGAGTTGAGCTTCCAGTAATCCATACAGACTCGCCACCCCGTGACAGGTCTTAATAGAATCAACTCATTTTTATCATTCGTTACCACCGTTATCCCTCCTTTTTTGGGAACACATTGAACCAGGCTTACCCATTTACTATCAGAAATTGGGTAAACCACTCCAGCATCGAGCCATTTGATGATTTCTTTCTTCACCACTTCTTGCATCGACGGATTCAGCCTTCGCTGATGCTCAATGGTGGGAGTGCAATCTTCTTCTAACTATATCTTGTGAGTACAGATACGTGGCGGGATGCCAATGATATCCGCAATGGTCTAGCTAATTTCTCTATTATACCTCCGTAGTATGGACAATAAAGCTTCAACTTGTCTTTCCACAAGGTCTGCCATAATGATCACAGGTAAGGTGTCATTATCACCCAAATATGCGTACCTTAGATGGCCTGGCAACTCTTTCAACTCTAACATCGGTGCCTCTTCAATAGAAGGCTTTGCGGGAGGTGTCAGCCGGTTCTTCAAATCAAGATCCAATTTCTTTAGGGCGTAACAGTATGACCCCATTTCAAAAAGAGCATTAACAGTTTCTTCATAATCTTTGATGTCCTCACCATCGAAGTTCATCATAACTTCTACCAAAGTCTCTACAGCAAATCTCTCCTCAACAGATACTACCACATCAGATTTGGCAACAACATCAATAACCGAGACGACACTCATGTCCCTCGGTTGCTTCATCAAATTGCACACGTTGAACTTCACTATTTCATCATTCAACCTAAAAGTCAACTTGTTTCTCTTCATATCCACTAGTACTCTTTCGGTTGCCAAGAAGGGTCGTCCCAAAATAATAGGGACTTCAAAATCTACTTCACAATCCAAAATCACGAAGTTTGCCAGAAATATGAACTTTCCCACCTTCACAACCACATCATTTAAGATGCCCACCAGTCATTTAACCAATCTATCAGCCATCAACAATCCCATAGTCGTCAGTTTGGGGGCTCCTAAGCCCAACTATTGGTAAATGGCCAACGGCATCAAGTTTATGCTAGCCCCCAAGTCACAAAGAGCTTTTGCAAAATTAAACTCCCCGATGGTGCAAGGAATAGTGAAGGCACCCGGGTCTTCTTTCTTTTGGACTAGCGACCTTGATGAGATGGCGTTGAAATGGTGGAGGTTGTCTTCTGGTTCAAAACTTACTGACCTCTTCTTTGTGATCAAGTCCTTCATGAACTTGGCATAACCGGGTATTTTTTCAAGCGCATCCACCAGAGGGATATTCATAGAGATCTGCTTGAGCATAGTTATAAACTTGTGGAATTTCCCGTCTTCCACTTTCTTCTTGATCCTATGAGGGAAAGGAGGAGGAAGCTTTGGCAATTGTTTTGAAGTTTTTCAACTTCCTTGCTCTTCTCCGTGAGTACTTGAGTATCATCCTCTACCACAGTGGGTTTCTCAACAGGCGCACCCACACCCTCAATGACCACTTTCTTATCATCAACAAACCTTTCCTCATCAATAACATCATCTTTCTATTTTTAAATTACCGAATGTGATTTCGGTAATGTTTTACCACTTCTTGTAGTGATTGTCATACAACTCCCGTCATTTCTTGGGTTTTGTATGGTGTCACTCGGTAATGTACCAGCTTTCCTTTAATTCAGGAACGCCGAGATTTGACTCATTTGTTGCTCTAACTACTTGATTGAGGTGGAATGTGAATCCACCAACTGACTCATTGATGATAATTCAGACTTCATTTCCTTTACTCCGGAGTCAGTAGATTCCACCTTCAACAATATTTTAGCCATCATATTCTCCAATTTTGACGTCCCTGTCTCATTTCTAGCTCTTTCCCAATTTCTAGGTGGTACATACAACCCACCTCTATCAGTTTTATTCTTCCAGTTCCCCTGATCGCGATCTATGTAGCCAGCTTTTTCATAATAGTTGTCCTTCTGATAGTTCCGACCTAGGTTTCCCTGGCCATTGGCCTGGAAATCCCCCAAATAATTGGCCTCCTCATCAGACCCAGACTCTGCTGCGCTACTCTGGGAACCCATAGCTTTCACTTTCTCCATACCTTCTGATAACAAATGTTTTATCAGTAGGTCCATTTGTGTTTTTAGATGGGCCATATCTTAGTCCCGCTCTTCCTCTTTCCTGCGCTGCTCTGCTGACATACCAACTGCATAAGTGCTAGTTGCTACCTCTGTATCCCGTGTATGCTAGGCCCTGTTGGTTTTGGTGATCCGAATAGTTGTAGCCTCAATAAAGGTGAGACCCATAAATGCTCCACCTGCTGCGTTATCCAGTGTCGGCTTGGTAGCCAAATTCAATGCCCTGTAGAATGTCTGCATCAAGAAGTCATCTATCAATTGGTCATTTGGGCATTGAGTCAACTTTTTCTTGAACCGCAGCCAAGTCTCATGTAGGGTCTCATGAAGTTGTTGACTGAAATTGCTAATTTCGTCCCTCAACTGTATCATCCTAGAGGGAGGAAAGAACCTTTCTAGGAAAGCTCCTTTCAACTCTCTCCAAGTTGTTATAGAATCGGGAGTTAGTTTTGTCAACCACAGTGCTGCCTCATCAAACAGAGACAACGGGAACAACCTAATCCTAATAGCCATCTGATCTACTCTCGGCAATTCAAACGACTTGCAGATACTCACAAAATTCATCAGGTGCCTGTTGGGGTCATCACCAGCCACATCTCGAAACAATCCTCTCAAATTCAATAGCTGGATCATTGTGCTGGTAATGTTGAACTTGACCCCGGGAGCTAGCGCAGGAAGAACAATGGCGCCCGTAGCACCAACTTCATCTAAGTCAATATCATCATCATCATCCAAAGCATATTGCCTTGGCTTCTGTCGACCTCTGCCCCTCTGTTGCTGCCTTTGATTAGCAGGGACTACATTTTCAACATGATCCGCAGCTCTACCATCACCCACTGCAGCCTCGTCATCTAATGAAATATCATCCTCAATATCCTCAGCATTCAAGTGATGTTAAGCCTGCTGAGCCTACTGAGCTGCAGCGAGCCTTGCTGCCTCCTACTGTTGTGCTTTTATATTTTGCCTAAGCGTTCTTGCGACCTCGGGGTCGTAGGGTAATATTGGTTCACCCGAGCATCGGGTACTTGGCATGCACAACTTTGTACCCTGTAACAAGCAAAAACAACAAACAAAAGTAAGTCAGGAAAGTATGACTTAAAGTCAACCAAACACACAGGACTTAATAAACAACCGTATTCCCCGGCAACGGCGCCAAAAATTGATACGTCCAAATTACACCTCTAAGCGGTCATTGTCAAATATAGAACCCAACCAAGGTTGGGGTCGATTCCACAGGGAATAAAGTGCAAATTAAGTCGTTAGTGACTTAGTTGACTAGTAATCGATATTTTTCGGTAATTTGGGGGGGAGGGTTTATAATTATCAATTTCAAACAGTTTAAATAACAATCAATGAATTTCACAAGTTTACAAATGAATATGAGAGGTGAACTAAGGAAGTGTTAACCAAGGCATCGTAACAAATTTGATTTAGACCTTAGTCGGGTTCTTTCCATATGTCTATCACGATGTGATTGAATTCATTTTATCGTCTAAGCGTTTCTCAACCAAATAGACACATTTACCTTCCAATTCTCTCAAACTTGAAAAGGTAGAATTGCTCATTTCAACCAACACATCGAGTAGATTAATCTTGCTAAAGCATTAATCATTAGACGAGAATTAAAGTCTTGAATCCTCGTTGTTAATCAAATTTACCCGGTTTTAATTTCTTAGTTCAAGCAAATTAGACCTAAGCATGTCCTAATACTTGCAACCATTTGAAAACGTTAAAAACACAATATTAACAATGTGAACGACATATAAAGCAAACCCAACGCTACCCAAAGTCTACCTTGTCACGTTTGTCATGGCTCCCACAACCCTAGTTGTGGGAAAGTTAGCCAATCATGCTTGAAAAATGAAATAAAGAAGCAATGATATTCATATGAATAAGAAGAAGATTTTACAATAGAAAATTAAAACTTTACTTTGAACTTCGAAGAATCCGAGCAACAACGGTGAAAATCCCAAGGAAGAAGACAAGAATATTGTTTCCTCATTGTTTTCTCGCTCAAAAATTGCTCAAAAAATATGTTACAATTGTCAGATATCGAGTACCAAAAAAAATAACCCTAACACTGGGTATTTATATTAAGCTAGGAAATAAAGTTCCAAAAATAGATTCAGAATCCCGTTTTGCATCTTGACGACTTGCCATGATGGTCCGTCAGGCCTGTGACGGGCCGTCACGCCTAACCAGTGACTGCTTCCTTCTGCTTCTTCCTGATGGCTTGCTGTGATGGTCCGTCAGGCTAGTGGCGGGTCGTCATGGATCCCGTCTCTCCTAAACAGTGCACATGCCCCATTTCTTCAACTTGACGGCTTGGCTGACGGTCAGTCACAGGCGTGATGATCTGTCACACCAGCCGTCACACTTATCCAGTGAGGCTTTTGGTTTTTGCCAGGCTTGGCGGCTTGGCTAACGGTCAGTCACAGGTATGACGCTCCATCATGCCAACCGTCAGTCTTATCCAGTGGGACTATTTTGAGCATTTTTCCTCCTTTTCTATCTTTGTCTACTTTTCCTGCAAATATAACACGAAAACCATCAAAAACAACAACGGTTGCTTGAAAACTCGCGATTATTCTTAGTTAAAGGCGTCAAATGTGCCGTAGAATGCCGTCACATCAGCTATCACAAACACATTCCAGGGGTCAAGACAAGAAGATTGACACCCATATTATTGTACGAAAAATTAGGCCAGAAATTGGATCAAAAAATGACCCTCAGGGCCTGCGCAACAAAACAGAAAACAAAAATCATAATTATGTTCATAACGGGTTTAAGAACCCATGCTCAAAAGTTGAGCGTGAATTGGACTCGTTTTGGGGCCCAAAACAACCCTGAAGTCCTACTAGTTCAAGAGAATTTACAAGGGAAAACCAACAGAAATTAACGGGATTAAGAAAAATTTAACAATGGCAAAAGAGAGGAGGAATAAAAGGGATTTACCAGAACCAGAGGGATGAATAATAGAGCTAAGAACAGGGCTTTAGGAGCTTTATCAATGAAGGAATTCGTATTTGAGGTGATGAAAACAAAGTTTGCAGCTTATATAGCTGCCAGGGATCCTTCATCGCAATCGCAGGGGACCCTACGCGATCGTGAGCAACGTTCTAGCCAGACCATCGCGGTCGCGATGGTCCATCCATGCTATTGCATAGACCAAGCTGGACCAGGTCCCAGCCTACTTCATCACGGTTGCAAGGATCCACCCACGCGATCGTGATGGTCAAGAAACTAGACCATCACGAACGCTATAGCCACCTCGCGGTCGTGATGACCAATCTAGTTTGCAAAAATACAGCAGCAACTAGCAATTCTCAAAGGTTAAAAGTTACATGACGGACCCTCGGGGCACATTCAGGATCCTGTAAACACAAACCAGCCATGCTACCCTTCTAGAAATAGCATTCTGAACTCAATGGCAAAACTCCCAACGGAGATCGTTTTAATGAAAAGTGGGCCTCAAGCCCAAAACCAACTTTTAACAAAATGGAACTCAAGGGCCAAAAACAAGTCCAGAAGCCTCGAGATCCAAACCAAAGGTCCCTCTAGCCCAAAGTTGACATTCTGGAGCTAACAGCGCTGACAGAATTTCAATCTGAGGCCGTCTTCTTTGAATGTTGACCAAAGTAAACTCTACAAGCCTAACTGGCCTGAAAACACAGAAACCAAGACAAAACCAAATTAAAAGCTTCTAGACCCCGACCAAGGGTCTTACTAGACCAAAATCCCCATTCTAGAGCTAACGGAACTGTCAGAATTTAATTCCGAGCATGTTTATCAAGAAAGTTGACCAAAGTCAAAGATTTTCTAAGTTCAAGTTCAAAAATAAGGAAATGGTCATAACGACTTAACGAATGTCCCGGATACCAAATCGTCAGTCCCGGCAAGTCACAAATGACCTATAGCCACTGTAGGAAATCTTGAAATACGGAAAAAGCATGAAAAAATAGAAAATGACTTGGAGGGTCATTACATCTTTGTAGCCAATCAAAGCTGAAATCTCAACTGTATAACAAAGAACCGCACTCTCTCATGCTCAGTTGGCTGAATTATAGTGCCATGTATGGATAACTCATGAAACCTCAACTCATACTCTATCACACTAGTAGAACCCTACTCTAGCTTCAAGAATGCATCCCAAAGTCTCTCACGCTCACTGCGAGGCATGTACTTCTCTAAGAAATCCTCGGAGAATTGTGCCCAAGTCGTAGAAGGGGACCCAGATGGCCTACTCTCTGAATATTCTCTCCACCACTATCTTGCCGGACCATCAAGCTGAAAAGTAGTGTAGTCTACCCCGTGAGAATCCACTAGACCAAGGTTATACAACCTCTCTCAGCAACTGGCAAGAAACTCATGTCTATCCTCCCCTGGAGTGCTAGAAAACCTCGGGGGGGCCAATCTAAGAAACCGACCCAGCATCTTTTGCTCCTTAGAAGTCATGACTGGCCGGGCTGCCATTGGTGGGTCAACTAATGGAACTGGCGATGCCTCAACATGGGGAGCCACAGCAGCCGACTGCATTCTGATACCTTAATCACCTTGAGTCGAAGTCTGAGGTATGCCTCCCAAGGCACTCAACAACTGAACTATAGCGGCCTGTAGTGCTGGTGTAACTGTAAGTTCGGGTAGAGGTTGGGTTGGTCCCTTCCCCACTGGCTTCTGCGATAGCGGACTCTCTGGCACTAACTTTGGAGCACTCTCAGGCTCCTGATCATATACAGACTTTGGTGATGGCACTTTGGCCTGGCCCCGAGTTGATGTTGTGGCTCGTGCCCGACCTCGACCTTGAGGTCAACCTCTACCTCTACCCCTAGCTGGGGCCCTAGATGCCAGCGCAGGGGCCTCTCCCTCGGCCGTTGTGGCTCTCGTCTTAACCATCTGAGAAAGAAGGAAACAAACAGTATTTAGAAGTTGATAGAAGTCAAAAATGCATGATAGAGAATCAAAAAGATGGAACGTTTCCTAAGAATGCCATGTAGCCTCCTGAAGATAGGATATGGACATCATCGTACCGATCCGCGGGACTCTATTGGTCACTTGATCTTGTACCAATGATACCAACAAACCTAGGGCTCTGATACCAATCTGTCATGATCCAATTTCTCAGGTTGTGATGGCACCTACTATACCCAACCAGTAGGTAAGCTGAAATCCTTAGCTCAAAACAGCGTGTAGCGGGCTAATACGAGACATAATATAAAAGCGGAAAAATGAGTACACGATAGAGATAATATATATAGAAGCAGAAAAACATAATACACCAGAAAGAAGGAGTAAGTCAACCGGAATATCCCCAAAACCTAGTATCAGTCGGTACAAAAGAAACTACAACATAGGGAGTACTAGATTGATACAAATATACATGAGTCTCTGGATATACAAAAAGGGGACAAATCCCAAGGAAAAAGGAGATAAGTCAGCTCCGGACACCAAAAGCTCACCCTAGATCCTCGAAATAGCAACTCCGCACTAGGACAACGTCCGCGACAATAACTTGTGTTAGGTCCTGCATCAGGCAAAATAATGCAAAAGTGTAGCATGAGCACCAAAATACGCGGTACCTGGTAGGCATCATAGGCCGACTAACCTCAAATAAGATAAGAGTATAGAGAATGTGAATATACTAAAGGGAAATAAAGAGGGAGTAAGTATAAGGATACATGTCATAGCTAGGAAATAACAAGGCAGAAAAGTAATCAGTTGAACAAAATATACTTAGGTAAAGTAAAACATAGCGAAGTAAGATAAAGTAGAACAGTCTAGCTACAGCCTAACCGAGCCCCCATAAGCCCCAAAGGTACACAGAATCAGAGAATAACCTAATCGGACCCCCATAAGCCCGAAAGATACAACCAGCAAATAATAGACCCAGTCGGACCCCCCATAAGCCCAGTGGGTTCAAACAGCAAACAACAGTAACTAGCAATTAACCTAATAGAGAAAATGCAAGTGGAACCGTGCCATAAAATACCATATGATATGAGCCAAGTGCCAATAGTATTGTATACTCCTCCTTCAGCCGTAGCTTGCAAAGGCAGGACCCATGGAGAACTCGCAAAATCCGTATACCAATTCCAAATCATATCTCAATAACCATGCCATGATGATAATCAGTAAAAACCACCCGGAACACTTTCCCTAGGGCATGCAAGTTTAAAAATATGAGTAAAATCACCAGAAATACTTTCCCTCAGGCATGCAAGTTTAACCAAATTAGAACTTCAAAAATGCGCCATGTTTTCACAAGAAAGTCCAAAAGTTACCAAATATCTTAGTCTGAAATCTCTTTCAAAAATTGAATGCAGAAATGAAGTCAAATCTTTCATATGCCATGATGAAACAGTCACAATTCGAGAACATAGATACAACCCGCACAAATTTCGTAATCTAGTCTAATTAACCCACATTAAGGCAATTACGTCCACCAGCTAAAGAAAAGGGGTCAACTTTCTAAAATAGCACCTAAAAGAATCAAACTCTAACAACCTCCTACAGGAACTTACTCTAAGGCCACCACTATCCCAAATCTATCTAACGCGGATAATTTTACTAAAAAGCTAAAAGAGAAATAAACCAAAAGGAGTTAAGGGATAAGTAACTGACTTGGGGTCCAGAAATTTCAACGCATATGGCCTTAGGCCCACAAATACATAAATATAGATGAATAATACAAAAGTCAAGTGATTAAGCTAAAATGATAAACAAGCTCCTAACCTACCTCGAAAACCACCAGAAATTTCATATGACGGATATCTAAATTAACCACCCCAAATACCCCAAAGCTGACTATTCAAGATAGGGAAAGAAAATATCTACAGCTAAAGGCACTACACCAGCTATGCTAAGACTTACAGGAATAATCAAGGGTAACTAAGGATTCCATCGCCGATTCTAAGCTAAATCCCCTAAATCGACTACGAGAATCAAATTCCTTTAAGTTCAACTATTCAATCCATAAAAATCCCACCAACAATTAGCACAAATCATACAATTATCTTATACGAGCTAAGTCTAGAAGTAAGTAAGTCGTAGCCTACCTGAAAGTCGATCACGCACGCTCGCACCCACTAGATCAAAGCTTTTCCTTTTCGGGAAGCCTATGAATGATGCCACACTATCATAATAATGATCTACTCGTTAAAATATGAACAATGATACCCGTATTGCAATTTAATAATTCGGATTGAAAATTGAGTGAAAAATTACCCGTGGAACCCGCATGTGAATTTCAAAAATGAAACAGGGGAAAATGTCCCCCATTGGACAAGGAATTGCATGCCTAAAATATTGAGCAAAACAGGCTCAAAATCGAGCCTAAATCGGCCCCCCAACCCCAAGAACAATTCAAGAATAAACAAAAGAAAATTTATGGGATTAAAGGTCGGAAACTTATAATTTAACAATGGAAAATCGACCACGAATAAGGAAATGACACCCCAACCAAAATATAGTGATTCCACGCTGAAACTTGGATCTAGAGCTCTTTAGAAATGGAGGATTTTAAGTTGGAATATTTGAAATGAAGGAGACAACCTTCATTTAACTACCAGCGATCACCGCACCTGTGGTCATATTGATGTAGGGGTGGCGTTGTCGTGGTGGCCAGACCACCACAGGGGAGGAGTTCAATGAAAGACCCCAACCCCACAGGTGCGCACAAGCCGCAGGGGCGGCACCACAGGGGCAGAAAAGGGGGTGTAGGGGAGCCTCCTGCCAACATCACCCAGCGCCACAGGTGCGGCTGGTGACTGCAGGGGCGACAGTGCAGGTGCGGGCAAGGCACCACAGTCGCGCCTTACCAGAACCAGTAGCAATAGCTGCCAAACTTAGCTCAATATTATATAAATGGTGTATAAATATGTATCGATATTGTATAAATGATATTTAAACGTGTATCGATACGAATCTAAACAGTTAGAAATCTTCAACAGACAAGAAAATATGAAGCTCATCATTTTATTGTCAAAATGAATAATGCCAAATTGTCAGGTGTACATTACATCTAACACATCAAATGAAGAGTAAATTACAGAGGCACTCCACAACTCGTTCATTGTATTATCCAGCTTTCCAATAAGCATATGCCACAGTAAATTGATAAATATCTGTTAAAAGAGGTGTCACCATTGGATTGGTCGGACCATTAATAACCCCAATTTTACGCTGTGGTTGTTCTAATTTCTTCGTCCCATTAGCCACCACAGCAGCCGCCATGATATTTATTATAGAACACGTATGCTTTGATGAAATAAATTAGAATTATTTTCGTTAAAAATATCTTTGCTCATCCTCCTTCCCTTTTCCTCCAAATTTCACAAAGCTTTCAACTTTCTTTGTTAACACCACTCTTTTGGAGTTTTGAATATCTGGGTATTAATTGATTTTGATCCAAAAATCATAGTAAACAGTGATTTACAAACAAAGAAACAAGTAATTTCTCCATTAATATTCATCATGTTCACTATAGATCGAAAACAACAATGAGTAGCATTAATAACAGAAAAATCACTGCTTTCTTCAAATCTGAAACATCAATTCAAAACCCGAAAACATATATATGAATGGCCTCAAGAATCTCCATCAAACACTTAATCCCATTCACAACCCCTTATTTTTCTGCCACAAAAAAATCTCAATTCTCTTCATTTACAGCTCCTTATCAATCCAAAGCTTTGAAATTTCTCGATTCTTGTCAAAGCTTCGCTCAGCTCTTTCAAATCCAAGGACATTTGATAATAACTGATCTTTTACAAGTAGAAGATCCCTCATTTTCTTGCAGATTTTTGAAGCTTTGTAGTCAATATTGTGATATTGAATATACTGCATTGGTATTTATGTGCATTCTTTTTCCTGATACTTTTTCAGAAGAAAAAGGAAAGAAGGAAAGAAGAAGAAGGAAAGAAGGAAAGAAGAAGAAGGAGGAGGATGATCAAGGAAAGCAGCGAGCTTGTAAATTAATATGGTCAAATGGCCAATTAATGTAATAAAATGATGATTTTTTAAAGTGACTATTTTGGGTGTAAATAAGTTTAATGGGCTGACATTCTGTCTAATTTTCCCTTTATAATTTTGGACAAAAAAATCAGCCCACATTCTATTATTACACATATAGCCAAAAAGTTGTAGTTAACATATTCTGCCTTGTGGATCCCACCTGTTTTTCGTGCATTTGTTTGAATTTTCTGGAGCACTTGTGGACCCCAATAGTTTACATGATTTTTTTCTTGATGATGAAGCATTAGTTTACATGATGTTCATCAAGCCATACCCAGTTCACATTGAATTTTCTTGAACATTTCTCAATATGCAAAATTTACTACTATTATTTGTATAGCAAAAATTAAAACTTAAAATAAAAACTGGAAAAAATCAATCACATAATATGACGTCTTTGAATATGTTTTTTTTTATTTCTTCCGACTAAAATGATATCTCAAATCTATATTTTCTCTCAATTAAAATGATATGTTGTATTGCATAACCTAATTACTACAAAATGTATGACGTAAAAAGGTGAAAATAACTTTTTCTTATTTTTGAAATTTCTGAAAAATTTTGAAGAAAGTAAAAATAGAATTTTTCAGAATTGTATGCTCAAATATGTTTTCCAAAGTTTAACTCCGAAAAGAATAAAAAAATTTCATGATCAAACATAAAAATGATTTTTTGTATTATAGTTGGGCCCGTGTTGATACGGGCTTCCACCTCTAGTGCTAATAATATAAAAATAGATATTCCTACCATATCTATCATTTTTTTCATCAGTTTATTTTAATTACTGTATATACCACATCTTATCAGAAACTCCTTTATTTATATCAGATACATCACCAAAGCAAATCATGTCTTCAATGGCGGAAACCACGCTCAATTACATTACCAAGCGAGACTTTCACAAACACTATCATTCGCCTCTCTCCCTCTCCCTTTCTCGCCCTCTCTTTTCAGATCTCCCCCCACCCTTTTCTCTGTCCGAGCTTTTTCCAATCGTCGAGGAAATCGTATTCCTACTAAAATCCCAATCCATTTTATATTCTCCATTACTCATTACTAAGAGTGGCAACGGAACCGGGAGGTGCCGGTACCGGTTCCGGTCCAGTGGACTCCGGTTCCGTCCGGAAGAGGGGTTGGCCGGTAGGGGTAACAGGACGGAAGGGGTAAAATTACCGGATCGTCCCGGTCCGGTCCGGTTCGATCCGGTGGAAAATTTCAATTTTTTTTTATTTTTTTTTTAAATAGTCGTTGGGTTAGCCGTTGGCAACGGCCAGTGGGCCCTACCCAATGGCTATTTCAGCCAAACAGCCCCCCAAAACACCCCCCTACCCCCCAAACTTTTTTTAATACCCCAAAGTTTTTAAAAATACATTTTAGTCCTAAATTTTAACTATAAAAACCCCCCACCCCTTCATTATTTATTACACAAAATTTCTTCTTCTTCATTTACTCTCTCAATTCTCAATCTTCTACTCTTCTACTCTCTATTCTCTAATAGTCTCTATTAAATTGTTAATTTTATTTGTTGGATTATTTTGGAGCAATTTTCAAGCTTCAAGTTTCATCTATCAATTTCGGCTTTTGGTTATACACGTCTGTTTTTACGCAGACGTTTGGTACATTCGTTCCAACTTTCATCTCTTTACTTGTTTATTTTTTTGCATTTAATTTTTGTATTTATTTATTTGCTTACTATTAATATTTTAATATGGAATCCGGTGATAAAAACGTTGGCCAAGGTAAAAAAACACTTTTTGGTAGGTTGACTAATGCAGTAACCGGAAAAACTAAAGTCGGTAGTTCTTCTAAATCCAAATCTAAAACTAGACAACAACCTGAATAAATACGGATGATTTTACACATGTTGATGAAACTCCTTTTAATATTGATAGAAATACTCAATTAGATCATGAATTTTTACAGACAAGGTTTGGTAATTTTAATGAAGAGCTAGATGAAGAAGTAGAATATGATAATGAATATGATGGTAATGATACTTATGATGATGATGAAACAGAGCCGCCTACGGCTAATAGTCCCACTCCTGCTCCCGCTCCCACTCCCCCTCCCCCTGTACATCCTACTAGGGCTAAGCCAAAGGCTGAACGTCCTAAAAAATCTATTGTGTGGCAATTTATGATTCAAAGTGATGATAAAACTCAAGCTATTTGTAAAGTATGTAAATATATTTTGAATCATAAAACTACGGGAAAGTCGGGTGGGACGGGACATTTAAGAAATCATTTAATGGGATGTTGTAAAAATGAATTTTTGCAAGCTTAGGCTATAGACGATGCAAAAAAATATGGTACTCCCCTTCCCGATGCATCTGTAGGAGTAGGGGCCTCTAACATGATCCAAACACAGTTAAACCCTTCTAATGTTGTTGGCCCTAGTACACATCGCAGTTATAGTAGAGAAAGAGATCTTGAAGAATTAGCTAAAATGATTGTTCTTTGTGGCTTGCCTTTTAGTTTTGCTGAAAATCCCGGTTTTGTTCATTATATTCAAATAGTGTATAATCCTTTTTTCACAGGTTTTTCAAGAAATACTATTAAAAAAGCTATTTTTGATTATCAAGGACAACATGTACAATATCTTCGTTGTTTATTTAACTATAATACTTGTAGAATGGCTATCACTTCTGATATGGGTCGTAGTCCTAATGGTAACGATTATTTCACTATTACTGGTCATTGGATTGGTGAAAATTGGAACATGCAAAAAAGAATTTTAGGTTATAAATGTTGTGAAATGCTGAAAACCGGTAGTTACATAGCTCAAATTATTATAGATGTTTTATAATTTTATGGAATTTGTAATAAAGTAATTAGTGTCACCCTTGATAATGCTTCTAATAATACAAATGTTGTTGATAAACTAAAACCGACAATTTACCCTATTTATAATGACGGTTTTCATATTAGGTGTGCTGCACACATATATAATTTAATTGTTAGAGATGGTATAGCAATGTATAATAATGGTTGTATAAAATGTGAAGCTGCATGCCATTTTATTTTTAAATGTCAAGTAAAGTCTAGGCGTGTAGAGTTTGAAAATCGGTGTCGTGAATTAGAACTCCCCCTAGAAAAAATTCCAAAAACTGTGTCTACTAGATGGAATTCTTTATATGAAATGCTTAAAGTTGCTTATGAATATAGAAAGCCTTTGCAAATGGTTTGGAATACTCACAATTCAGATATTGATTATAGAATTACTGACACTGATTGGAAAGAAGTATATGAACTTAAAGAATTTTTAAAAGTTTTTTATTTAGCTACAAGACAAATATCTGGACTTTATTATCCAACTATTTGTTCAGTTTTACCAAATATATATGCTATTTCTGATAAATTTTTTCAATACAAAAATATTCCACGGTTTAAAGATTCTATTAATGCAATGATTAAAAAATTTAGAAAATATTTTATTCCTATTCCTCAAATTTATTTAACTGCTTGTTTATTAAACCCAACTTACAAAGAAATAGGTGCAACACGAATGGTTGAAAGAATATATTAATTTAGATATTTTAGAGATTATATTTGAACAAAGTATCCAAGGTGACGAAGTTGCCGAAGAGGACAAATTACCTAGTTTGTCCGATGTTAAAGATAGCATAAGAATTGAAGCTAGAAAATTGTATGACTTGTATAATTCTAGTAGAATAAATGATGAAGTACATAATGTAGAACCTTCAAGTTCTAGGCGTAGATATTCAAATGAAGATGATATTGATGATATGATGGAAAATTATCTTGGTCTTACTTCTAATGAAAGAAATGATTTTGATGAATATCTTAATCAGGGAATGGAAAGCATTAAGGATGCACAAGGCAAACCTCAACTTTTGGAATGGTGGAAGACTCGCGGCAAGTCATTTCCAAAACTTCAACCGGTGGTTCGAGATTTGCTAGCTATTCAAGCATCTTCAGTAGCTTCGGAGGGCGCTTTTAGTGCAGCAAGATATCAAATTGGGGAGCATAGGTATTCATTAGCATCGGACAGCTTGGAGATATCGGTATTGTTTAGAGATTGGATCAATGCCGAGCGAAGAAATTATGGGCGTCCTAGTTTACCTGTCCAATTTGAATATGATATAGATAATATTTTGGTAAATTCTAATGAAGACGGCATAGATGCATTGGAGGATCAAGCACAACAACCACTTCCAGAAAATGTTACCAGGGAATTGTTAGAAACTCTACAGAAAGACTATTTTCAAGGATTCAAATATTAGTATGATAGTTCGAGGCCTAATTCAAACAGAACCCTTCCTAGAAGGTGGCTGCGTAGATTAGGTTCTCTTCTAATATTTGTAATACAAATTGTATTATTTAATTTTTATGAATAAAATTATAGGCTATTCGCCTTAATTTTTTTAATTATTGTCTTCAATTTAATACAAGTCTTTTTTATATATTTCAAATTTTAAATGTTTCAAACTTAAGTTACAATTTGAAATTTAAAAAAGTTGTTTAACAAATGATAGTTTAAAAAGTTTCAAACTTAAGTAAGTAAGTTATTAACTCAAGACTTAAGACTTAAAAGTTTAAAAAGATTTTAAGAGTTTAAAATTTGAAATTTAAAGTTTTAAACTTTTAGAGTTTAAAATTTAAACTCTAAAAAAAATCTAATTTATTAAGTTATACTTTTAAAAGAAATATAAAATAACTTATATATTTTGAAACTTTTTCAATTATAAATAACCAAATTTTAATTTAATTAAAAAAAATTTAAAAAAAAAGATCGGGACCCGGTATACCGGACCGGTACCGGTTCGGGACGAACAAGGGAAAAAATCCCGGTTGTACCGGTACTGGTACCATCCCGGTTCCCGGCACACCGGCGGAAGGATGCGCCGGTACCGGTCCGGTTCCGGTAATACCGGTCCGGTACTACCGGTCCGGTACTACCGGTGCCGGTGCCGGTGCCCCCCATAGTTCCGGGCACAATCGGAAATCGTATTCAAAAACCAATAATGCTAAAAGAGTGGAAACGACGTTCCAGACTCAACGGAATCGATGAAACTTCCATACGAGGTCATTTCGGAAGAATGTTGACCCAAGTCAACACTAGCTAATGCCAACCAAACACCCGAAATGAGCCCGGCTCATCCAGAACTCGAACCAACCAACTAACTAACACAATCTCGGCATTCCAGAGCTAATGGCGCTGACAAAATTTCCATCAGAGGCCGTCTTCTCTGAATGTTGACCAAAGTTAACCCAACAAGCCCTACTGGCTTAAAAACACAGAATGAGAGAGAATTTCAAGCTGAAAAGCTCTAGGATCCTGACCAAAGGTCCCTCTAGACCAAAGTCCATGCTCTGGAGCTAACGGAACTGTCGGAATTTAATTCCGAGCATGTTCACCAAGAATGTTGACTGAAGTCAATGATTTCCAAAGTTAAAAAGCTCTAAAACCAGGAATGAGCAAAAAGAACAAACAAACGGCCTGAGCATCGAACTATCAGTCCCAGCAAGCCATAAATGACTTGGGGCCACTACAAGCAATCTCTAACGATATAAGAAAGGCGGACACGCATAAATGACCGAAAGGGTCATTACATGATTGAAGTCAACGATTTCCAAAGTTAAAAGCTCTAAAACTAGGAATGGAAAAAAAGACCAAACAAACGGCCCGGGCACTGAACTACCGGTCCCAGCAAGCCACAAATGACTTGGGGCCACTACAAGAAAGCTCTAACAATACAATAAAGGCAAAAATACGTAAATGATTGGAAGGGTCATTATATCATCTACTACTAAAAAGACTTTCATTCCCGTAAGTCAGGAAAGAAGGAAGGACTAGAGATCAAAAGAACAGTGGACACAAAGCCCGCACTACTCTCTCGGAACACTCGGGTAGCCTCCTTGACCAGACGGCACCCAACAGAACCAACAAACACAGCCTAAAACTCCATACTAGCCAATCTAGATGCCAACTCAAACTCCAAAACTCCAAAGATCTGCCAACCCAAACTGAACCTTGAGAATCTCAACTAGAAAGTATCGACATAACACTGAAACTAGATAAGAAAGGCGATCAACACACAGAACTCGAACCTTCAAAACCACAACCAAGTTCACCAGAAAACCAACAACAAAAACTCTAGCTCATGAACCCGCTGATCCACAAAACCCTTTAATTCTGAATTGAATCCTTTTGTACCAAAGTCGTGAAACTTCATATAAGTCGAACACTCGAGCCACTTCTCGAAACATCAACTGACACACTAGAGATCCATAGTTCCTGCTTATACTCTACCACGGACGAATTCACCCTTTTTACTCAACCTACTCCAAACCATGCTATGGCCTACTAGCCTTTTCCATCCAAGATAACAATCTGAAGCATATCACCGAAAACTGGAGTTACCTCTCTCGACTGATCATCAATCAATGAATGAACTTTTTTTCTAACATCAATCTCAATAACTGAATCTGACTGAACAACCCATCTGAACCCAACTGAAGTTCGCACACCCAAGTTAGGAAAGGCATGTATGAATACCCGGAGTTGATGGAGGAACTCCCAAACTCTAGATCGAACCCAATTTCGTTGTACCATGTCAAGTCTGAATCAACTGGAAGAGAATGAACTAGGGCAACCTGCCCAACTGACCCAAACCAAAACCAAGATCCTGCACGTAGTGTGGTAAGTCTACCACGAAGTCCGTAGTCATTAGCTAATCTCCCAAACTCTAAGAAACACTACTGCTACCCTGAATGCTCAAACACCCTCTGGATTTGAAATCACCTTACAACCCTCACCTCAAGAAGAAGTCCACCATGCCACAAATATCAAGTCAAAATACCCTGAAGGCAAAAGGAAAAGGTGCATGGGGCTCAAAGTCGCCATCTACATATAGAATTTTTGCATATACCTTCAACTCACCTTTTGGCCTGAATCAACCGCTCTACCGTATTAGCACACAAACTAACCATCCTGAAGCATACCACATACCGTACTTCTAGTTCACAATGGCCGAGTCCAACCAACACCAGAACCTCATGTAAAAGACCACCCTCAAAGACCCAACTAAACAAGCATTCAAACTCTCGGCAAACGAATGGTAACCACCAGTCTTTAAGTATCAATAGAACTCAAAATAGCCTTGCTAGCCTCAACCCGCACAACCTGATCACATAAAGCATACACCACTGCTGAACCTCAAACTTACACCGCTGAGTCTGTCCAACCGTGAAAGAAGGAACCTCATACTATCTAGAAGACTGCCAAAATATGGAATGTCCAGCCTAACTCAAAGGTTAGCAAAGGACTAGGTGTCCGAGGCCAAGTGTCATTCCACAACTGAAATGGGGAAACTAAGTCGCCCAAACTACATGCCTTCCAACCCAAGAAGCTGCAACTGAAAAGAACCAACCATGAACCACCCAAAGTAGTTTTCTAGCCCACGATTCTGAAACTCAATCTCAATTGCCGATCAATGCCCCTTTTAAAACCCATAAGTAGACTCATCCACCATCGAAGAACACTAATAGAACTGGATCCAACTAGGCCATGAATACAAAGTTTACCCAATCCGTAGATGCTACTGAAAACTCAAACCAATCGAAGGAAAAGCCATTGCAATCTGTAAAAGGCCAGATCAAATCACCAACACCCAACCCAATGCCATTTCTTAGTTGCCACCTCAGTCAACTACTAGAACACACAAGCACAAGAAAGGAGTCATCACCCTTCTTTTGCAAACCAAACGAAACCCTTTCCAAGGATGCACTAAATCCCACAAATCCCTTCTCAATTAAAACCCTAAGGAGAATGGGCCGAATTCCCAATTTCCCTAAAATGCTATGATTATAACACAACCATGAGGCTTCAGTCAACACTTTGCCAAAAATCCATAGTCGAAGCTTAACCAAATACTACAATCAAAAGCCCAACCAGAGAACTACGATTAAAATTCATTCTGACTGGAACCAGGGAAAACGATAAGACAACCCACATACCTGCCAACCTCCTAAACAAACCATCAAAGAGATTCGACTCTAAACACCCCAGAAAACCAAACCAATCTATGCACACTAGCATAGTCGACACCTCTCAACTTAAGACAAAGATCAAACTCCGGCACAACTACTGGTAACACCAAACCAACACGAGAATTTCTAGTAAATGCTAGGAAACAACCTAGGCAACCACCATCTAGGACCTCTCAACAAGGAAGACTCAATCACAAGTCCAGAATCACAAAGAAACAGGGATAAACCCAACAAGAACGACTAATCAAGAACTACCCACGAGCTACAACTCCTGTTAAAACACCTCACAAGGACAACTCACCCCATCCACTACTAAAGAAATAAACTATCACGTAAACAACATATAAAAGCTACAATCTAGAAATCAAATAACTAAACAAGTAGCAGGTAGGCATATGAGCAACTAAACAATAGAAAGGATAGAATCACAACGCGAGCATGACTATCACAAGCCGAAGGTAATAGGAGCCTAACCTGGAGAAACAATATAAGGAACCTCTACCTCGGGCCCACCAGGAAGGGCATCAGATGGACGGGATCTAACCCTAGACTGTGTAGTCGAAGTTGAAAGCTCTACCTTCCCTCGCCAGAGATAATCTCTATAAAGGTGACCAACTTCTCCACAATCATAACAACCAGGATGACTAGGATACAGAATCGTGGGGCAATTCCTAGCAAAGTGCCCATGCTCACCATACCAAAAATAGCCTCTACCAGATGAAGTCCGATGGGAAGATCTCACTAAACCTGATCGGCCACCACGTCCTACACACCCTGAAGGCAAACCCTGAAGGATATGATCTGAACCTTATCTACTCTGCTCAACATGCCCTACACAACCACTCTTTGGAACCTGTGGAGCAACTAAACCCGGTCTGGTAGATAAGAAGCAACGAAACTGATCCCTAGCAGACAATCCCCTACCTCGAGTCTGAGAACCTCGAAAACTACCCTGACAACTACGCTTCTTACTACTACCCTCATAGGCCTCATGACATAAGCCCTCAACAGCCCCAACATGATCAACTACCTGAAGGAAAGTCATCCCCACTATAACCAAATGCTCGGTAGCCAGACGGAGCGGTGAAATCAAACCTCCAACAAAGCTCTGAACCCTATCAAAATCTGAAGGTACAGTCCTAGAAGTACACCTAACCATCCCATGAAATCTCTCCTTGTACTCCAACACTGACATACTACTTTGCTGAAGAACTGGAAGCTCAACCCTGGATGAAGCACCGCTCATAAAACCGAGTACTGAAATACCTACCGGAGGACTTAGAGTCCTAGCCATGGTGTCCTGAAGAACTGGGGTAGCTGTGAATCCAATTGAAGGTTGGGCTAGCCCCACACCCCCTATCTGATATGGTAAATTCTTACCCTGAAGTCCTGGCACTGATGGAAACACTGAAGCAACAGGCATAAAAGCCTTAACATCTGTTAAACTCGTCTTAGGCATCTGAGAAGGAATGAAACAATTAAAGTTTTTAGAAGTCAATAAAGCCAGGAATGCACGATAAGGAGCCAAAAAGATGAAACTTTTCCTAACAATGCCCTATAGCCTCCCACAGATAGGATACGGACATCATCGTGCCGATCCGCGAGATTCTACATAGACACTTGTTTTTGTATCATGACACCGGTGAGCCTAGAGCTCGGATACCAAGCTATCGAGATCCGATTTCTCAGGTCATGATGGCACCTACAACTCCCTAGTAGGAAAACCAATTCTCATAGCCCAGAACGGTTAGTAATGGGCTACTACCTAACCAATACGCACAATTAATGAAAATAAGCGGAAGCAGAATATAAAGATAAGACAACACGGAAGCAACAACCCGAATATATACAAATGATACTACACTAACCCCAAGACTTGGTATCGATAGTATAGAAGCTTCTAATAGAATACAAGTGCTAGAAGTAACAAAAGATAAATACAACTGTCTCTGAATATACAAAGAGTATCAGGGCAAAAGATGAGATGCGGTCAAGCCTCGACCGCCAGGCGCTCACCCTAGTCTCGAAGATATAATTAACACAGAAACACAGGTGTAAGAAAGAAAGATGCACCTGGAATCCTTGCAATAATAATATAAGTAAATAAAGAGAAAGAGTTGAGAAAATAGCGGTATACGGTAAACTCAAGTAGAAAGGAAAGAAAGGAAGTAGGCCAACATAATCAACTCGAAGCCATACAATAACAGAATCATACTAAAAATCATAAACTCCCAAGATAAGCCTATACCGGGATCAATCTCACAATTTATAACCTAGAATGGAATAACTAAGCCACAAGAACCAAGAGTTTCTACTCAAATCAAGATATAGAAAAGGAATCGAAACCCATAATCTACTCAGAAGGCCACACAATAACGCCTCAAAGATATAGGACTCCCTAGCCCCTCCATACTCAAGCCCAAACTCAGAGCCTCAATAGGATAGAACTTACAAATCCACCCAGAACCAAGGACCACGATAAGCTCTATAAAATGACAGAAGTAATAATCAACCTACAGTCCCAACGGTCACCCATACAACCGAGGAACACAATCAAATAAAAACAAACCCTCTGGCTGCCCATACAACCGGAGCGTACACTGAACACACAGCAAACAAGGGTGGAATCCGAGTGGAATATGCATGATGATGATGAATATGATGTAATAGTACACCGTATGCACCCCCTCTGGTACCTATAAGGCCCAATAGAGGCAGTATCCATGGAAGGCCCTTTCCCGTGTACCGCTTCTATACCGTACACCCCCATCCTGGCACGCTGTGTTGGTCCATAGCATGTGGCCCAGGAACGACAAGGGTACATGGAGGTCCACCTCTCGACCACATACAAAACCGTAAACCTCAAGTGTAACTCAATAATCGCAACCTCGTAGAATATGCACGGCTTCGACCCGAGTCTAAGTTAGTAGTAGTAATCTCAAAAGACCCTCTCAAAGGGTGCTCGAAGTATACTCGGGTCTAAATCAGTGATAAAAGTCTCAATAACCCTCCTAGAGGGTGCCCGGAGTGTATCCGGGTCTAAATCAATCAGAAATCAGGTCTAGTACTCTGCCCAGCAAAGCCTAGTATCAGTAGGAAATCAAGTCTAGTGCTCTACCCAGCAGAACCTAGTATTAGTAGGAAATCAAGTGTGAAATCATTCAAATTCCTATTTTATCATCAAGTTTACCAAAAAGGGGCCCCCAGGACTATGCAAGTTTAGGAAAAACCATCTATGGTGGCTTGCAGTCAAAACCAAAGTAAAACATGCAGGGAAAACCTATTTTATGGATGATATGCTCACACACAAATATAAATTAGCCCAATGGCTCATAAATATTCCTACCGTCTCTGCACAGGCTCTACAGCTACTCAACAGACATAACCAGCCTAAAATGATATCTATATGCCCGGGACTCATGGATATTCCTAAATAACCCACCATCTATGTTCTAGAGTCAATACAAGGCCACACAGGACCACAAGGGTAATATACGATACTACACGAATACTACAAACAATGTATGAAATAAGCAAACAGAAAGGCGGACAAGGTCTGGGGATACCAACCTAATACAACCCACCCAAGGATACTAATTAATGTAGTTATAGCCTCTATACACAGAGTCTAGGTAGGAAAACCCATAACCTATCTGTCGTCTGACGAATAGCTGAGGGGACGGCGTCATTCAGGCTTGAACTGCTCTGTAAAGCTCTAAATTGTGAAACCACTATCAATACAATAATCTACATATTATAACAAGACTAATGATACCCATATTGCTATAATAATAGCCGGGTAAAAATTTGAGTCACAAACGGCCCATGGGCCCTGCAACTCAAAATCAAAAAGGAAAAATACACACGTGTTCCTTACCATTCCGGGAGCACATGCTTAAAATTTGAGCGAAAATGGACAACATATGGGGCTCAAAACAGCCCAAACAACTCAAGAACAAACTAATATTAAAAGGAGAATTTACGGAATTTAAAGGTTAGAACTTACGAATTGAAGGCGAGAAATTGATCACGGACCATAAAATAATCAGCCCAATACCTTGAAAAAAGCCCACACAAAAATTGGGAGCTTAGAGCTCAAGAATAATAGAGGAAACGGATTGTGGGTGAATAAAATTAAGGAGAAGTTATATATACATACAAGGATTTGTTCATCGCTATCGCGAAGAAAAACCTTCGAGATCGCGATGAACAAACTGGCCAACTCATCGCGATCGCGAGGGTTACCCTTCAAGATCGCGATGAACAAAGGAGCAGGGCCTTCATCGCTATCGTGAGAAAGCCCTTCAAGATCACGATGACTAAGGAATTCCTTCATCGCTATCGCAAAGAACCCTTCGAGATCGCGATGAACAAATTTCAGCCATACCAGCGACAGAAAACCAGCAGTGCTAAAACCTTCTACGGGGCATTCTGGGAACAATCGAAACCCAATACACAAAAACCAATAGTGCTATTAGAGTGAAAACGACATTCCAAACTCAACAGAATTAATGAAACTTCCATACGAGGTCGTCTTGGCAGAATATTGACCCAAGTCAACACTAACCAACGCCAACCAAACACCTATAATAAGCCTGGATCACCCGGGACCCGAACCAACCAACTACCTAACACAAACTCGGCATTTCGGAGCTAACAGCGCTGACAAAATTTCCATCTGAGGCCGTCTTCTCCGAATGTTGACCAAAGTCAACTAAACAAACCCAACTGGCTTGAAAACACAGAATGAGAGAGAATTCCAAGTTGAAAAGCCCTAGGATCCCAACCAAAGATCTCACTAGACCAAAGTTCACTCTCCGGAGCTAAAAAAATTGTCAGAACTCAAGCTAAAATAGCAAGTAATAAAGGAGTTACCATGCTTATGGAAGCGAATAATAATCATAATAAAACCTTTGTCCCAAAGATGAGAAAATAGGATGACGTATTAATAAAAGATAATTGGCACTTTGACTCCATAACGGAGACAGATGAACCTATAACCAGTTTGACCAAATTACAATCTCTTAAAATAGTTTTCAGGGAATATTCCTCCTCAACAGGTAATAAAGGCATCAGTGTCCCCTTTTTTCATTACTAAAGGAATATCCTTCACTATTTTACTAAAAATGGAACGAAATGATCTTGAGCACGTTCACTAAGAATGTTGATTGAAGTCAACAATTTCCAAAGTTAAAAGCTCTAAAACTAGGAATGGACAAAAAAACCAAATAAATGACCCGGACACCAAACTACCAGTCTCAGCAAGCCATAAATGACTTAGGGTCGCTACAAGAAAGCTCTAATGGTACAAAAAAGGGAAAACGCATAAATAACCAGAAGGATCATTACACCATATTGTCCAAGAAAATACAAAAAATACTTTAGGGGATATCTTTAAAAGTTTAGTGACCATATTGTCCCAAAAAAATTCAATAGTTACTTTAATGGATAGTTCTACAAGTTAGTGACCATTTGAGGAATTGACTCAAAAATGTGATAAATAAAATGATCTAGAGGGAGTAGATTTAAGGGGAAAAAAGAAGCCAAGGATATTGTCTGATTTTGGGATAGTAGAGGTGGGCATTCGGTGTTTTGATTCAATTTTTTAAAATTTTGGTTCAGTTTTTAGGTTTTCGATTATGGAAAGAGGGCTACCAAAAATTAAATCAAATTAATTCGATTTGGTTCAGTTTCGATTTATCAAATTTGGTTATTTCAATTCCGGGCCTGCTTAATGGGCTTTATCAGCACCATAATAATTTTGATTCTAATGAGATTTTCAAAGCATTTTTCAATTATGTTGCATAATTAAATTATTAATTCTGTTATTATGCTAACAAAAGTACAAAATCTATTACATGGTTGATCAAAAGAAAGGGACAGACGGACAATAGCAGCTTTTGCATAAAAACACCTTTTACATTTTCCTCACCATCCCTTCCATATCTTTAAATCTCAAATCCTTCACATTAATTACCCAAGAAACAATATCCCCCATAAATATGTTGAAACCCCAGCAAGGGTACTTTATATAAAATACACTAGATAGAAAGTATTTATAATCATGTGATATCAACTGAATATTTTTGACATATTAATATCACATTTTCTTCAATATCATTAAAGAAAACTAGAAAAGGGAGAAGAAGAAGAAGAAAAACAATTAAATAAAAAAAATCAAACTTAGAAAAAGGAAGAAAAAGAAAAGTCGACGTACCTGAGATGGAATTAACGGTGAGGTTGATGGCATACGCTGGTCGGAGACTTGAAGTCACCGGCGTCGCTCGCTGAGAGTTGAAATCTTGAAGAGGACCGACTATTCTAACTTCTAAGTTCTAAGGGGTTGTTTGGTGTGAGGTATAAAGTATAATAGTCCGGGGATAAAAAGTAGGATTATTTTATCTTGCATTTGGTTAGAGGTATTAGTTAGTCCCAAGATTATTTATTCCACCATTTATACCATAGTAATAGGATAAGTTATCCCATATACATGGTGGGATAACTGATCCCAAGGCAGCTAATCTCGGGGTTAATTATCCGGAGATAACTTGTTCCCAATCAAATGTGATGACCCTTCCGGTCATCTTGTGTTTTCACGTTCATTGTACTGTTAGATCTTTCCTGTAGCGACCCCAAGTTATTTATGACTTGCTGGGACCGGTAGTTTGGTGCCCTGGTAGGTCATTTGGTTGTTTTGGCCGTTTGCCTGTTTTAGAGACTTAACTTTGAATATCGTTGACTTTAGTCAACATACTTGGTAAAAGCACTCGAAACCAAATTTTGATAGTTCCGTTAGCTTCAGGGCATGGAGTTTGGTCTAGAAAGACACTTGGTCGGGTTTTGGGAGCTTTTGATTTTGTTTTGTCTTGGTTTTTGTATTTTAGCCAAGTTGAACTTGAAAGTTTGACTTTGGTCAACATTCGGAGAAGACAGCGTCGGATGGAAATTTGACAGCGCTGTTAGCTTTGAAATGTAAACTTTGGGCTAGAGGGACCTTTGGTTTGGGTCTCGAGGCTTCCGGACTCATTTTAGGCCTTCGTGTTCCATTTTGGAAAGATAGGCCTAAAGTTGGTTCTTGGGTGTGGGGACCACTTTTTATGCTATCGACCTCCGTTGGGATTTTTTTTGATTCTGTTGAGTTTAGAATGCCATTTATAGTTGAATAACTGTGTTTGTTTGTGTTCGCGGGACCCCGAGTGTGTTCCCGAAGGTTCGTCGGAGTAGTTTTCTTATTGGGCATTGTTGTTGGTAGCTGGTGTTGTCTTGGCATCAGCTTGGCCTTCGCGTTCGCGGTGGCCGTCCGTGTTCACGTAGGAATATGCCAGCCACCCACTAAGCTTGGCCTTTGCATTCGCGGTGGCTGACCACATTCGCGTAGGCTTGTGCCAGCCGCCTAGGAAATTGTTCATTGTGAACGCGATGGCTGGTCGCGTTCATGAAGGGCTAGGCCAGCAACTATTTATGCTGGCCATTATGTTTTCCAGGCTTGTTTTCTCCATCTTCCATCAACTCTAGACCTCCAAACTCTCTCTAAAAACATCCCAAATCAGTTCCAAGCTTGGAAAAAATTGTGGTCCTTCGATAATTCGTTGTTCCTCGCGATTTAGTAAGTCTTCTTCCCCGCTTTGCCTTCTTTTGTTTTTTTTTCAAAAATTCACCATTGTTGCCATCCTCCTCAAGCTCGAATTTCATTTGTAGAATCTGCTCGTGTGTGGTGTTGCATGCTCGGGAACTCATTCAATTCATAGTTCTTGGCATTATTCTCTCAATTTGGTAGGTGATTCTTGCTTCTTTCCAGTTTTAATTCCGTATTTTCCATAATTGGGTTCTTGGCTATTAGGGGATGCTTTAACTAGAATTTGTTGCCCAATTTCTTTGATTTTCTAGGCATGTACTCCTATGGTCTCGGTGATCATATTGTACATTTTCGTTCTCGATTTTGGGTTATGGGGCCCACGGGTCCGCCGATGACCCAAACTTTGGCCCACTACTATTATAGTAATATGGGTATCATTAGACTCGTCTTGATGTATTTATTATGTTTTTGATAGTTTGATTATCATTCGGGAGTTCTCGGAGTGTTTCAGGCTTGGATATTATTATCCCAGCAGCTTGTCGTCGGATGACAGGTAGGTTACGGTATAAACTCCCTAGACTTAGCATATATCAGATAAAATTGTACTAATGGGCATCCTTGGGTTGGGTTTACTAGGTTGGTACCACAGACCTTGATCGCTTGTTCCTGTTCGGTTACTTTTCTTCCTCCGATGTGTGTAGTATTTGTTTTATATGCTGTATTCACCCTTGTGGTCCTGTGTGGCCTTTTATAAACTCTAGAACATAGTTGGTGGGATATTGGGAATGTCTGTGAGTCCTAGACATCGTTATTACTATTACAGAGCTCGCTATCTGTGTTGTAGAATGATTGGAGCCTGTGCAGGGCCGATAGGTTCGTTGTGATCCGTTGGGCTATTGTCTGTGTTTGAGCATGCCATTATCATGCATACAAAGGATTTTCTACTTGGTTTTACTATGTTTTTGGCTTCGGGCCTACTATTTATGATTTCCAAACCTTGCATGGCGAAGGGGGCCCGTTTTTGGTAAAATAAATTATGGAATGGTTTGGTACCCTTTTTTATAGATCTTCTTGGGGTAAGAAAGGTTAAAAGAGAGAGATGTCTCAATTTTCATATTTTATATTGGACTCGGGTGGACTAAGGTGCTAGATTAATTCTGCTTTTGATAAGAAAATATTATTAGCCTCGTTAAAGTCGAGCAACGGACTTGTTTTACAACTACTTTAGACCCGGATATGCTCGGGCACCCTTAAAAGGGGTTTATGAGACTTATTTCATTGATTTAGACCTGGATAGAATTCAGGCATGCATTTTGAGCATTTGAGTACTAGTTAGATCCGGTGGCACTCCTGATATATATTTTAAGGTTAGAGTGTAGTATGTGGTTTACGAGTAGACCTTCATGGACCCTGTCGTTCTAGACCAAGTGCTACGGGCAAAAGGATGACCAGGGGTAGGGGTGTATGGCAAAGTAGATGTACTCGGGAGAAGTACTTCTGTGGATCCTGCCTTTATTGGACCCTTGGGGCACCGGAGGGGGTAACATACTGACACCGTGGTTACACTTAGTTTGTCATATCATATCATATCATTCATTTGTGTGAGGTTCCACCCTTGCTTGTTGTTTTTGAGTGTACGCTCCGGTTGTATGGGCGGCCGAAGGGTTTGTTTTCACTTGATTACGTTTCTTGGTTGTATGCGCGGTCGGGGGACTGTAGGTAGACGCTTGTTACTTTATCGCTATGCTACACCCTGTTATGGTTATATATATGATATTGGGTATACTGAGGTTGTTAGTTCCTGGCTTGAGTTTGGTATGATTAAGTTGGTTATTTGTTCCTGTTTTCCAAGCATGCCTATCTTTATTTCTTCTTCTCCTTTCCCTTGTACTTGAGGTTACCGGTATACCGTCCACTTCTAAACTTACTATATACTGTTATTATGAGGATCCCAGGTGCACCATTTCTTACTTTCACCTGTGCCTGTTGTGTGTATATATTCTACTTGCTAGCCTTGTATGTTGCCTTTTGTTGTCTTCCCTCTGGGCTAGTTTTCATTTACTTATTTGTTGCCTTCTGTGACTATTTATTTTCTATTCTATTCATTATTGCTCTTTTATCTTATATGTGACCAGTCAGCCTATGATACCTACTGGGTACCTTTTGCTTCCCATGTGGTGCTCATATTATACTGCATCTTCTAGTGCAGATCCTAGTATGGGACATCGCCGTTAGATCGTTAGAGATTCGTGCGAGGAGCTGCTTTTGTGATATCCAGACTGAGGGTGAGTTCTTGGCGACCGGTGCTTAGCTTTAGTTTATCTTTTGCTTTATGTACTATTACTACTCAGAGACATGTGCGTATATATTATTTTGGATGCTTTATACTCCCTATATGTAGTTCCAGCTCTATACTATGATACCAGGTTTTGGGTTTGGTTTAGCTTCTGCATATGTATATATATACTCTTGTTATCTATTTTCTTCATCTCATTCTCTTGCTTCCGCTTAGTAGACTGTGCTTCTGCCTAAATTGTTAGATAGTAGCCCATTACTAACTGTTTTAGGCTACGGGGATTGGTTCGCCTACTAGGGGGTTGTAGGTGCCATCATGACTAAGAAATCGGGTCGTGACAGCTTGGTATCAGAGCTTTAGGTTCACCGGTGTCATCGGTATAGGAGCCAATATCTAGTATAGTCCTGCGGATTGGCGCGGAGATGCTCGTACTCACTCTTCGAGAGGCTATGGTGACATTTTAGGAAAAATTGACTTTTTTTGTTTCTCTCTAGTGCGTAGTATCCTTGAACGTTCTGGAAATCTCACTTGTTCTGGTTCACTCTTCCACAGATAGTTCGCATAAGGTCTTCAGCTTCTGGCAGAGGAGAGCCTCCTGCCCCTGCACCTCTGACTCCAGCTAGGGGCTCGGGTGGTCGCAGGGGTAGAGGTAGGGGTCGTGGACGTCCCAGAGTAGTGGTACCTGCTAGAGCTGCTAAAGTTGAGGTAGATCCCGAGTATGATTATGAGCTCGAGTTCATCCTTGAGCAGCATCATGTGGACCCAGGGATAGCCCAGGTACCACCAGCTCCAGTACCAGTTTCTATGCCAGCTTCAGCCCCAGTTCAGTCTTCAGATATTCGGGGTTTACTACTTCAGCTATTGGGTATGATAGGGGAGAGACCTTCTGAGGTAGCACAGACATCCACTCAGGGGGCAGCCCTGGGTGTTCAGAGTTCAGGAGCGCAGCCTGCTACTGCGGCTCCCTGTGCTGAGGTTATTCCAGTTCCAGCGGTTGCACAGCCTCTCGTTTCTCGCCCAACTATGACGGATGGGGAGCAGAAGGCCTTGAGTAGATTTCTGAGATTGGCACCGCCAAGATTTACTGGTACATCAAGTCAGGACCCACACGACTTCATTACTACCTGTGAGGAGATGTTACACCATCTGAACTTGCTAGAGACTCACGGAGTTGGGTATACTACATGTCAGCTGGAGGGTCTAGCTAAGTTATGGTGGAGGGCACAGGTTGCTTGTAGACCGTCTTCATTACCTTCGTTATCATGGTCTGAGTTTTATGAGGCCTTCATGGCCAAGTTCCTACCTCAGAGTGATCGAGAGCGTCATCAAGAGTAGTTTACCAGGCTTATGCAGGGATCCATGTCGGTATTTGAGTATGAGACCCATTTCTATCAGCTCACTCCATTTGGGTCTATGATCATTCCTACTGAGACAGACAGGATTTGCAGGTTTGTTTGGGGTTTGCGGATAGAGCTTAGGCAGTCAGCTGAGATATTGGTTTCTAGTGGTCGGTCTTTTTAGGATATTGCAGACTACATTCGTACTGTGGAGGACTTGCACCGATATGATCAGGGGTCTAGAGATAAGAGGCCTTGTTATCAGAGTGGCTATGGTGGTTCTAGACATGATGGTAGAGGTTCAGGCCAGTGGGGCCGGGGTTATCAGCTACAGCAGCACCAGGTTCAGTCCAGCCGACCGATTCAGGCTTCACTTCAAACTTCTGGTAGTTCTCAGTTCGAGCAGGGTCAGTCTTCGAGGGGTGCAGCGTGGCCATTCAGGTTTTGCTAGTCTGTCTCGATAGTATAGGCCATCAGGGCCCTGTTATGAGTGTGGTATTGTTGGCCATTATGCTAGAGATTGCCCCCAGCAGGGTACAGTTCAATCAGCCGCTCCATTGGCTGAGCCTTTATGAGCATTTCAGCCTCCGTCCAGAGGAGGTGTGGTCAGGCTAGGGGTGGTGCCCCGCGTGACAGAGTAGGTGGTAGGTATGGCGGTCGGGCAGGTGGAGGTCATCGTCAGTTCTATGCAGTCTCTGGGAGACCGGAGGCAGAGGCCTCGGATGCTGTGATTACAAGTATGATTTCTGTGTGCCATCAGTCTGCTATGGCTTTATTTGATCCTTGATCTACATGTTCATATGTATCTACCTACTTTGTGCCTTGTTTGGGTTGTCTAGTGAGCCGTTATCTGTGGTTGTTTCTGTTTTGACCCCAGTGGGAGATTCTTTAGTAGTGGATCGGATTGTGAGATCTTGCATGATATTTGTTGGTGATGTGGAGACTTGGGGTGATTTGATGATACTTGATATGTTAGATTTTGATGTGATACTGGGGCATGGACTAGTTATCCCCTTACCATGCGGTTTTGGATTGTTATGCCAAGATCATTAGCATAGTTATGCCCGGTGTATCCCCGGTTGTGTGGCAGGGTTCTGTTAGCCATGCACCATCTGGGATCATCTTTTCTCTTCGAGCTAGGAGGTTAATCTCTCGCGGGTGTTTAGCTTATCTAGCATATGTCCGAGATGCTAGTGCTGACCCTTCGTCTCTTGAGTTTGTTCCTGTGGTTAGAGACTTCCTAGATGTGTTCCCTACCGACCTGCCAGACCTTTCACCTGAGATAGATATTGATTTTGCCATTGAGTTAGAGCCGGGCACCAGGCCCATTTCTATTCCTCCTTACCGTATGGCTCTTGCTGAGTTGAGAGAGCTTAAGGAGCAGCTCCAGGATTTGTTAGCTAAGGTTTTTATTAGACCGAGTGTATCTCCTTGGGGTGTTCTTGTTCCTTTTGTAAAGAAAAAGGATGGGTCAATGTGGATGTGTATTGATTATTGGCAGTTGAATAAGGTGAAAGTGAAGAATAGGTATCCGATGTCGAGGATTGATGACTTGTTTGATCAGCTTCAGGGTTCAGCTGTGTTTTAGAAGATTGATTTGAGGTCTGACTACCATCAGTTAAGGATTAGGGCGGAGGACATTCCTAAGATAGAATTTAGGACACGTTATGGCCATTATGAGTTTCTGGTGATGTCTTTTGGGTTGACTAATGCCCCCGCAGCTTTCATGGACTTGATGCATAGCGTGCTTAGCCCGTACTTGGATATGTTCGTGATAGTCTTCATAGATGACATCCGGGTATACTCCTGGAGTAGAGATGAGCATGACCAGTAATTGAGGACTGTACTTCAGACTTTGAGAGATCACCGGCTATACACCAAGTTCTCAAAGTGCGAGTTTTGGCTTGAGTCAGTTGCATTCCTAGGGCACGTGGTGTCTAAGGAAGGGATTAGAGTTGACCCGGGTAAGATTTATGTGGTTCGTGATTGGCCTAGACCTACTACTACTACTGAGGTTCGCAGCTTTGTTGGATTAGCGGGTTAATACAGGAGGTTTGTTCAGAGATATTCTTCCATAGCAGCACCCTTGACTATGCTGACTAGGAAGGATGTTCCATTTCAGTGGTCGGATTAGTCGAGGATAGCTTCCAGAGGAATAAGGCCGTATTGACTTCAGCTCCAGTTTTGACTTTGCCAATTGAGGGTCAAAGTTTTGCGGGGTATTATGATGCTTTTGGGGTTGGTCTTGGTTGTGTGTTGATACAGTAGGGTCGAGTGATAGCATATACATCGAGGCAGCTGAAGGTTCACGAGCGCAACTACCCCACTCATGACTTAGAGTTGGCGGTGGTAGTTTTCGCGCTCTATATCTGGAGGCACTACTTATATGGAGTTCATTGTGAGATATTCATCGATCACCATAGTCTTCAGTATATTACGAGTCAGCGAGAGTTGAACTTGAGACAGAGGAGATTGATTGAGTTGCTGAAGGACTACGATTCCACTATTATATACCATCCGGGCAAGGCAAACATAGTAGCGATTGCCTTGAGTCGAAAGGAGGTGAATATGGGCAGCCTAGCTTCACTTACAGTTTCTGAGCGACTGTTGGCCTTGGACATCCAGTCCTTGGCTAACAGCTTAGTTAGGCTTGATTTGTCGGATCCCACTCAAATTTTCTCCAGTGTTGAGGTTCGTTCTACTCTAGTTGATCAGATTCAGGGCTGATAGTTCGAGGATCAGAGTTTGTGTGACTTTTGTGATCAGGTAGTTCAGGGTGAGGCCAGCCGAGAAACTTTGGGTTCTGATGGTATTCTGAGGTTTGGTGGTCGACTTTGTGTTCCGAGGGTTAGAGATTTGATTCAGTTGATACTTCGTGAGGTGCATTTTTCTAGATACTCCATTCATCCTGGCGCGGTGAAGATGTATAGAGATTTGAGACAGCTCTACTGGTGGAGTGGTATAAAGAGGGATGTAGCAGAGTTTGTATCTCTATGCTTGAACTATCAACAGGTGAAGTTCGAGCATATAAGATCGGGTGGTTTGATGCAGCGACTTCCCATTCCTGAGTGGAAGTAGGAAGGTATTAATATGGACTTCGTTGTTGGTTTGCCTTGTACTTCTCAGGGTTTCGATTCTATTTTGGTGATTGTGGATCGGCTGACTAAGTCGGCCCACTTCTTGCTGGTTCAGACTTCCTATGGTGCTGAGAGGTTAGCTCAGATTTACATTCGTGAGATTGTTCGGTTGCACGGGGTCCCAGCTTTTATCATTTCAAACTGTGGCACTAAGTTCACATCTCAGTTTTGGAGGGCTATTCAGCGAGATTTGGGTACAGAGGTTCATCTTAGTACTGCTTTCCACCCTCAGACAGATGGCCAGTCCGAGAGGACTATTCAGGTCATGGAGGACATGCTTTGGGCTTGTGTACTTGACTTTGGAGGTTCATGCGATCAGTTTGTGCCTTTGGGCATGTTTGCTTATAATAATAGCTTTCATTCGAGCATCGGCATGGCACCTTTCAAGGCCTTGTATGGTAGGCGTTATAGATCGCCGATTGGTTGGTTTGATGGGTTAGAGTCCAGACCGCAGAGTATAGATTTGCTTAGAGATTCCTTGGACTGAGTCGGTTTGATTCAGGATAGACTTAGAGCAGCCCAGAGTAGGCAGAAGAGCTACGCTGATCGTAGACTTTGTGCCTTGGAGTTCAATGTTGGTGACTTGGTTTTCCTTTGAGTATCGCTCGAGAAGGGCGTGATGAGATTCAATCAGCGGGGCAAGCTTAACCCTAGGTTTATTGGGCCATTTGAGATTCTATAGAGGGTTGGTAGTGTTGCCTACATATTAGCTTTGCCTTCGATGTTTTCCGTTGTCCACCCAACTTTCCATGTCTCGATGTCGTGCCGGTATGTTCCAGATAAGTCTCATGTGTTGCATTGGGATTCGATTCAGTTGGATGAGAGTTTATCTTTTGTTGAGGAGCCGATAGCTATTCTGGCTAGAGATATCAAGAGATTGAGATCTAGGGAGATTCTAGTGGTGAAAGTTCAGTGGAGATATCATCCGTCGAGGAGGCTGCTTGGGAGACCGAGAGTGAGTTGCGTGCTCAGTATCCGCAGTTGTTCGAGCCTTCAGGTACTCCCTTCTTCTTAACTTTTGAGGACGAAAGTCTTTTTAGTAATGGATGTTGTGATGACCCTTCCGATCATCTTCGCATTTTTGCATTCATTGTACTGTTAGAGCTTTGCTGTAGCGACCACAAGTCCATTATGCCTTGTTGGGACCGGTAGTTCTGTGCCCTGGTCATTCATTTGGTTATTTTGGCTGTTTGCCTATTTTAGAGCCTTAACTTTGAATATCATTAACTTTAGTCAACTCCTTGGTAAACATGCTCGGAATTGAATTTCAACAGTTCTATTAGTTCCGGGGCATGGAGTTTGGTCTAGAAGGACCCTTGGTCAGGTTCTGGGAGCTTTCAATTTTGTTTTGTCTTGGTTTTTGTATTTTAGCCAAGTTGAATTTGAAAGATTGACTTTGGTCAACATTCGAAGAAAACGACCTCAGATGGAAATTCTGACAGCGCTATTAGCTCTAGAATGTAAACTTTGGGATAGGGGAACCTTTTGGTTTGGGTCCCGAGGCTTCCGGACTCATTTTAGGCCTTGGTGTTCCATTTTGGGAAGATAGGCCTAAAGTTGGTTCTTGGGCGTGGGTCTCACTTTTTGTGCTATCGACCTCTTTTGGAATTTTCGTTGATTCTGTTGCGTCCAAAATTCTGTTTATAGTTGAATAGCTTTGTTCGTTTGTGTTCGCGGGACCCTGGGTTTGTTCTCGAGGGTCCATCGGAGTAGTTTTCTTGTTGGGCATTATTGTTGGCAGCTGGTGCTGTCATGGCATCAGCTTGGCCTTCGCGTTCGCGGTGGCCAGCCGTGTTCACTTAGGCATATGCCAGCCGCCCACTCAGCTTGACCTTCACGTTCGCGGTGGCCGACTGCGTTTGCGTAGGCTTGTGCCATCCGCCTTGGAAATTGGTCATCACAGACGCGATGGCTGGCCACGTTCGCGAAGGGCTAGGCCAGCAGCTATTTAAGCTAGCCATTACAATTTCCAGCCTTGTTTTCTCCATCTTCCATTAACTCTAGACCTCCAAACTCTCTCTAAAAACATCCCAAATCAGTTCCCAGCTTGGGAAAAATTGTGGTCCTTCGATAATTCGTTGTTCCTCGCGATTTAGTAAGTCTTCTTCCCCGCTTTGCTTTCTTCTGGTGTTTTCCAAAAATTCACCATTGTTTCCATCCTCCTCAAGCTCGAATTTCGTTTGTAGAATCTGCTCGTGTATGGCGTTGCATGCTCAGGAACTCATTCAATTCATAGGTGTTGGAATTATTCTCTCAATTTGGTAGGTGATTCTTGCTTCTTTTCGGTTTTAATCCCGTATTTTCCATAATTGGGTTCTTGGCTATTAGGGGCTGTTTTAGCTCAAATTTGTTGCCCAATTTCTTTGATTCTCTAGGCATGTAGGGTCTCAGTGATCATATTATGCATTTTCATTCTCGGTTTCGAGTTATGGGGCCCACGAGCCTGTCGGTGACCCAAACTTTGGCCCGTCTACTATTATAGCAATATGAGTATCGTTAGACTCGTCTTGATGTGTTTATTATATTTTTGATAGTTTGATTATTATTCAGGAGTTCTCGAAGTGTTTCGGGCTTGGATATCATTGTCCCAGCAGCTTGTCGTCGGACGACAGGTAGGTTACGGTCTAAACTCCCTAGACTTAGCATATATCAGATAAAATTGTACTGATGGGCATCCTTGGGTTGGGTTTACTAGGTTGGTACCACAGACCTTGATCGCCTATTCTTGTTCGGTTACTTTTCTTCCTCCGATGTGTGTAGTATTTGTTTTATACGCTTTATTCACCCTTGTGGTCTTGTGTGGCCTTTTATAGACTCTGGAACATAGTTGGTGGGATTTTGGAAATATTCGTGAGTCCCGGACATTGTTATTACTATTATAGAGCTGGCTATCTGTGTTGTAGAATGATTGGAGCATGTGCAGGGCCGATAGGTTGGTTGTGAGCTGTTGGGCTATTGTCTGTGTTTGAGCATGTCATTATCATGCATACAAAGTATTTTCTACTTGGTTTTACTACGGTTTTTTGGCTTCGAGCCTACTATTTATGATTTTCAAACTTTGCATGGCCTCGGGTGCCCATTTTTGGTAAAATAAATTGTGAAATGGTTTGGTACCCCTTTTTATGGATCTTCTTGGGGTAAAAAAGGTTAAAAGAGAGAGATGTCTCAATTTTCGTATTTTATATTGGACTCGGGTAGACCGAGGTGCTATATTGATTCTGCTATTAATAAAGAAATGATATTAGCCTCAGTAAAGTTGAGCAACAGACTTGTTTTACCACTGTTTTAGACTCGAATATGCTCGGGCACCCTTGAAGGGGGTTTATGAGACTTATTTCATTGATTTAGACCTGGATAGAATTCAGGCGTGCATTTTGAGCATTTGAGTACTAGTTGGATCCTGTGGCACTCTGGACGAATATTTTAAGGTTAGAGTGTAGTATGTAGTCTACGAGTAGACCTCCATGGACCCTGTCATTCCGGACCAAGTGCTACTGGCAAAAGGGTGACCGGGGGTAGGGGTGTACGGCGGATTAGATGTACTCGGGATAAGTCCTTCCATGGATCCTGCCTTTATTGGACCTTTGGGGCACCGGAAGGGGTAACATACTGACACCGTGGTTACACTTAGTTTGTCATATCATATCACATCATTCATTTGTGTGAGGTTCCACCCTTTCTTGTTGTTTATTGAGTGTACGCTCTGGTTGTATGGGCGGACGGAGGATTTGTTTTCACTTGATTGCGTTCCTCGGTTGTATGGGCGGCCGGGGGACTGTAGGTAGACACTTGCTACTTTATCGCTATGCTAAACCCTATTATGGTTATATATATGAGATTGAATATGTTGAGGTTGTTAGGTCCTGGCTTGAGTTTGGTATGATTAAGTTGGTTATTTGTTCCTATTTTCCGAGCATGCCTATCTTTATTTCCTCTCTTCCTTTCCCTTGTACTTGAGGTTATCGGTATACCGTCCACTTCTAAACTTACTATATATTGTTATTGCGAGGATCCCAGGTACGCCATTTCTTACTTTCACATGTTCCTGTTGTGTGTATATATTCTACTTGCTAGCCTTGTATGTTGCTTTCTGTTGTCTTTCCTCTGGGCTAGTTTCCGTGTACTTATTTGTTGCCTTCTATGACTATTTGTTTTCTATTCTATTCATTATTGCTCTTTTATCTTATATGTGCCCAGTCGGCCTATGGTACTTACTGGGTACTTTTTGCTTCGCATTTGGTGCTCATACTACGCTCTGCATCTTCTAGTGCAGATCCTAGTGTGGGCCATCGTCGTTAGCTCGTTGGAGATTCGTGCGAGGAGCTGCTTTTGTGATATCCCAGACTGAGGGTGAGCTATTGGCGATCGGAGCTTAGCTTTAGTTTATCTTTTGCTTTATGTACTCTATTACTACTCGAAGACATGTGCGTATATATTATTTTGAATGCTTCGTACTCCATATATGTAGTTCCGACTCTATACTATGATACCAAGTTTTGGGTTTGGTTTAGCTTCCGCATATGTATATATATACTCCTGTTATCTATTTTCTTCATCTCGTTCCCTTGCTTCCGCTTATTAGACTGTGCTTCCGCCTAAATTGTTATATAGTAGTCTATTACTAACCGTTTCAGGCTACAAGGATTGGTTTGCCTACTGGGGGTTTGTAGGTGTCATCATGAACGAGAAATCAGGTCGTGACACCAAACGACCCCTAAGAGTATCTGAGAGTATAGCCTATTAGGGATTTAGGGTAAAGGAAGAGTAAAGACTTGGGGCTTTGGGCTTGGATCTCATTAAACATATCTGGGCCATAAATTTGGGCTTAAAGAATAAATGTAACTATATATAAGGGAAGATCTTAAATTTTTATAGTCCTCGCAAGTGCATTTTAGGTATTTCAATTCTTTGGTCAAGTAAAATTATTACACATGGCAATTAATGGTGTCCTTTTCTTATATATTTTCATTTTTGCCCTTATTCTTTTTTTCAAGATCATTTCCACTTGGTATTTTATAATTGGTCTCTTCTTGGTGATGACGGATCGCTTCAATGATAATACAGAATTTTTTACGGGTCAATAATTCTGGTAAGAATGGTCCATTACGAGTCCAAAATAGCCCAAACGCCTTCCTTGGCTTAGACGGGCATTTTAACAGGACCTCCAGCATTGCCTGAACCATCCACCAGAATTATTCATGCCCAACCCTATTATCATTTGGGTGATGACATTCTCACTTATGGATTAGTATTATATCCTATTAGTAGTTTAGTGTGTCATAGTTCAACACAAAGATTTTTAGCCTGTCATTTAGGCTAATTAATAAAGAAAATAAAATAAAATTACTATAAAATTAAAATACCTTTATGGAAAGGTTGTGTAATAAAGTCAAATCTAATTTCTTTTTTATCAAAGGATCCTGTTATACCAGTAGCATCCCACTTAGTAATGGGATATATATGCATAAAAAATGAAACTCCCAAAATAATTTTATTTGAAATATCTTTTACCAAAACAAAAGTTTCAGGCATACATACTTTATTTTGACAGATATAAGCTTTGGGTAGTTTGTATTCAACTCTCATTTTATGACCACTAACATTTCTAAGACTATGAGTAGTTTTATGAAAATACTTAGAAGGTATTAGTCCCTCTTGTATACAATTTAAATCTGCTCCACTGTCAATTAGAGCAATAAATTCTTTTTCGAAATTATAATCAATTAAAAGAGTAACTTTTGTGTAAAATTTTTGCGAAGTAGTTAATTCAAGAGTTTGAAGAAATTCTTCCTTTTTATCGAGAATTTTCAAAGCAAGATTAGAAATCCTATTATCTAAGACAATATTCTTATTTTTGAGATCATAGATTTCTTTTTTGAGATTATTAATCTCTATCATTAAATCTTGTATTGTTGTTGGCGTATCAACAACTTGCTTCTTTGTTGTGAGAAGTCTTTTAACTTCAGTCATAGTATAAGGTCCTTTTTGAGAGGGAATTTCCCATTGTTCCTTTGAAGATGATCCTTCCATCGTATCTATTATTTGTGATCTTATCTCTTGATCTTTAATAATCTTCAAAAGTTCTATTAATTTATCATTTTCAAGGACATTAATATTTAAATCCTTAAACTGAGAATAAATATTATAAAATTCATCTTCACCTTTGCTATCACAAGGTTGTTCTAACTGGCAAGGCATACATTCATCTTCCGAGGATGCACAATCTTCATTTTGAAGGACTCTTAAATCCTCATCTGTAGAGGAATTTTCACTATCACTTTGTTCCGGACTTGAATTATTCGGAGATGAATTTAATAGAATCTTATACAAAGAGTCTTTCATTTCTTCATCAATGTTAAGGTTCTTTTTTTTTTTTCTTAACCTTGCAATCTTTGGCATAATGACCTACTCTACCACATTTGTAGAAAGCATTAGACTTGTTGGATTTAATAAAATCTTTTCTTGCTTTGAAAGCCTTTTTCCTTTTCAATCATTTTTTCGATCGTTTATTCTTCCAATCATGAGAATTTTTCTTCTTCTTATGGCTATGAGGCTCTTTGGACTTCTTAGGGATATCTATGGTAAACTGTTCACAAAATTCTCTTAATTGATTTCTTTCATTAAGACGATGTAATTTGATTTGTTGATTCAACTTGATCTCATTACATAAGGATAAACCTTCTCGAGTACATACACTTATTAATTTTTCATAAGTATATTCATCATAGTTTATATTTGTTGTTGTTCCTCTAAGGGCTTTTCTAACCCTTTCAGCAAAGAGTGTTGGTAGTCCATCTATGAATTTAGACTTTCAGTTTGAATTATTGCACTCTGATAATTTCATGACTCTAGATAAAAATTCTTATACCATCTAAAGTATGTGAGAGTTTTACATATGAAATTTTATAGCATAGTTCTAATAATCTCATTATTGTCGGACCATCTGCCCGAGAAATGTTCTATAATATTAAGAACTAGAGTATAAAAAGCATTCTGAACAGGTTGTTCACCTTCTTGCTTAATAGCTTGCAAGATCTTATATCATTGTTCTTGAGTTAAATAATTATCCCGCCAGTCTTTTAATTGATCAGTAAATCCTGCAATAATCATATAGCAATAGTCTTATCGTTGTTATTATTAGCTTTCCATATTATACTATACATTAACATTATGTGCACTAATGTATAAATTTGCCTATCAGTATAACCATATATATTTCATTCATATATTTCCTTTCCACTATAGCTATTAGAGATGAGCAACTCCTGCTCCTCTAATAACACATCTTGAGGAGTCGGTCTAGGATAATAGTACATCCTTTAAACTGACTTTCTAGCATATCTTTCTGAAATTTTATTGATCTCATCTGACATTTTTTCGTCCTCGGGATTATTATCTATACTTAAAGGACTGATTTGTAATCCTTTAAACTTTTCTTCTAACAATTTTTTTAAATCTGTAAGGCTTTTTAATTTAAATTCCTTTATATCGGGAGAGGGTTGAACACTTGAAGTAGCAATTGAAGCTTGTATCTTTTCTTTAATATTATTAGGCTCATATTTTCGAATTTCAAAAAATAACTTATCAATTCTATCATGAATGGAAATAATTTATTCTCCTAATATGCTCATATAAATATTAGCATAATTTTGTTATTTAATCATAACATTAATATACTGGACTAATAAGGGCAACATCATTTTTAAATAATTTTGAAAAAGCATTAAAATATACTATTTTATCAATCTTTTCAATTTGAAAATATTATTGGGGAGGAAATACAGACTTGGTGATTTCTCTATTATTTAATTTATAATCTCTTTCTAACATAAAAATATAATTGTTAACGTATTTTGTCATAAATCATGGAACAAAAGCAATCATTTTATTACGTTCAAAAATATCCTTATAAAATTCTTCTTGAAATAAATTTTTTTCTTCTTTATTAAAATTTTAAAAAAATCATTTTCGAAAAGGTTCCCGTCTTGATTTAAAGAACTCATTTGAGATCTTTTTTCTTGTTGGTGATTTCGGGCTAAAATCAATTTTATTTTGATTCATTTTAAATCAGTAGGAAATATTCATTTCGGACTCAGTTGAGTCCAAATCAGGAATAGCATTTACTATATTAACTTTATCAATTCTAATACTGCTAACTCTATTATTTTCTCTGATTTGAGATGTAGAGGCTCTAGATGGAGAATTCACTACATAATTCATTGGAGAAATATAAGAAGAAGTTGATCTAGTTAGTCTAGATGTAAGACTAATATTATCAGCTCGGTTTATAAGGAAAAAAGGTTTCGATCTTGATTTAAAAAATTTTATTTTAACATTTCCATCAGAAGTTTGTTCAATTTCAGTAACCTCACTATTAAAATTATTTTGAGGAGGGATAGCTTCCTTAAGAATCCATTTGAAAAAAATAATTTTATCCCATTTGATAGGTCTTCTAGTAATAATTTTTGATCTACCAAAATTAATTTCTATTAAAATAGTTTCATTTTTAAAATCCTTTATTTTGCACATAGGATTTAAAGTAGATAAAGGTTTATAATAAATTCTATAACATATGCATATTACTTTCGTACCTAGCATTTAGTCATAACCATGTAACTTAATATTTAATATTAAAGCATTTACAGAATTTTTATCATTTAAAGATATCTGTAAATTAGGATAAGCATTAAAATAGACAGGACCATAAGCTAAACTGGTTTGAACACTCCCTATGAGAGACAATTATGATTTTGACCATCCTTTAAAGTTGCTATAAAATTTTCAGGTAAGCCTTTTAAAGTAAGTGGCTTAAAAGCAACTTGTATTAATCTTATATGCATGAATCTATGGGTTTCTCTATAAGAGACTAAATCACTTTCCGATAATAATCTAAAAGTAGCATGATCATTATCAACAGTAATAGTTTCTTCAGTTGTTTTAACAACTTGTTTGACACCTAATTTTTCAAAAGTACCCATTTGATATATAACATTGGGTTGAATTTTTGAAATAGTCCATTTATTAAGAAGATTCAAATGTTGTGGCATATCATATTCTATTTTTCTACTGTTTTTAACAGTAGTATATCTTTTAATGATATTCATTAATAAGAATGTGTTAAACGTATAACACCTATTACTACTAATGCACATGGCTCTGATATCATTTGGTGATGACGGATCGCTTCCATGATAATACAAGACCTTTTACGGGTCAATAATTCTGATAAGAATGATCCATTACGTGTTTAAAATAGCTCAGACGCCTTTTTTGACTTAGACAGGCATTTTAACAGGACCTCCGGCATTGCCTGATTACCATTGGTGATGACAGATCGCTTCAATGATAATACAAGACCTTTTATGGGTCAATAATCCTGGTAAGAATGGTCCATTACGAGTTCAAAATAGCCCAGAAGCCTTCCTTGACTTAGACGGGCATTTTAACAGGATCTCCGACATTGCCTGAACCATCCACCAGAATTATTCATGTCCAATCCTATTATTATTTGGGTGATGACATTCTCACTTAGGGATTAGTACCATGTCCTATTAGTAGTTTAATGTGTCACAGTTAAACACAAAGATTTTTAACCTGTCATTTATGTTAATTAATAAAGAAAATAAAATAAAATTACTATAAAATAAAAATACTTTTAAGAAAAGGTTGTGATCAAAGCCTTGTTGTAGATATGTAAACACATCAATTTTTATTTTTTAAGGAATATTTTTACAAGAGAGAGAGGAGGAGATAGAGGATGGTTTCTAAAACCTTCCTCTGCTAAAATAAAATAGATCCTTATATAATGAATCATGTAAACAATACGATAAAATAAACACTACTTTTAAACACTATTTCAAAATAAAACGTGGCTCACAAATAAAATATTTACTACTTTTAAAAAGAAGAACCAACTTTATAAAAGTTGTTTGTCTTCACTACCCCAAGTATGTATAGAATGGGGCCTTCTTTATTTTGTCTTCATTCCCCAATGAAATTTGATGGGGTCTTCATTTTGCCTTTATTTTTTTTGTTTGTTTTGCTGCTGGAAGATTCTTTCACTTGTGTCTTGAATTGTTGAAGAAATATTTTAATATCAATTTTCTCCGTGCTATGATTACTTTGAGATTCTCCTGCTAGACACGCTTCATCATCTTTTGTGATATGGTCTACAGATGCCATGAAAATATCATCTGACATTTCTATATCTATATTTTTTTCTAAATTCTTTTTGACCTCTTTCATGTAAGAGGCAATTATTTCTGATCTTGATATGGCTCATTTCTTCATTTGAAGCTTTTTTGTTATTTATTGAATGGGTTGGAATCATCTGTCCTTGGTGTTGAATCTATTAGACCTTTATATGTATTAATAGCAGTCTGAATAGAGTCTATAATTTTCTGACCATGAATTTTTTCTTCAGTATTCTGAAGTAATTTATTTCAAAACTTTGTATAAAAAGTTCTTTATAAGCATGGCAATCCCTTAGAATTATTATTAACTTTGATTGATCATTTCATAATTCATGGGATCGAAAATTCTATAAAGAAATACATGACTGACATTCCATCAAAGAAAATATTTTTTCCCCAAACTAATTAATTTGGGAGAAACATCTATCCATTTCGTATATAAATTTTTATATTGCTCTGATAAAATATTTAATGTTGGACCATATAGAGTTTATCATTAACAAAATCAGTTTGGTATATGTTGTTTAAAAATATGAGAGCATATTTTTATAAATCAAGAATGCTTTCTATTAGCATTTTCATATAGAAGAACATTATTAAAGCTGTCAATATAGTCCCAATAATTATATTTAACCAAAAATTTTTGTTCAAAATGAATATAATCCCTTTATTTAAGAGTACTTAGACCTCATTCATCTGAGGTAAAAAATCTTTTTAATTGTGTTTTTTGAAAAGTTATAAACTGTTTTAGTATTGGCAGAGTAAAAATGTTGAAATTCAGTAGACCCTATTGATGAGAGTATTATTTTATAATGCATCCTGTATGTATAAGCAGGAGTGACATATGATACTGTATCAACATATCTATTCATGATTTGTCAGGGATTATCTTTCCATTTTAGATCATTTTGTTCAAGAAGAAATATGACTTCTTTTTTCTCTTTCTGATTATATACTTCAATATTTTCATTGCTATCATCAGCAAGCGCAGTAGAATATGAAGGTGTATCATTATCCTCTCCTTTCTTGAATTTAATAAAATTCATAAATTTCTTATACATAGGGTGATCTGTATTAGGATTAGAAGTCCCTGCAATATTTGAAGCTATTAGCCTTTGATTTTTTTATTTGGACTAGGACATTGCCTTTGTCCGTTCCTGTTCGTCCTCTTCCTCTTTCTCTATGAGAAGAGGTTGAAAATTGCGATCTCATCCTGTCAATATATGAGAAGAAGGTTATTAACTTGAATATTCTCTAATGAGAAAGTCAGGAAGACTATTATCAGATCCTTTCATATATTGTATTTCAAAATCAAATAGTGCTAACAAAGTCTGTCACCTTGCAAACATTTGTTTAGAAACATCATGTTTACAATCTTTATTAAATGTAAATTTTACTGCTTGACAGTCGATTTTTATTAAAAACCTTTGATTATATAATTTTTCTTGAAACTTTAAAACATATTTTACTATAGCAAGGATTTCTTTTGCAACCATTGTATAATTCTTTTGAGTATATTTTATTTTTCAGAATAAAATTAAACAAGATATTCTTGTTAGTCTTCCGGAGAATATTATTTTAGAATTTCACCATATTCAATATTAGAAGCATCTGTCTCTATCACTTTTTTTCAATTGAGATTAGCTAAGGTTAGACATGGTAGATTATTAACCTTTGTCTTTATATTCTTAATTGATTGTTTATGATTCTCAGACCAAGCTTTTCAATTCTTTTTTAATCTATATATAAGATTTATGTGTCTTTGGCAAGATTCTTTATAAAAGGAGAAATATAATTTAAGCTTCCCAAAAATCTTTGAAACTGGGTCTTATCAGTTATAACATCAGAAAACTTCGAAGCAAATTCAATGCTTCTATTTATAGGAATAATTTTTCCTCTTTCAATATTATGACCTAAGAATTTAATTTTTATTTGAAAAAGGGTTATTTTGGGTTTGAATATTACTAATTCATTTTGTATAATAACTTTTTTGACTAAATCAAGATGTTTAAAATGCATTTCAACAGTTTTAAAAGATATTAATATATTATCAATATAAACTATTATGAAATTACTGTAGGGTATGAAAATGTCATTCATTATCTTTTGAAATTCAGAAGGAGCATTTTTTAATTCAAATGACATCACATTCCATTCATATTGTCCCATTGAAACATTAAAAATAATTTTATATTTATTTTTTTCGGTAATTTGAATTTGTCAATAACCTGATTTTAAATCAAATTTAAAAAAAATAATGGCATCATGTAGTCTTTCTAATAAATCCTTTTTGTTAGGTATTGAATATTTGATCCATTTCAAAACTCTATTTAAAGGTTTATAATTAATAACTAACCTTGCAACTCCTCATTCCTGCTCCGCCTGTTATTAACATAAAAAGCAGTACATGACCATGGTGATTTTAATTGCCTTATAAGACCTTTTTGTAATAAAGAGTCAATTTCTTTTTTATATAATTCTAAATATTTCGTATTCATTTGACATTGTCTGGCCTTGATAGAAATATTATTTTCACTGAAATTTTCTTCATATGAAAGGTTAACTACGTGTTTTTTTCTCCAAAAAATATTTGGGTGATCTCCACAAATTTGTAAAGAAATTAATTTTTTTTAAATTAATTTTTTCACCTAATTTAGAATTTTGTAAAATTTTGTCTACTGTTAGGCAATATATTTCATTTTTAAGAAAATTAACTTGACGATTTTTTGAAATAATTTTTTCCTTTATTTCATTTCAAATCTTGAAAAAGGTTGTGTAATAAAGTTAAATATAATTTCTTTTTTATCAAAGGTTCTTGTTATACCAGTAGCATCCCACTTAGTAATGGGATATATCTGCATAAAAATTGAAACTTTCAAAATAATTTCATTTGAAATATCTTTTACCAAAATAAAAGTTTCAAGCATACTTACTTTATTTTGACAGATATAAGCTTTGGGTAGTTTGTATTCAACTCTCATTTTATGACCACTAGCATTTCTAAGACTGTGAGTAGTTTTATGAAAATACTTAGAAGGTATTAGTTCCTCTTGTATACAATTTAAATTTGATCCACTGTCACTTAGAACAGTAAATTCTTTTTTTAAAATTATAATCAATTAAAAGAGTAATTTTGTATAAAAAATTTGCGATGTAATTAATTTAAGAGTTTGAAGAAATTCTTCTTTTTTATCGAGGATTTTCAAAGCAATTTTTTTTTCCTTCAAGATTAGAAATCCTATTATCTGAGATAACATTCTTATTTTTGAGATCATAATTATTTTTTTTGGAGATTATTGATCTTTATCATTAAATCTTATGTTGTTGTTGGCGTATCAACAACTTGCTTCTTTGTTTTGAGAAGTCTTTTAACTTCAATCATAGTATAAGATCTTTGTTTAGAGAGAATTTTTCACTGTTTCTTTGAAGATGATCCTTCCATCGTATTTATTATTTGTGATCTTATCTCTGGATCTTTAATAATCTTCAAAAGTTCTATTAATTTATCATTTTCAAGAACATTAATATTTAAATTCTTAAATTGAGAATAAATATTATAAAATTCATCTTCACATTTACTATCACAAGGTTGTCCTAACTGGCAAGGCATACATTCATCTTTCGAGGATGCACAATTTTCATTTTGGAGGACTCTTAAATTTTTATCTGTAGAGGAATTTTCACTATTACATTGTTCGGGACTTGAATTATCCGGAGATGAATTTAATAAAATCTTACACAAATAGTCTTTTATTTCTTCATCAATGTTAAGGTTCTTTATTTATTTTTTAACCTTGCATTTTTTGTCATAATGACCTACTCTACCACATTTGTAGCAATCTTTAGGCTTATTGAATTTAATAAAATCTTTTCTTGCTTTAAAAGTCTTCTTCCTTTTCAATCCTTTTTTCAATCATTTATTCTTTCAATCATGAGAATCTTTTTTCTTCTTATGCCTATGAAGCTCTTTGAACTTCTTACGGATATCTATGGCAAACTGTTCACAAAATTCTCCTAATTGATTTCTTTCATTGAGACGATATCGTTTGATTTGTTGATTCAACTTGATCTCATTACATAAAAATAAACCTTCTTGAGTACATACACTTATTAATTTTTCATAAGTATATTTATCATAATTTATATTTGTTGTTGTTCCTCTAAGGGCTTTTCTAACTCTTTCAGCAAAGAGTGTTGGTAGTCCATCTATAAATTTAGACTTCTAGTGTGAATTATTGCACTCTGATAATTTCACAACTCTAGATAAAAATACATCTTTATACTATCTAAAGGATGTGAGAGTTTTACATCTCAAATTTTGAAGTATAATCCTAATAATTTCACTATTGTCGGACCATTTGCCCGAGAAATTGTTCTATAATATTAAGAACTAGAGTATAAACAGTATTCTGAACAGGTTGTTCACCTTCTTGCTTAATAACTTGCAAGATCTTATATCATTGTTCCTGAGTTAAATAATTATTCCACCAGCCTTTTAATTGATCAATAAATCCTGCAATAATCATATCAGCAATAGTCTTATCGCTGTTATTATTAGCTTTGCATATTGTACTATACATTAACATTATGTGCACTAATGTATAAATTTGCCTATCAGTATAATCATTTATATTCTATTCATATATTTCCTTTCCACTATAGCTATTAGAGATTACCAACTCCTGCTCCTCTAATAACACATCTTGAGGAGTCGATCTAGGATAATAATATATTCTTTGAACTAATTTTTTAGCATATCTTTCTAAAATTTTATTAACTTTATCTGAATTTTTTCGTCCTCAGGATTATTATCTATACTTAAAGAACTGATTTGTAATCCCTTAAACTTATTTTCTAACAATTTTTTTAGATCTGTAAGGCTTTTTAATTTAAAGTTTTGTATATCGGGAGGGAGTTGAACACTTGAAGTAGCAATGGAAGCTTGTTCCTTCCCTTTAATACTTTTGTTTCTCGGATGGTGTCGAACAATGGTGCTTGCGTTGCGGGAGATGTCCTCCCGTAGGGTCCGGCCTGCTTTCCGCCTGAAAGAACCGCTCACTAGCTAGCCGGACTAGTGGGGGCCCTATCTGGAGACATACTGAAAAACATGCCTTTTGAACCGAACGCAATGCCCGTCTTCCAAATAAAAAAAAGGGCTCGTTGGGAAGAAAGATTACGTGCGGCCTGTAGAGCACATGTATGGCACATTCGGGTTGCTCACGCAGCGGATCACTCTCTCAGAGAGAGAGAGAGGTGTGAAAGTAATAGCCTTATGTTATGGCCTCCCACCGACTTACGGCATTTACGCTACTAATATTGTGATGTGAACGGTTCAAATTGGTTGAATCTTTCTCAATCATCCTGGCCGGAACTTGTATGCAACACTTGTACGGAGCATAAAGGTTTGGAACTCTTTTCTTATCTGAATCTTAAGGACAGGACCCTACCCTATTCTCGAACCCTCTGCCGAGCTCTACCCTGCCCGCATTTCCTTATGTTTTGAAGAGGAAAAAAAAATCTCTCTACCTACATTTCATTTTGTGAAGTGTTCTCCTACCCCTGTCACCTGAGATAAAGTCAACTGGAAACAGTGATCGGAGTCGTGGTTTAAAGATGATGATTTGAAGATTCATTCGACAGAGAAGGATATCTTGGTTGCCGATACCGAAGTTGAATGAATCATTACACCTGGCAACAGCAAAAGTGGAGTTTGGCACAGGTCAAAGGGGAAAGCAAGGAGGAATTCCAATTTGGAAATGAAAAGGGCATCTTCTCTTATGATCTTTCTAGTTAGCACGTAGTTGGAATAGTCCCTCATTGACACGGGAAGAGAGCTTCAAGCAAAAAGGGCTTGTTCAAGAAAGTGACACTTTACTTCAAGCGAATAGTGCTGCCTCACTTTCTTTAGCTAGGCTGAGAAGCCGATTCCCGAAATAGACTATTTCCTTCTCATCGAAAGATGCCTAAGACCTTTTCACCAAAACAAAACCTAAACCCCCACTCCTAGCGTGCTAAGCCGTAGTATATTTTTAAGAAGATCCTTCCCAGTATGCCAAGCCCCCTCCCAATGGTCTTAGGCCATGGTCTGGGTCAATGAACTAGTCTCGTCCCCCTAACCTAAGAGTTCTGGTTATGACCAGCCGAAAACATGTATTAGGCTCATATTTTTGAATTTCAAAAAATAACTTATCAATTCTATCATGAATAAAAATAATTTGTTCTCCTAATATGCTCATATAAATTTTAGCATAATTTTACTATTTAATCATAACATTAATATGCTAGGCAGTAATAAGGGCAGCATCATTTTCAAATAAGTTTGAAAAAGCATTAAAATATACTATTTTATTATCCTTTTCAATGTGAAAAGATTGTTGGGGAGTAAATACAGACTTGGTGATTTCTCTATTATTTAATTTATAATCTCGTTCTAACATAGAAATATAACTGTTAAAGTATTTTGTTATAAACCATGGAACAAAAGCAATCATTTTATTATGTTCAAAAATATCCTTATAAAATTCTTCTTGATGTTTTTTTTCTTCTTTATTAAAATTTAAAAAAAATCATATTGGAAAAGGTTCCCATCTTGATTTAAAGAACTCATTTGAGATCTTTTTTCTTATCAGTGATTCCGAGCTAAAATTAATTTTATTTTGATTCATTTTAAATCAGTAGAAAAATTCATTTCAAACTTCGTTGGGTCCAAATCAGGAATAACATTTACTATATTATCTTTATCAATTCTAATACTGCTAACTCTATTATTTTCTCTGATTTGAGATGTAGAGGCTCTAGATGGAGAATTCACTATATAATCCATTGAAGAAATATAAGAAAAAGTTGATCTAGTTAGTCTAGATGTAAAACTAATATTATCAGCTCGATTTATAAGGGGGAGAAATTTCGATCTTGATTCTAAAAATCTTATTTTAATATTTCCATCAGAGGTTTGTTCAATTTCAGTAACCTCACTATTAATATTATTTTGAGGAGGAGTAGCTTCCTCAAGAATCTATACTTTTGAAAAATTAGATCTCAAACAAGTTGTTAAAACAACCGAAAAAACTATTACTGTTGATAATGATCATGCTACTTTTAGATTATTATCGGAAAGTGATTAGCCCCTTATAGGGAAATCCATAGATTCATGCATATAGGGTTAATACAAGTTGCTTTTAAGCCACTTACTTTAAGAGGCTTACCTGAAAGTTTTATAGCAACTTTAAGGGATGGTCGAAATCAGAATTAAAAAAAGTCTCTCATAGGGACTGTTTAAACCAGTTTAACTTATGGTCCTGTCTATTTTAATGCTTATCCTAATTTGCAGATATCTTTAAATGATGAAAAATTCTTTAAATGCTTTAATATTAAGTATTAAGTTACATGGTTATGAATACATGCCAGGTACGGAAGTAATATGCATATGTTATAGAATTTATTATAAACCTTTATATACTTTAAATTCTATGTGCAAAATAATAAATTTTAAAAATGAAACTATCTTAATAGAAACTAATTTTGGTAGATCATAATTAATATTTAACATCCATTATTAAGTTAATTTATGGAAGTTAACTTAAAATTATATGGACAAGAGTTAATAGATCTTATTAAAGCTAAGATCCAAGAATACAGTCTTGCCCCTCAGAAGGATGTTTTTGTACAAGACAACTCGGTTTGGAACATGGCCAGAAGAATCTCCGTTCAAAATGGAGACAAGGAAGAAATGATCAAGAAATATCTTGATGAAATCAGAAAAAATCTGATCCTCAACATAACACAATATGAAAAATCTGACACTTCAATGAGGAGTGAGGCCAGTGATGATACCATGAAAGTTACCTAGGCTCTGATACCAGTATGCAGGATCGGGGACCGGGCGGTAGTCCGCCATATTCAAGGATCTAGCAAGTCAAGCATCCTTAAATTTATTTATAAGAATCAAGATATATGCAAATTGATCTATGATTTGATGACTGTATGGAAGCTATTGAAGCTTTTACCCAGGCAAGGGGCCTGTCGAGATCCAGTACATACTGTTCCGTTATATGATAGGCTTAAAAAGGATCAGAAAAAGCCTTGGACTACTAGTCTCACCGACTTAGTCAAAAATATCAAAATCAGGGTTTTCATAACCATCTCTAGTTTTCTCTCTCTACTCTCCCCTCTCTCTAGTATTGTAAAGTTTGCCGAAGACCAACCGGAATAAATAGAAGAAAGTGTTTCAAGGTAATTACTTTGTTTTTATTACTTTCTATTTCCGAGCAACGCCGTGACTATATCCGGCTAAACTCAGTTGTGTCTATGTCAAATAACTAACCTCACTTTTTTACCATGAAAGATCTAGACTTTATCTAGATATAAACAAATTGCTATATGGTTTCTTGACGTGGTTCCGAGATGGTGGCACAGTCAGATCCGTTACTACTGTTATTAGCTTTGTCTTAGTGACTCCGTCTAGCCAGCCGCGGTCTCAAGCCCATTAAAAAAAAAGGGCGTCTTTACCCGGTTAGAACTGCTAGACACATGGGTTTAATAACAGTATGTACTGGATCTCGACAGGCCCCTTGCCTGGGTAAAAGCTTCAATAGCTTCCATACAGTTATCAAATAATAGATCAATTTGCATATATCTTGATTCTTATAAATAAATTTAAGGATGCTTGACTTGCTAGATCTTTGACTATGGCGGACTACCGCCCGGTCCTCGATCCTGCATACTGGTCTAGGTAACTTTCATGGTATATATAAAATAGAGATTAGTTTTAGACATAGATACAGCTTTGTCTTGATGGATCTCGGGGAAATCAATACTAAAAGTACTCGTTTAGAAGAGGTAGATATACCTCAAAACCTTGATTTACTTAATAGATGGACTATTTCAAAGGTTGATATCAAAACCATTTATGATTATGGTTGGTTTGATAAACTTTCTTCTAAACAATTGATAAAAACAACTGAGCAATCTCTTGCTCTAAATTCGTCTGAACAGACTATTCATTTGCTAAACAAACATGATATTGATTTATATAAACATCGTTATAACTATCTGCATATTGGTATGGTTCAAATAGCCTTTAAACCTTTGACCCTTAAAGGGTTGCCTGAAACTTTTCTAGCTGCTCTCAGAAATGCTAGGAATTTAAATATTCGTCAATCTCTAATGGGTTCGATTGAATCCACAGTGGCCTATGGCCCAGTATATTTCAATACTCAGCCTAATTTGCAGTTATCTCTTTCCGATGTGAATATCATAGATGCTTTGACTTTAAATGTTAAAACGCATGGTTATAATTACGTGCCTGGTTTAGAACTGATATGTTTATCTTATAGAATTTATTTCAAGTTACTATCAACTTTAAATCCAATATGTTAGTTATATGATACATCTGAGCAAACTATATTGGTAGAAACCAATTTTGCAAGGTCCAAGGTCACCACTAGGAGACCTATTAGGTGGGAAGAAATTGATTTCCCAACCACATGGACTCTAAATTCGGTTATATCCCCGAGTCAAGTAACTGATACAGTTACAAACTCCGACTACTCTCATATTTCTCAAAATTCTGATGGAAGAATATGTATTCAATTTTCTGATAATAGTTATACTTCTCATAGGCAGTCATTTTCTAATAATTTTATGCCTACTGAAAATTCTATTTATAATAGGCGTTCCTTATCTAGTAATAAACTATTACCTAATTTGCATCATATTTCACCTATCGAGCCTATTTACGGTCCAGCTCGAAATCGGGCCGCTTCTTTGCACACATTATCTTCTATTGCCTCTAATAAAAAGGCTGAAATAAAGATTGATCCTCAGTTAAATGTGGTAAGAACTAAATATAATTCCTCGGATGTCTCTGATAAAGATATCCCCTCTGTGTCCGAAATGGACTTTAACCCTAATGAGATTTGATTATGGATGTACACCATATTGATTTTAGTCCAGGTTCACTGGCAAGAAAATACATCCAAAATGAATTTTCAAATGACAAGTGGAATCGGTTTAAAACTTGGTTTTTTGACACTTATAGTGAAAACGATCTAAATAATATTTCTCAAGAATTTTATGAAAGTTGTGTTTTACATAATCATATTATGTTTTTTGTTCCTTGGTTCATAACCACTTATTTGCCTTTGTTCATCAATGTTCTTGAACGTTCGTACAAAGATGTAAAAGGTGATATTATAAGAACTGTTTATCCCCCACAATCATCGTTTGTTTTACCTAATAATGTAGGTATCACTTTTACTGCATTTCAAAAATTTATTGAAGATAATGTGGCAACAGTCAGTATAAATGAGATTAATAATCTCATCGCTCAAAATAATTATTTGGGACTTTATGTTAAAGTCTTAGGAGAGCATATTAGTTCTCTTGATAAAAAGTTAGATGAACTGACGGCTTTGGTGATTCAGATAAAGACCAACGTGAAGGATTCTGATCCAGCTTCTAGTTCAACTCAGCTCTCTAAGCTCCATACTCATGTCCAGAGAACCCCTGAGATTCAGGGCTTTGTTTTCAAACCTCTTACAGAGTTAGAAGAACTTCTTGATAAAAAGTTTTCTGAATTAGGGGCTAATCCTATCGATTTGTCAGAAGGTTTTGCAACTGATATTGAAAACACTTTTGATTTAAAAGATCAAATTGATCTTGAAGTTAATAAACTTCGCGGCTATCCTAAGAAAAATAGTGGTAATACCAACTTTGCTCATAAACCTAGTATGCAAACGTATTATTATTGTAGACCAACCCCTCAACATGTTCTAATTGAAGAACGGGATTGGAACCAGACTAATACCTCTTATAGTGGTACTGAAATCTATGAATGGAACCTGGATGGCTTGACTGATAGACAGCTTACTATTCTCGTCCATAGAATGCTTATGTATTCAACTATCTGTAAAAGTACTAATAATTCTGATAGAAATATTTGCAAAATGATCATTACTGGTTTTACTGGTCAATTAAGAGGCTGGTGGGACAATTATATGAGTATTGAAGCCAAGGCTACGATTATAAATTCCATTGCCGACAATGAAGGTGTTGACAACCTAGGAATGGCTTTAGCGAGAAATAGAGAAGATGCAGTTTATACACTAGTCTTGACCATTCTAGAACATTTTAATGGTAGATTTACCAACCAATATGAAACTGTTCATTCTCTATTGAATGGCCTACGATGTAGACATTTAGGAGAATTTAGATGGTACAAAGATACTTATTTAAGTCGAGTAATGGAATTACCCGAAAACAGTCTTGAGTACTGGAAAGCTAGGTTTATAGACGGCTTGCCACCTTTATTTGCAGAAAGAGTTAAAAAGTCTTTAAGGAATCCTCAAGGGACTATCCCTTACAACACTTATACCTATGGAAAACTCATAGGAGCATGCACTCAAGAAGGTATTAACTTGTGCAACGAATTGAAATTATCCAGACAGCTTAAGATTGACAAGCTTAGAGAAAGATCCCAATTAGGAGATTTTTGTACTCAGTTTGGTCTACCTGATACCACTGCTAATAAGCACAAAAAGGCTAGAGATTTAGATCATAATAGTCATTATAGAAAGAGATCTAAACGAAGGTCTAGAGAAGAAAGAGAAGAACGAAAAGCTCATCGTAAGTCTCATAGATTTACGAAAAATAGATCTAAGCATGATCTCGCAAAGATCAAGTGTTATAAGTGCGGAAAATTTGGTCATATATCGCCCAATTGTAAACTTGAGAAGCTCAAAGCTTTGGAACTAGATGAAGATATTCATGATAAGATTTATAGCTTTTTATACACCTCTGGTTCTGAGTCAGATTATGATTCTGATTTTAGTTCACAGGAAGAAGTAGATCGTCCTGAACCATCTGGAAATAACCAGACGGCCACGGCTGAAGCCTGTAAATGCCAAAGCGATATTTGTCATTGCGAAAATGATGAGTTTTATAAACTTCAATCACAGTTTGAAGACATGAATTTACTTACCATTACTTCTGAAAATGTGATAGAATTGTTAAAGGAAGTAACTGATAATAATCTTCGTGAAAAAATCATTCAACTAGCTGCTAATAACAAAGCTAGTTCCTCAAAATCTTTTGGATCAAAAAATGATTATGAACTGGATTATTCTGCTCCTTATTCTTTGTCTGAAGTTTATAATAGACTAGCAAGACAACCTGTTGTTATACGAAATACCTCTTTTGATGATTTAAAAGGAGAAGTTGAAAATTTGAAAAGAGAAATTAAGGCGCTTAAGCAAAATCAGATTATATGTGATCATCGCCTTTCTCAAATTGAAAAAGCAGATAGCAAAGGTAAAGGTATTATCGAAGATAATACTTTGACCAGACCTATTACTACTGATAATAGGCAAAACATGTTTTTAGGGATGATGCAAATTGTTACTGCCCATAAATGATTTGTTAAATGCACCATTTTGATTGATAATATTTTTTCGATAACTAAGATAGCTATGATTGATAGCGGGGCCGATGTAAGTTGTATTCAAGAAGGCCTTACACCAACCAAATATTTTGAAAAAATAACTCATATGGTCAGATCTGCTTCAGGCCATGCTCTTGATATAGAATACAAATTACCTAATACACGTATTTGTCAAAATAAAGTGTGTATTCCTCACTTTTTCTTTCTAGTGAAAAATCAGTTATACCCCCCTATTATACTTGGAACCCCTTTCATAAATGCTATTTATCCTTTCACAAGCATAACGGCTGAGGGCTTTTCAGCTACTTACAAAGGACAAAACATCAGTTATACTTTTGTCACAGATCCTGTTTCTCGTGATATAAACGCCTTGATTAATATAAAACAAAGGCATATTGATTCCTTGCAATTTGAATTATTCAGTTTAAATATATTCGATACTTTAAAATCTGGCAAAATACAAGAAAAAATAAAACTGATTTCTGAGCAGATGGCCATTGATATTTGTGCCGATCATCCTAGTGCCTTTTGGAATAGAAAAAAGCATATTGTGACTCTTCCATATGAAGAAGGCTTCTCTGAGGATAATATTCCTACTAAATCTCGTCCCTGCCAGATGAACGCCGAATTGGTTGAATTCTGCAAAAAGGAAATAGATATCTTATTACAAAAGGGTTTGATAAAACCTTCCAAATACCCTTGGTCTTGCAATGCCTTTTATGATAATAATGCAGCTGAAAAAGAACGTGGTGTACCCAGGTTAGTAATAAATTACAAACCTTTAAACAAGTATCTTAAATGGATTCGATACCCTATTCCTAACAAAGGGATTTACTTTCAAGATTATATGATGCTAACATCTTTTCAAAATTTGATTTAAAATCAGGTTATTGGCAGATTCAAATCTTCAAAGAGCATTCTTATAGAACAACTTTCAACGTCCCATTCGGACAGTATGAGTGGAACGTTATGCCTTTCGGTTTGAAAAATGCTCCTTCAGAATTCCAGAAAATTATGAATGATATTTTCAATCCCTATTTAGACTTTATTATAGTCTATATTGATGATATTTTAATCTATTCTAAGATGTTAGAAACTCATATTAAACACCTAGACGTGTTTAAAAAAATTGTGATTCAAAATGGGTTGGTAATTTTAAATCAAAAATGAGTCTTTTCCAAACTGAGGTCAGGTTTCTTGGACATTTGATTTGTCAAGGAAAAGTAACCCCTATTCAAAGATCTATTGAATTCTCTTCAAAATTTCCTGATGTTATCACAGATAGAACTCAGCTTCAGAGGTTCTTGGGAAGTTTGAATTATATTTCTCCTTTCTACAAAAATCTTTCTAGAGATTTAGCTCCGTTATATGATAGGCTTAAAAAGGATCAGAAAAAGCCTTGGACTACTAGTCTCACCGACTTAGTCAAAAATATCAAAATCAGGGTTAAAACCTTGCCTTGTTTGACACTGGCTAATCCTAGCTGGCAAAAGATTATAGACACCGATGCCTCTAACATCGTCTATGGAGTAATTTTGAAGCAGATCAATCCGAATGACAAGACTGAATATTTGATACGTTTTCATTCAAGAAAATGGAGCGATGCTCAGAAAAAATATACCACGGTGGCACATGAAATGTTAACCATTGTTAAATGTGTGTTAAAATTCCAAGATGATTTATACAATCAAAAGTTTTTAATAAAAACAGATGATCAATCTGTAAAGTATATGTTTGATAAAGATTTCTAACATGATGCATCCAAGCTAATGTTAACTAGATGGCAAGCTCAATTATCTCCTTTTAATTTTGATATTCAGTATAAAAAGGGAAGTGATAATTCTATCCCAGATTTTTTATCTCGTGAATATCTTTCGCAATGAGCTTCTTAGTCTCGTACTTTACTGAAGAAACTCTTTTAACCATTTTAAAGGTTGTTCCTCTAAATAGAGATTTGCAGGAACTTATTATATGGAAAATTATAGATAGCACGATAACAGACACTTCGTTATATGAAGACATTATCATTTTAGAAGAAGAAAGATGCTTCTATAATAATGTTGATATTTGTGAATACAACTAACATATTTCTTCACAGGATGGACCCTCCTTGGGTAACCAAGGTTAGAGGCAGAGGGAACAGAGGAAGAGAAAGGGGAAGATCGTCCCCCTCATCATCAGGATCATCATATGGATCCGTACCACGTTCCCCAGTTATACAAATTTATGGATTGAGTTTGGTAAACTCAAAAGCTTCTCAGGCTGCAAGTTCAAGTTCAGCTTCAATAAATTTGGGAGATATTCCAACAACTGATCCATTATATGATCGCCTACAAGAATATTTATCTCAAAGGCAAAGACCTACTTTTGCATCTATAGCCAAAGAAGAGGCTGATGATACCTCAACTTATGAAAAGATTCCAAAAAGGGAAATGATATTTCTCCTAGAAAACTCTGATATTCAGAGGAAGGAAGAACCTTGGAAAATATTCCAAAGGTATTTAATTAATGGATTATATTTTCTGGGTGTGTCATACAAAACCCGAGTTTATTATGAGACAATCCTTATAAGTACAGGAAGTGCTGAATTTCGGTATTTCAGCGGATATAACGCAGATGAGAACGTTTATAACTTCTCAAAAATGATAATTAAGCAGATCATATCTGTTGAAGATTGGGGTATATCCACAATGAAAGAAAGGCAGATAAGCCTAAAAGGCGTACCCATGAATTTCACATACTGGGACTACGTCCATGCCTTTGATAAAGCTCTCATTTATAATAACGAGAAACGCAAACACACTTGGTTCTTAAAGATTTGTGCGAAGATATTTGCAGAATGAATTCCTAATTAGTTTCTAAATTGGTGGTCATACAACGGTCCAACAACAAAAATATTGCCAGAACCATTTTTTAAGTTATACAAAGAATGGGCGAAAGTATCACCCAAACTTAATGAGATATATCTCATGGATCATATTTGTTATATGGAAAAAATTGATCAGATATATTTCTTTATTGAATTTTCCATCCCATGGATTCATATATGGACCCCGGAAGTGGACTATACAGAAGAACAAATTCCCTGTTTATATCGAAATTTTTATAATAACTTTTGGGATAAGCTAATGAAACACGATCCCACGACAAAAACCTTATATGGACAAGAGTTAATAGATCTTATTAAAGCTAAGATCCAAGAATACAGTCTTTCCCCTCAAAAGGATGTTTTTGTACAAGACAACTCGATTCGGAACATGGCCAGAAGAATCTCCGTTCAAAATGGAGACAAGGAAGAAATGATCAAGAAATATCTTGATGAAATAAGAAAAAATCTGCTCCTCAACATAACACAATGTGAAAAATCTGATACTTCAATGAGGATTGAGGCCAGTGATGATACAATAGATATGCATGATACAGCAGATATGCAAGAAGCTCAACTGAGCGAATCCACTCCAGAAGATATGCTGGAAAAAGCAGAGGATTTCTTGCGAAGGCTAAAGGGAAAAGATAAGATATAATGATTTGTGAAACGTTGATTGCTTATAGGAAAAGATACATGATATGTTCAAACTACAGTAGATAAACTGTGTAAGGGATGAATGGGTCCCATTTGGTACTGTAGAAAGATTCCTTATGTTTTATATTTTCCTATAAATAAGGGAGTCCTTCGTTTGTAGTAGGATAGGGTTTTCAGAACCATCTCTAGTTTTCTCTCTCTACTCTCCCCTCTCTCTAGTATTGTAAAGTTTGTCGGAGACCAACCGGAATAAATAGAATAAAGTGTTTCAAGGTAATTACTTTGTCTTTATTACTTTCTATTTCCGAGCAACGCCATGACTATGTCCGGCTAAACTCATTTGTGTCTATGTCAAATAACTAACCTCACTTTTTTACCATGAAAGATCTAGACTTTATCTAGATATAAACAAATTGCTATATGGTTTCTTGACGTGGTTCCGAGATGGTGGCACAGTCAGATCCGTTACTACTTTTATTAGCTTTGTCTTAGTGACTCCGTCTAGCCAGCCGCGGTCTCAAGCCCGTTAAAAAAAAAGGGCGTCTTTACCCGGTTAGAACTGCTAGACACATGGGTTTAATAACAGTATGTACTGGATATCGACAGGCCCCATGCCTGGGTAAAAGCTTCAATAGCTTCCATACAGTCATCAAATCATAGATTAATTTGCATATATCTTGATTCTTATAAATAAATTTAAGGATGCTTGACTTGCTAGATCCTTGACTATGGCGGACTACCGCCCGGTCCCCGATCCTGCATACTGGTCTAGGTAACTTTCATGGTATATACAAAATAGAGATTAGTTTTAGACATAGATACAGCTTTGTCTTGATGGATCTCGGGGAAATCAATACTAAAAGTACTCGTTTAGAAGAGGTAGATATACCTCAAAACCTTGATTTACTTAATAGATGGATTATTCCAAAGGTTGATATCAAAACCATTTATGATTATGGTTGGTTTGATAAACTTTCTTCTAAACAATTGATAAAAATAACTAAGCAATCTCTTGCTCTAAATTCGTCAGAACAGACTATTCATTTGCTAAACAAACATGATATTAATTTATATAAACATCGTTATAACTATCTGCATATTGGTATGGTTCAAATAGCCTTTAAACCTTTGACCCTTAAAGGGTTGCCTGAAACTTTTCTAGCTGCTCTCAGAGATGCTAGAAATTTAAATTTTCGTCAATCTCTAATGGGTTCGATTGAATCCACAGTGGCCTATGGCCCAGTATATTTCAATACTCGGCCCAATTTGCAGTTATCTCTTTCCGATGTGAATATCATAGATACTTTGACTTTAAATGTTAAAACGCATGGTTATAATTACGTGCCTGGTTCAGAACTGATATATTTATCTTATAGAATTTATTTCAAGTTACTATCAACTTTAAATCCAAGATGTAAGTTATATGATACATCTGAGCAAACTATATTGGTAGAAACCAATTTTGCAAGGTCCAAGGTCACCACTAGGAGACCTATTAGGTGGGAAGAAATTGATTTCCCAACCACATGGACTCTAAATTCGGTTATATCCATGAGTCAAGTAACTGATACAGTTACAAACTCCGACTACTCTCATATTTCTCAAAATTCTGATGGAAGAGTATGTATTCAATTTTCTGATAATAGTTATACTTCTCATAGGCAGTCATTTTCTAATAATTTTATGCCTACTGAAAATTCTATTTATAATAGACGTTCCTTATCTAGTAATAAACTATTACCTGATTTGCATCATATTTCACCTATCGAGCCTATTTACGGTCCAGCTCAAAATCGGGCCGCTTCTTTGCACACATTATCTTCTATTGCCTCTAATAAAAAGGCTGAAATAAAGATTGATCCTCAGTTAAATGTGGTAAGAACTAAATATAATTCCTCGGATGTCTCTGATAAAGATATCCCCTCTGTGTCCGAAATGGACTTTCACCCTAATGAGATTTGATTATGGATGTACACCATATTGATTTTAGTCCAGGTTCACTGGCAAGAAAATACATCCAAAATGAATTTTCAAATGACAAGTGGAATCGGTTTAAAACTTGATTTTTTGACACTTATAGTGAAAACGATCTAAATAATATTTCTCAAGAATTTTATGAAAGTTGTGCTTTACATAATCATATTATGTTTTTTGTTCCTTGGTTCATAACCACTTATTTGCCTTTGTTCATCAATGTTCTTGAACGTTCGTACAAAGATGTAAAAGGTGATATTATAAGAACTGTTTATCCCCCACAATCATCGTTTGTTTTACCTAATAATGTAGGTATCACTTTTACTGCATTTCAAAAATTTATTGAAGATAATGTGGCAACAGTCAGTATAAATGAGATTAATAATCTCATCGCTCAAAATAATTATTTGGGACTTTATGTTAAAGTCTTAGGAGAGCATATTAGTTCTCTTGATAAAAAGTTAGACGAACTGACGGCTTTGGTGATTCAGATTAAGACCAACGTGAAGGATTCTGATCCAGCTTCTAGTTCAACTCAGCTCTCTAAGCTCCATACTCATGTCCAGAGACCCCCTGAGATTCAGGGCTTTGTTTTCAAACCTCTTACAGAATTAGAAGAACTTCTTGATAAAAAGTTTTCTGAATTAGGGGCTAATCCTATCGATTTGTCAGAAGGTTTTGCAACTGATATTGAACACACTTTTGATTTAAAAGATCAAATTGATCTTGAAGTTAATAAACTTCGCGGCTATCCTAAGAAAAATAGTGGTAATACCAATTTTGCTCATAAACCTAGTATGCAAACGTATTATTATTCTAGACCAACCTCTCAAGATGTTCTAATTGAAGAACGAGATTGGAACCAGACTAATACCTCTTATAGTGGTACTGAAATCTATGAATGGAACCTGGATGGCTTGACTGATAGACAGCTTACTATTCTCGTCCATAGAATGCTTATGTATTTAACTATCTGTAAAAGTACTAATAATTCTGATAGAAATATTTGCAAAATGATCATTGCTGGTTTTACTGGTCAATTAAGAGGCTGGTGGGACAATTATATGAGTATTGAAGCCAAGGCTACGATTATAAATGCCATTGCCGACAATGAAGGTGTTGACAACCTAGGAATGGCTTTAGCGAGAAATAGAGAAGATGCAGTTTATACACTGGTCTTGACCATTCTAGAACATTTTAATGGTAGATTTACCAACCAATATGAAACTGTTCGTTCTCTATTGAATGGCCTACGATGTAGACATTTAGGAGAATTTAGATGGTACAAAGATACTTATTTAAGTCGAGTAATGGAATTACCCAAAAACAGTCTTGAGTACTGGAAAGCTAGGTTTATAGACGGCTTGCCACCTTTATTTGCAGAAAGATTTAAAAAGTCTTTAAGGAATCCTCAAGGGACTATCCCCTACAACACTTATACCTATGGAAAACTTATAGGAGCATGCACTCAAGAAGGTATTAACTTGTGCAACGAATTGAAATTATCCAGACAGCTTAAGATTGACAAGCTTAGAGAAAGATCCCAATTAGGAGATTTTTGTACTCAGTTTGGTCTACCTGATACCACTGCTAATAAGCACAAAAAGGCTAGAGATTTAGATCATAATAGTCATTATAGAAAGAGATCTAAACGAAGGTCTAGAGAAGAAAGAGAAGAACGAAAAGCTCATCGTAAGTCTCATAGATTTACGAAAAATAGATCTAAGCGTGATCTCGCAAAGATCAAGTGCTATAAGTGCGGAAAATTTGGTCATATAGCTCCCAATTTTAAACTTGAGAAGCTCAAAGCTTTGGAACTAGATGAAGATATTCATGATAAGATTTATAGCTTTTTATACACCTCTGGTTCTGAGTCAGATTATGATTCTGATTTTAGTTCACAGGAAGAAGTAGATCGTCCTGAACCATCTGGAAATAACCAGACGGCCACGGCTGAAGCCTGTAAATGCCAAAGCGATATTTGCCATTGCGAAAATGATGAGTTTTATAAACTTCAATCACAGTTTGAAGACATGAATTTACTTACCATTACTTCTGAAAATGTGATAGAATTGTTAAAGGAAGTAACTGATAATAATCTTCGTGAAAAAATCATTCAACTAGCTGCTAATAACAAAGCTAGTTCCTCAAAATCTTTTGGATCAAAAAATGATTATGAACTGGATTATTCTGCTCCTTATTCTTTGTCTGAAGTTTATAATAGACTAGCAAGACAACCTGTTGTTATACGAAATACCTCTTTTGATGATTTAAAAGGAGAAGTTGAAAATTTGAAAAGAGAAATTAAGGCGCTTAAGCAAAATCAGATTATATGTGATCATCGCCTTTCTCAAATTGAAAAAGCAGATAGCAAAGGTAAAGGTATTATCGAAGATAATACTTTGACCAGACCTATTACTACTGATAATAGGCAAAACATGTTTTTAGGGATGATGCAAATTGTTACTGCCCATAAATGATTTGTTAAATGCACCATTTTGATTGATAATATTTTTTCGATAACTAAGATAGCTATGATTGATAGCGGGGCCGATGTAAGTTGTATTCAAGAAGGCCTTACACCAACCAAATATTTTGAAAAAATAACTCATATGGTCAGATCTGCTTCAGGCCATGCTCTTGATATAGAATACAAATTACCTAATACACGTATTTGTCAAAATAAAGTGTGTATTCCTCACTTTTTCTTTCTAGTGAAAAATCAGTTATACCCCCCTATTATACTTGGAACCCCTTTCATAAATGCTATTTATCCTTTCACAAGCATAATGGCTGAGGGCTTTTCAGCTACTTACAAAGGACAAAACATCAGTTATACTTTTGTCACAGATCCTGTTTCTCGTGATATAAACGCCTTGATTAATATGAAACAAAGGCATATTGATTCCTTGCAATTTGAATTATTCAGTTTAAATATATTCGATACTTTAAAGTCTGCCAAAATACAAGAAAAAATAAAACTGATTTCTGAGCAGATGGCCATTGATATTTGTGCCGATCATCCTAGTGCCTTTTGGAATAGAAAAAAACATATTGTGACTCTTCCATATGAAGAAGGCTTCTCTGAGGATAATATTCCTACTAAATCTCGTCCCTGCCAGATGAACGCCGAATTGGTTGAATTCTGCAAAAAGGAAATAGATATGTTATTACAAAAGGGTTTGATAAAACCTTCCAAATCCCCCTGGTCTTGCACTGCCTTTTATGTTAATAATGCAGCTGAAAAAGAACGTGGTGTACCCAGGTTAGTAATAAATTACAAACCTTTAAACAAGTATCTTAAATGGATTCGATACCCTATTCCTAATAAAAAGGATTTACTTTCAAGATTAGATAATGCTAACATCTTTTCAAAATTTGATTTAAAATCAGGTTATTGGAAGATTCAAATCTTCAAAGAGCATTCTTATAGAACAACTTTCAACGTCCCATTCGGACAGTATGAGTGGAACATTATGCCTTTCGGTTTGAAAAATGCTCCTTCAGAATTCCAGAAAATTATGAATGATATTTTCAATCCCTATTTAGACTTTATTATAGTCTATATTGATGATATTTTAATATATTCTAAGACGTTAGAAACTCATATTAAACACCTAGACGTGTTTAAAAAAATTGTGATTCAAAATGGGTTGGTAATTTCTAAACCAAAAATGAGTCTTTTCCAAACTGAGGTCAGGTTTCTTGGACATTTAATTTGTCAAGGAAAAGTAACCCCTATTCAAAGATCTATTGAATTTGCTTCAAAATTTCCTGATGTTATCACAGATAGAACTCAACTTCAGAGGTTCTTGGGAAGTTTGAATTATATTTTTCCTTTCTACAAAAATCTTTCTAGAGATTTAGCTCCGTTATATGATAGGCTTAAAAAGGATCAGAAAAAGCCTTGGACTACTAGTCTCACCGACTTAGTCAAGAATATCAAAATCAGGGTTAAAACCTTGCCTTTTCTGACTCTGGCTAATCCTAGATGCCAAAAGATTATAGAAACTGATGCCTCTAACATCGGCTATGGAGGAATTTTGAAGCAGATCAATCCAAATGACAAGACTGAATATTTGATACATTTTCATTCAGGAAAATGGAGCGATGCTCAAAATAAATATGCCACGGTGGCACATGAAATGTTAACCATTGTTAAATGTGTGTTAAAATTCCAAGATGATTTATACAATCAAAAATTTTTAATAAAAACAGATGCTCAATCTGCAAAGTATATGTTTGATAATGATTTCAAACATGATGCATCCAAGCTAATGTTCGCTAGATGGCAAGCTCAATTAGCTCCTTTTGATTTCGATATTCAGTATAAAAAGGGAAGTGATAATTCTATCCCAGATTTTTTATCTCGTGAATATCTTTCGCAATGAGCTTCTTAGTCTCGTACTTTACTGAAGAAACTCTTTTAACCATTTTAAAGGTTGTTCCTCTAAACAGAGATTTGCAGGAACTTATTATATGGAAAATTATAGATAGCACGATAACAGACACTTCGTTATATGAAGATATTATCATTTTAGAAGAAGAAAGATGCTTCTATAATAATGTTGATATTTGTGAATATAACTAACATATTTCTTCACAGGATGGACCCTCCTTGGGTAACCAAGGTTAGAGGACGAGGGAACAGAGGAAGAGGAAGGGGAAGATCGTCCCCCTCATCATCAGGATCATCATATGGATCCGTACCACGTTCCCCAGTTATACAAAATTATGGATTGAGTTTGATAAACTCAAAAGCTTCTCAGGCTGCAAGTTCAAGTTCAGCTTCAATAAATTTGGGAGATATTCCAACAACTGATCCATTATATGATCGCCTACAAGAATATTTATCTCAAAGGAAAAGACCTACTTTTGCATCTATAGCCAAAGAAGAGGCTGATGATACCTTAACTTATGAAAAGATTCCAAAAAGGGAAATGATATTTCTCCTAGAAAACTCTGATATTCAGAGGAAGGAAGAACCTTGGAAAATATTCCAAAGGTAATTAATTAATGGATTATATTTCCGGGTGAGTCATACAAAACCTGAGCTTATTATGAGACAATCCTTATAAGTACAGGAAGTGCTGAATTTCAGCATTTCAGCGGATATAACACAGATGAGAACGTTTATAACTTCTCAAAGATGATAATTAAGCAGATCATATCTGTTGAAGATTGGGGTATATCCACAATGAAAGAAAGGCAGATAAGCCTAAAAGGCGTACCCATGAATTTCACATACTGGGACTACGTCCATTCCTTTGATAAAGCTCTCATTTATAATAACGAGAAACGCAAACACACTTGGTTCTTAAAGATTTGTGCGAAGATATTCGCAGAACGAATTCCTAATTGGTTTCTAAATTGGTGGTCATACCACGGTCCAACAACAAAAATATTGCCAGAACCATTTTTTAAGTTATACAAAGAATGGGCAAAAGTATCACCCAAACTTAATGAGATATATCTCATGGATCATATTTTTTATATGGAAAAAATTGATCAGATATATTTCTTTATTGAATTTTCCATCCCATGGATTCATAAATGGACCCCGGAAGTGGACTATACAGAAGAACAAATTCCCTGTTTATATCGGAATTTTTATAATAACTTTTGGGATAAGCTAATAAAACACGATCCCACGAAAAAAACCTTATATGGATAAGAGTTAATAGATCTTATTAAAGCTAAGATCCAAGAATACAGTCTTGCCCCTCAGAAGGATGTTTTTGTACAATACAACTCGGTTCGGAACATGGCCAGAAGAATCTCCGTTCAAAATGGAGACAAGGAAGAAATGATCAAGAAATATCTTGATGAAATCAGAAAAAATCTGCTCCTCAACATAACACAATATGAAAAATCAGACACTTCAATGAGGAGTGAGGCCAGTGATGATACATCAGATATGCATGATACAATAGATATGCAGGAAGCTCAACTGAGCGAATCCACTCTAGAAGATATGCTGGAAAAAGCAGAAGATTTCTTGCGAAGGCTAAAGGGAAAATATAAGATATAATGATTTGTGAAACGTTGATTGGTTATAGGAAAAGATACATGATATGTTCAAACTATAGTAGATAAATTGTGTAAGGGATGAATGAGTCCCATTTGGTACTGTAGAAAGATTCCTTATGTTTTATATTTTCCTATAAATAAGGGAGTCTTTCGTTTGTAGTAGGAGCAAGGGTTTTCAGAACCATCTCTAGTTTTCTCTCTCTACTCTCCCCTCTCTCTGGTATTGTAAAGTTTGCCGGAGACCAACCAGAATAAATAGAAGAAAGTGTTTCAAGGTAATACTGTCTTTATAACTTTTTATTTCCGAGCAATGCCGTGACTATGTCCGGCTAAACTCAGTTGTATCTATGTCAAATAACTAACTTCGCTTTTATATTAACCATGAAAGATCTAGACTTTATCTAGATATAAACAAATTGCTATATGGTTTCTTGACTTGGTTCCGAGATGGTGGCACAGTCAGATCCGTTACTACTATTATTAGCTTTGTCTTAGTGACTCCGTCTAGCCAGCCGCAGTCTCAAGCCCGTTAAAAAGAGAAAAAGGGCATCTTTACCCGGTTAGAACTGCTAGACACATGGGTTTAATAACAGTATGTACTGGATCTCGACAGGCCCCTTGCTTGGGTAAAAAGCTTCAATAGCTTCCATACAGTCATCAAATCATAGATCAATTTGCATATATCTTGATTCTTATAAATAAATTTAAGGATGCTTGACTTGCTAGATCCTTGACTATGGCGGACTACCGCCCGGTCTCCGATCCTGCTTCTTTGGTATCAGAGCATGAAACTCTAATATTCCTAATATAAGATATAATGATTTGTGAAACGTTGATTGGTTATAGGAAAAGATACATGATATGTTCAAACTACAGTAGATAAACTGTGTAAGGGATGAATGGGTCCCATTTGGTACTGTAGAAAGATTCCTTATGTTTTATATTTTCCTATAAATAAGGGAGTCTTTCGTTTGTAGTAGGAGCAAGGGTTTTCAGAACCATCTCTAGTTTTCTCTTTCTACTCTCCCCTCTCTCTGGTATTGTAAAGTTTGCCGGAGACCAACCGGAATAAATAGAAGAAAGTGTTTCAAGGTAATACTGTCTTTATAACTTTTTATTTTCGAGCAACGCCGTGACTATGTCCGGCTAAACTCAGTTGTGTCTATGTCAAATAGACAACTTCGCTTTTATATTAACCATGAAAGATCTAGACTTTATCTAGATATAAACAAATTGCTATATGGTTTCTTGACTTGGTTCCGAGATGGTGGCACAGTCAGATCCGTTACTACTATTATTAGCTTTGTCTTAGTGACTCCGTCTAGCCAGCCACGGTCTCAAGCCCGTTAAAAAGAGAAAAAGGGCATCTTTACCCGGTTAGAACTGCTAGACACATGGGTTTAATAACAATATGTACTGGATCTCGACAGGCCCCTTGCTTGGGTAAAAAGCTTCAATAGCTTCCATACAGTCATCAAATCATAGATCAATTCTTATAAATAAATTTAAGGATGCTTGACTTGCTAGATCCTTGACTATGGCGGACTACCGCCCGGTCTCCGATCCTGCTTCTTTGGTATCAGAGCATGAAACTCTAATATTCCTAATATAAGATATAATGATTTGTGAAACATTGATTGGTTATAGGAAAAGATACATGATATGTTCAAACTACAGTAGATAAACTGTGTAAGGGATGAATGGGTCCCATTTGGTACTGTAGAAAGATTCCTTATGTTTTATATTTTCCTATAAATAAGGGAGTCTTTCGTTTGTAGTAGGAGCAAGGGTTTTCAGAACCATCTCTAGTTTTCTCTCTCTACTCTCCCCTCTCTCTGGTATTGTAAAGTTTGCCGGAGACCAACCGGAATAAATAGAAGAAAGTGTTTCAAGGTAATACTGTCTTTATAACTTTTTATTTCCGAGCAACGCCGTGACTATGTCCGGCTAAACTCAGTTGTGTCTATGTCAAATAACTAACTTCGCTTTTATATTAACCATGAAAGATCTAGACTTTATCTAGATATAAACAAATTGCGATATGGTTTCTTGACTTGGTTCCGAGATGGTGGCACAGTCAGATCCGTTACTACTATTATTAGCTTTGTCTTAGTGACTCCTTCTAGCCAGCCGCGGTCTCAAGCCGGTTAAAAAGAGAAAAAGGGCATCTTTACCCGGTTAGAACTGCTAGACACATGGGTTTAATAACAGTATGTACTGGATCTCGACATGCCCCTTGCTTGGGTAAAAAGCTTCAATAGCTTCCATACAGTCATCAAATCATAGATCAATTTGCATATAGCTTGATTCTTATAAATAAATTTAAGGATGCTTGACTTGCTAGATCCTTGACTATGGCGGACTACCGCCCGGTCTCCGATCCTGCTTCTTTGGTATCAGAGCATGAAACTCTAATATTCCTAATATAAGATATAATGATTTGTGAAACGTTGATTGGTTATAGGAAAAGATACATGATATGTTCAAACTACAGTAGATAAACTGTGTAAGGGATGAATGGGTCCCATTTGGTACTGTAGAAAGATTCCTTATGTTTTATATTTTCCTATAAATAAGGGAGTCCTTCGTTTGTAGTAGGAGCAAGGGTTTTCAGAACCATCTCTAGTTTTCTCTCTCTACTCTCCCTCTCTCTAGTATTGTAAAGTTTGCCGGAGACCAACCGGAATAAATAGAAGAAAGTGTTTCAAGGTAATACTTTGTCTTTATTACTTTTATTTCCGAGCAACGCCGTGACTATGTCCGGCTAAACTCAGTTGTGTCTATGTCAAATAACTAACTTCTCTTTTATATTTACCATGAAAGATCTAGACTTTATCTAGATATAAACAAATTGCTATATGGTTTCTTGACTTGGTTCTGAGATGGTGGCACAGTCAGATCCGTTACTACTATTATTAGCTTTGTCTTAGTGACTCCGTCTAGCCAGCCGCGGTCTCAAGCCCGTTAAAAAGAGAAAAAGGGCGTCTTTACCCGGTTAGAACTGCTAGACACATGGGTTTAATAACAGTATGTACTGGATCTCGACAGGCCCCTTGCCTGGGTAAAAAGCTTCAATAGCTTCCATACATTCATCAAATCATAGATCAATTTGCATATATCTTGATTCTTATAAATAAATGTAAGGATGCTTGACTTGCTAGATCCTTGACTATGGCGGACTATCGCCCGGTCTCCGATCCTGTTTATATGATGCTAACATCTTTTAAAAATTTGATTTAAAATCAGGTTATTGGCAGATTCAAATCTTCAAAGAGCATTCTTATAGAACAGCTTTCAACGTCCCATTCAGACAGTATGAGTGGAACGTTATGCCCTTCGGTTTGAAAAACGCTCCTTCAGAATTCCAGAAAATTATGAATGATATTTTTAATCCCTATTTATACTTTATTATAGTCTATATTGATGATATTTTAATATATTCTAAGATGTTAGAAACTCATATTAAACACCTAGACGTGTTTAAAAAAATTGTGATTCAAAATGGGTTGGTAATTTCTAAACCAAAAATGAGTCTTTTCCAAACTGAGGTCAGGTTTCTTGGACATTTAATTTGTCAAGGAAAAGTAACCCTTATTCAAAGATCTATTGAATTCGCTTTAAAATTTCCTGATGTTATCACAGATAGAACTCAGCTTCAGAGGTTCTTGGGAAGTTTGAATTATATTTCTCCTTTCTACAAAAATCTTTCTAGAGATTTAGCTCCGTTATATGATAGGCTTAAAAAGGATCAGAAAAAGCCTTGGACCACTAGTCGCACTGACTTAGTCAAGAATATCAGAATCAGGGTTAAAACCTTGCCTTGTCTGACTCTGGCTAATCCTAGCTGGCCAAAGATTATAGAAACCGATGCCTCTAACATCGGCTATGGAGGAATTTTGAAGCAGATCAATCCGAATGACAAGACTGAATATTTGATACATTTTCATTCAGGAAAATGGAGCGATGCTCAGAAAAAATATGCCACGGTGGCACATGAAATATTAACCATTGTTAAATGTGTGTTAAAATTCCAAGATGATTTATACAATCAAAAGTTTTTAATAAAAACAGATGCTCAATCTGTAAAGTATATGTTTGATAATGATTTCAAACATGATGCATCCAAGCTAATGTTCGCTAGATGGCAAGCTCAATTAGCTCCTTTTGATTTCGATATTCAGTATAAAAAGGGAAGTGATAATTCTATCCCAGATTTTTTATCTCGTGAATATCTTTCGCAATGAGCTTCTTAGTCTCGTACTTTACTGAAGAAACTCTTTTAACCATTTTAAAGGCTGTTCCTCTAAACAGAGATTTGCAGGAACTTATTCTATGGAAAATTATAGATAGCACGATAACAGACACTTCGTTATATGAAGATATTATCGTTTTAGAAGAAGAAAGATGTTTCTATAATAATGTTGATATTTGTGAATATAACTAACATATTTCTTCACAGGATGGACCCTCCTTGGGTAACCAAGGTTAGAGGCCGAGGGAACAGAGGAAGAGGAAGGGGAAGATCGTCCCCCTCATCATCAGGATCATCATATGGATCCGTACCACGTTCCCCAGTTATACAAAATTATGGATTGAGTTTGATAAACTCAAAAGCTTCTCAGGCTGCAAGTTCAAGTTCAGCTTCAATAAATTTGGGAGATATTCCAACAACTGATCCATTATATGATCGCCTACAAGAATATTTATCTCAAAGGAAAAGACCAACTTTTGCATCTATAGCCAAAGAAGAGGTTGATGATACCTCAACTTATGAAAAGATTCCAAAAAGGGAAATGATATTTCTCCTAGAAAACTCTGATATTCAGAGGAAGGAAGAACCTTGGAAAATATTCCAAAGGTATTTAATTAATGGATTATATTTTCCGGGTGAGTCATACAAAACCCGAGCTTATTACGAGACAATCCTTATAAGTGCAGGAAGTGCTGAATTTCAGCATTTCAGCGGATATAACACAGATGAGAACGTTTATAACTTCTCAAAGATGATAATTAAGCAGATCATATCTGTTGAAGATTGGGGTATATCCACAATGAAAGAAAGGCAGATAAGCCTAAAAGGCGTACCCATGAATTTCACATATTGGGACTACGTCCATGCCTTTGATAAAGCTCTCATTTATAATAACGAGAAACGCAAACACACTTAGTTCTTAAAGATTTGTGCGAAGATATTCACAGAACGAATTCCTAATTGGTTTCTAAATTGGTGGTCATACCACGGTCCAACAACAAAAATATTGCCAGAACCATTTTTTAAGTTATACAAAGAATGGGCGAAAGTATCACCCAAACTTAATGAGATATATCTCATGGATCATATTTGTTATATGGAAAAAATTGATCAGATATATTTTTTTATTGAATTTTCCATCCCATGGATTCATAAATGGACCCCGGAAGTGGACTATACAGAAAAATAAATTCCCTGTTTATATCGGAATTTTTATAATAACTTTTGGGATAAGCTAATGAAACACGATCCCACGACAAAAACCTTATATGGACAAGAGTTAATAGATCTTATTAAAGCTAAGATCTAAGAATACAGTCTTGCCCCTCAAAAGGATATTTTTGTACAAGACAACTCGGTTCGGAACATGGCCAGAAGAATCTCCATTCGAAATGGAGACAAGGAAGAAATGATCAAGAAATATATTGATGAAATCAGAAAAAATCTGCTCCTCAACATAACACAATATGAAAAATCTGACACTTCAATGAGGAGTGAGGCCAGTGATGATACAGCAGATATGCATGATACAACAGATATGCAGGAAGCTCAACTGAGCGAATCCACTCCAGAAGATATGCTGGAAAAAGCAGAGGATTTCTTGCGGAGGCTAAAGGGAAAAGATAAGATATAATGATTTGTGAAACGTTGCTTGGTTATAGGAAAAGATACATGATATGTTCAAACTACAGTAGATAAACTGTGTAAGGGATGAATGGGTCCTATTTGGTACTGTAGAAAGATTCCAAATGTTTTATATTTTCCTATAAATAAGGGAGTCCTTCGTTTGTAGTAGAAAAAAGGGTTTAAAAAAACCATTTTTCTAGTGTTTCTCTCACTACTCCCCCTCTCTCTCTAATATTGTAAAGGTTTGCCGGATACCAACCGGATAATAGAAAAAAGTGCTTCAAGGTAATTACTTTGTCTTTGTTATTTTATTTTATTTATCCTAGAGAAACGCCGTGACCATGTCCGGCTAAACTCAGTTGTATCTATGTCAAATAACTAACTTCGCGTTTATATTTACCATGAAAGATCTAGACTTTATCTAGATATAAACAAATTTATGTATGGTTTCTTGACTTGGTTCTGAGATGGTGGCACAGTCAGATCCGATACTATTGTTATTATCTTTGTCTTAGTGACTCCGTCTAGCCAGCCGCGGTCTCAAGCCCGTTAAAGGAAAAAAAGGGCATCTCTACCCGGTTAGAACTGCTAGACACATGGGTTTAATAACTGTATATACTTGATCTCGACAGGCTCCTTGCCTGGGTAAAAGCTTTAACAGCTTCCATACAGTCATCAAATCATAGATCAATCTGTATATATCTTGATCCTTATTAGTACTTTTAAGGATACTTAACTTGCTAGATCCTTGACTATGGTAGACTACCTCCCGGTCTCCGGTCCTGCTTCTTTGAGACCGCGGCTGGCTAGACGGAGTCACTAAGACAAAGCTAATAACAATAGTATCGGATCTGACTGTGCCACCATCTCAGAACCAAGTCAAGAAACCATACATAAATTTGTTTATATCTAGATAAAGTCTAGATCTTTCATGGTAAATATAAACGCGAAGTTAGTTATTCGACATAGATACAACTGAGTTTAGACGGACATGGTCAGGGCGTTGCTCTAGGATAAATAAAATAACAAAGACAAAGTAATTACCTTGAAGCACTTTTTTCTAGTTACTCTTGTAATGACCCTTCCGGTCATTTCCACGTATACATTTTCCTTGTGCCGTTAGAGCTTGTTTGTAGCGGCCCCAAGTCATTTAAGGCTTGTCGGGACCGGTAGTTCGGTACCGGTTCCATTTGTTTGGTCGTATGATAAGTTTTGAAGTCAAGCAAGTCGGCAAAAGTTATCGTTAGTTCTTTAATAAATTTTCTGATCTTTGGGTAAAATGTCTCAGGTATTTTCTCCCAATATATAAAGAGTTAGAAGTCCCCCGAAATACCAAATCTAAGGTCTACGAGTCTAGTTTCCAACGCACAAAACCTCACGTCCAACTGATCTTGGAGTAAAGAGTTATGACTTTTTTATCGCAGACTGTCTGGCAGAAACCGGGTTGCGAACCGGGTCGCGAACCGGGTCGGGTCAAAACCGATTTAAAGCCTCAACTTTACATTTTAAAACGCCATTTTAGTTCTGAAACAGTGAGAAAACATAAGGGAGGGTTCCGAAGGAGTTCTTGAGTATCAAAATCGTGCGATGGTGAATTGCGAACCTAAATATAAGAATTTTATTAGCATCGCGCGTATATTTGGGAATATTTTATTTTAAAGTTATATTTTTTATTACTTTTTTTTAAAAAGTATTTTAAAGGTGTATGAAAAATATTTTTGTTATGATATAATTGTATATGTATTTATTTTATAATGTTTTTATACATTGTAATATTTTAACGGAGATAGTAAATTTAGTTATGTTGAAAATTATTATTATAATATAGTAGGTTTTATTTGAAATGATTTTCTATTAATTATGGTATATTCAAAAATTTATATATATTTTACCATGAATTTATGCAATACCCGAGTATATACTTAACGGGACGAATTGGTTGCCACCTCCACTTCCACGTGGAAGTGGAGGCATTGTACAACAAGGTTAGGCAGTATGTTATCATGTAGTGGCATAGAGTAATGATTGTTGGCAAATACATTTGACTTTGATGGAGGTTTTTATATATATGTATATTACTATGCATGTTTCACTCAATTTTATTACACAATACATGAAAACAATATTTGTAAGTTGCTGCATAAGCATTGCTATATAGATATAGCTGCTGCATAGCGTTACTTCTCACGCTTAGAGGATTTGATGTGGAAAATAAATTATTTAATATGATATTTGATTATTGAAAAGGAAATCGGCTATCTACGTCAAGTTATTCAAGCCCAAATCCGAGTCTGATTTAGTTTTGGATTTTCTCGGAGTGGTTCGAGTTTGGACATCGTCTTCCTAACAGCTTTTCATCGGACGATAGGTAGGTTACGATTTATTTTCCCTAGACTCCGCATATATAGGATAAAATTGTATTAATGGTCATCCTAGGGTTGGTTTATTAGGTTGGTAGCACTGACCTCGACCGCTTTATTCATGTCCGTCTACTTTTGTTCCTCCGTTGCTTGTAGTACTTGCCAATATATTTTATTTACCCTTGTGGTCTTGTGAGGCCTTGTTGACTCTGGAACATAGAAGGTGGGATTTTGGGAATGTCCGCGAGTCCCGGGCATAGAATTATCCTTCTAGGCTGGTTATGCTTGCTGAGTAGCTGTGGGCCTGTGCAGGGTCGATAGGTTGATTGTGAGCTGCTGGGAAGCTATTATGTTTGATCATACCATTTCCATGCATATAAAGAGATTTTATACATGTTTTACTACGGTTTGGGCTTCGGGCCTACTGACACTATTTTCTAAACCTTGCATGGCCCGGGGGCCCATTTTTTATGGAAATAATTTAGAAATGGTTTGATTTAACTTGTGAACATTCTTGGGTAAAAGAAAGTAAAATCATGATTTAAATCACCAGTTTTACGATTAATGCTAGACTCGGCAGGGCTGGGGTGCTAGTTGAGTTTTCTTGCTATATTAGATAATTTTAGCCTCGGTCGGACCGAGCACCCAAGATGACTTTCTACTGTTTAGACCCGGTTATGCCCGGGCACCCTTGGAGGGGTTTTTTTTTTAGATATTTTCCTACTACTTCAGTCCTGGACAGGGTCTGGGCATGCATATTGGAGACTGGGTCTCTATCTTGAACCCGGACTTGCTTCCGGATGACATGTTTTGATACTGAGTTTTAGTATGGGGTCAGGGACCTCCATGGACCTTGCCATCCGGGCCTGGGGCTTCGGGCTGCATGTGCCGAAGGAGGGGTATACGGTAGAGTAGAGGTATACGGGCAGTGTCCTTCCATGGAACCTACCTGTTGGGCCGGATCGGCACCGGAGGAGGTACATACAGAGATACCATTTCACTTGAGATCTTCATGCATCATATCATTCATTGTTTGAGGCTCCACCCTTGTTTGTTGTTTGTTGATTGTACGCTCCAGTAGTATGGGATGCCGAAGGGTTTGTTTTCACTTGTTTGTATTCCTCGGTTGTATGGGCGACCGGGGGACTGTAGGTAGACTCTTGCTATTTACTTGTAGAACTGTTCCCTGTTATGGTTAATTATGAAATTGGTTACTGCTAGACTGTTAGTTGCTAGATTTGAGATTGATATGATTAGTTAGGCTTGATTCATATCTATAAGCATGCTTATCATTACTCTTTCTCTCTTCTTCTTACACTTGAGGTTACCGGTATACCGTCCATTTCGTAAACTTATTATGTATACACTGTTATTGCAAGGACCCCAGGTGCGTTGTTTCTTACTTTCACCTGTGCCTATGGTGTATATATCTTGCTTGCTGGCCTCACATGTGGTTCTGTTGATTTCCCTCTGGGCTAGTTCCTATGTACCCTTCGTAGATTTCCGTAACTGCTTGCTTCTATTCTGTCTGTTACTACGCTTTTATCTTATATGTGCCCAGTCGGCCTATAGTACCTACTGGGTACCTTATGCTTCGCATTTGGTGCTCACCCTACCCCCCTGCATCTTTGGGTGCAGATCCTAGCATGGGCCATCGTCGTTAGATCGATGTGATTCGTGCTTGGAGATATGTTGGGGACTACTTCAGACTGAGGGTGATCTCTTGGCGATCGTGGACTATGCCCGTACTGTGGAGGACTTACAACGACATGATCAGGGGTCCAGAGATAAGAGGCCTCGACATCAGGGTGTTTATAGTGGTTCCAGATATGGTGGTAGAGGTCCTGGCCAGTAGAGCCGGAGTTATCAGCCACAGCAGCACCAGGTTTTGTTCAGCCGACCATTTCAGGCTTCCCTTCACACTTTCGGTAGTACCCAGTTCGAGCAGGGTCAGAGCAGCCATCAGGGCTATAGAGGCCAATCTTCGAGGGGTACAGTTTTTGGGGCATCAGGTCGTGGTGGTCATACGGGATCCACTGGTTCATCTCAACTGATTAGGCCGTCAGGGGCTTGTTTTACTTGTGTTGCGATTGGTCATTTTTCTAGAGATTTCCCTCAGCAGGGTACAGTTCAGCTGGCCGAGCCTTTACGAGCAGTTCAGCCTTCGGCTAGAGAGGGTGGTCGTCAGGGTAGAGGTGGTGCTCCGCACGGCAGAGCAGGTGGTAGGGATGGCAATTGGGCAGGTGGAGGTCGTCGTCAGTTTTACGCGGTCTCTAGGAGACCAGAGGAAGAGGCCTCAGATGCTATGATTACAGGTACGATTTCTGTGTGCCATCAGTCTGCTATGGCTTTATTTGATCCTGGATCCACTTGTTCATATGTATCTGCCTACTTTGTGCCTTGTTTGGGGTTGGCTAGTGAGCCATTATCTGTTCTTGTTTTTTTTTCGACCCCAGTAGGAGATTCTTTAGTAGTGGATCGGATTGTGAGATCATGTATGTTATCTGTTGGTGATTCAGAGACTTGGGGTGATTTGATGATTCTTGATATGCTATATTTTGATGTGATCCTGGGCATGGACTGGTTATCCTCTCACCGTGTGGTTTTGGATTGTTATGCCAAGACCATTACCATAGCTGTGCCCGGTGTATCCCCGGTTGTGTGGCAGGGTTCTGTTAGCCATGCACCATCTGGGATCATCTCTTGTCTTCGAACTAGGAAGTTGATTTCCCGTGGGTGTTTAGCTTACCTAGCATATGTCCGAGATGTTAGTGCTAACCCCACTTCTCCTGAGTCTGTTCCTGTGATTAGAGACTTTCTCGATGTGTTTCCTACCGACCTGCCAGGCCTTCCACCTGAGAGAGATATTGATTTCTCTATTGAGCTAGAGTCGGGCACTAGGCCTATTTCTATCTCTCCTTACCGTATGGCTCCTGCTGAGTTGAGGGAGCTTAAGGAGAAGCTCCAGGATCTGTTAGCTAAGGGGTTTATTAGACCTAGTGTGTCACTGTGGGGTGCTCCTGTTCTCTTTGTGAAGAAGAAGGATGGGTCGATGCGCATGTGTATTGATTATCGGCAGCTGAATAGGGTGACAGTGAAGAATAGGTATCCGATGCCGAGGATTGATGATTTGTTTGACCAGCTTCAGGGTTCAGTCATATTTTCGAAGATTGATTTGAGGTCTGGCTACCATCAGTTGAGGATTAGGGCGGAGGACATCCCTAAGACAGCATTCAGGACACGTTATGGCCATTATGAGTTCCTGGTGATGTCTTTTGGGTTGACTAATGCCCCCGCAGCCTTTATGAACTTGATGCACATGGTTCTTGGCCCGTATTTGGACTCATTTGTGATAGTTTTTATAGACGACATCTTGGTATACTCGCGTAATAGAGATGAGCATGAGCAGCACTTGAGGGTTATACTCCAGACTTTGAGAGATCATCGGCTTTATGCCAAGTTCTCAAAGTGCGAGTTTTGGCTTGAGTCAGTTGCATTCCTAGGGCACGTGGTGTCAAGGGATGGGATTAGGGTTGACCTGGGAAAGATTTCTGTGGTTTGTGATTGGCCTAGACTTACTACTGCTACTGAGGTCCGCAGCTTTATTGGGTTAGCTGGTTACTACAGATGGTTCGTTGAGGGATTTTCTTCCATAGCAACACCCTTGACTATGCTGACTAGGAAGGATGTCCCATTTCAATGGTCGTATCAGTGTGAGGACAGCTTCTAGAGGCTTAAGGCCTTATGACTTCAGCTCCAATTTTGACTTTGCCGGTTGAGGGTCAGAGCTTCTCCGTGTACTGTGATGCTTCTGGGGTTGGTCTTGGTTGTGTGTTGATGCAACAAGGTCGAGTAATAGCATATGCGTTGAGGCAGCTGAAGGTTCACGAGCGCAACTACCCCACTCATGACTTAGAGTTGGCAGCGGTAGTTTTCGCGCTCAAGATCTGGAGGCATTACCTATATGGAGTTCACTATGAGATCTTCACTGATCACCGTAGTCTTCAGTATATCACGAGTCAGCGAGAGTTGAACTCGAGACAGAGGAGATATGTCGAGTTACTGAAGGACTATGACTTCACTATTCTGTATTATCCGGGCAAGGCAAATGTGGTAGCGGATGCCTTGAGCCAGAAGGCAGTGAGTATGGGTAGCCTAGCTTCTCTTTCAGTTTCAGAGCGACCATTGGCCTTGGACATCCAGTCCTTGGCTAACCGTTTGGTTAGGCTTGACGTGTCGGATCCTAGCAGAGTTCTCACCAGTGTTGAGGTTCGTTCTACTTTGATTGATCAGATTCAAAGCCGTCAGTTTGAGGATCAACAGTTGTGTGACCTTCATGATCGGGTTGTTCAGGGTGAGACCAGTCGGGCTACTCTAGATTCAGGTGGGGTTCTGAGGTTTGATAGTCGCCTTTGTGTTCCGAGGATTAGTGATTTGATTCAGTTGATACTTCATGAGGCACATTGTACTAGATACTCCATTCACCGTGGCACAACAAAGATGTATAGAGACTTGAGACAGCTTTACTGGTGGAGTGGTATGAAGCAGGATATAGCAGAGTTCATATCTCGATGCTTGAACTGTCAGCATGTTAAGTTCGAGCACATGAGACCTGGTGGTTTGATGCAGCGACTTCCCATTCCTGAGTGGAAGTGGGAAGGGATTACTACGGACTTCGTTGTTGGTTTGCCTCATACTTCTCATGGGTTTGATTCCATATGGGTGATTGTTGATAGGCTGACTAAGTCAGCACATTTCTTGTCGGTTCAGACTTCTTATGGCGCAGAGAGGTTAGCTCATATTTACCTTCGTGAGATTGTTCGGTTGCACAGGGTCCCAGCTTCTATCATTTCAGACTGCGACACTCAGTTCACATCTCAGTTCTGGAGGGCTATTCAGCGAGATTTAGGTACAGAGGTTCACCTTAGTACTGCTTTCCACCCTCAGACAGATGGCTAGTCTGAGAGGACCATTCAGATTCTGGAGGACATGCTTCGGGCCTGTGTTCTTGACTTTGGAGGTTCTTGGGATCAGTTTGTTCCCTTGGCAGAGTTTGCTTATAATAACAACTTCCATTCGAGTATTGGCATGCCACCTTTTGAGGCTTTGTATGGCAGGCATTGCAGATCACCGGTAGGTTGGTTTAATGGTTTTAATTCTGGGCCACAGAGCACAGATTTGCTTCGAGATTCCTTAGATCAGGTTCGAGCGATTCAGGACAGACTTTGGGCAGCTCAGAGCAGGCAGAAGAGTTATGCTGATCGTAGGCTTCGTGCCTTAGAGTTTAGTGTCGGTGACTTGGTGTTTCTCCGTGTATCTCCCATGAAGGGCGTGATGAGATTTGGTAGGCGGGGCAAGCTTAGCCCCAGGTACATTGGGCCATTTGAGATTCTTCAGAGGGTTGGTAGCGTTGCCTATCAGTTAGCCTTGCCTCTGATGTTTTCAGCTATACATCCTATATTTCATGTTTCGATGTTGCGTCGGTATGTCCCAAATGAGTCTCATGTGTTACAGTGGGATTCAGTTCAGTTGGGTGAGGGTTTAGCCTTTGTTGAGGAGTCGGCAGCTATTTTGGCCAGAGATGTCAGGAGATTGAGGTCTCGAGAGATCCCAGTTGTTAAGGTTCAGTGGAGGCACCGTCCAGTCGATGAGGCTACCTGGGAGACCGAGAGAGATATGCGGGCCCAGTATCCGCAGCTGTTTGAGCCTTCAGGTACCCCCTTGACCTTGACTTTCAAGGACGAAAGTCCTTTTTAGTAGTGGATGATGTAATGACCCTTCCGGTCATTTCCACGTATACGTTTTCCTTGTGCCGTTAGAGATTGTTTATAGCGGCCCCAAGTCATTTAAGGCTTGTCGGGACCGGTAGTTCGGTGCCGGGTCCATTTGTTTGGTCGTATGATAAGTTTTGAAGTCAAGCAAGTCGGCAAAAGTTATCGTAAGTTCTTTAATAAATTTTCTGAACATTGGGTAAAATGTCTCAGGGCTTTTCTCCCAATATATAAAGAGTTAGAAGTCCCCTAAAATACCAAATCGAAGGTCTACGAGTCTAGTTTCCAACGCACAAAACCTCACATCCAACTGATCTTGGAGTAAAAAGTTATGACTGTTATACCGCGGACTGTCTGGCAGAAACTGGGTTGCGAACCGGGTCGGGTCAAAACCGATTTAAAGCCTCAACTTTACATTTTAAAAATGCCATTTCAGTTCTGAAACAGTGAGAAAACATAAGGGAGGGTTAAGAGGGAGTTCTTGAGTATCAAAATCGTGCGATGGTGAATTACGAACCTAAATATAAGAATTTTATTAGCATCGCGCGTATATTTGGGAATATTTTATTTTAAAGTTATATTTCTTATTACTTTTTAAAAAAAAGTATTTTAAAGGTCTATGAAAAATATTTTTGTTATGATATAATTGTATATGTATTTATTTTATAAGGTTTTGATACATTGTAATATTTTAACGGAGATAGTAAATTTAGTTATGTTGAAAATTATTATTATAATATAGTAGATTTTATTTGAAATGATTTTCTATTAATTATGGTATATTCAAAAATTTATATATATTTTACCATGAATTTATGCAATACCCGAGTATATACTTAACGGGACGAATTGGTTGCCACCTCCACTTTCACGTGGAAGTGGAGGCATTGTACAACAAGGTTAGGCAGTATGTTATCATGTAGTGGCATAGAGTAATGATTGTTGGCAAATCCATTTGACTTTGATGGAGGTTTTTATATATATGTATATTACTATGCATGTTTCACTCAATTTTATTACACAATACATGAAAACAATATTTGTAAGTTGCTGCATAAGCATTGCTATATAGATATAGCTGCTGCATAGCGTTACTTCTCACGCTAAGAGGATTTGATGTGGAAAATAAATTATTTAATATGATATTTGATTATTGAAAAGGAAATCGGCCATCTACGTCAAGTTATTCAAGCCCAAATCCGAGTCTGATTTAGTTTTGGATTTTCTCGGAGTGGTTCGAGTTTGGACATCATCGTCCTAGCAGATTTTCGTCGGTCGACAGGTAGGTTACGATTTATTTTCCCTAGACTCCGCATATATAGGATAAAATTGTATTAATGGGCATCCTTGGGTTGGTTTATTAGGTTGGTACCACAGACCTCGACCGCTTTATTCATGTCCGTCTACTTTTGTTCCTCCGTTGCTTGTAGTACTTGCCGAAATATTTTATTTACCCTTGTGGTCTTGTGAGGCCTTGTTGACTCTGGAACATAGAAGGTGGGATTTTGGGAATGTCCGCGAGTCCCGGGCATAGAATTATCCTTTTAGGCTGGTTATGCTTGCTGAGTAGCTGTGGGCATGTGCAGGGTCGATAGGTTGATTGTGAGCTGCAGGGCAGCTATTGTGTTTGATCATACCATTTCCATGCATATAAAGAGATTTTATACATGATTTACTACGGTTTGGGCTTCGGGCCTACTGACACTATTTTCTAAACCTTGCAAGGCCCGGGGGCCCGTTTTTTATGGAAATAATTTAGAAATGGTTTGATTTAACTTGTGAACATTCTTGGGTAAAATAAAGTAGAATCATGATTTAAATCACCAGTTTTACGATTAACGCTAGACTCGGCAGGGCCGGGGTGCTAGTTGAGTTTTCTTGCTATTTGAGATAATTTTAGCCTCAGTCGGACCGAGCACCCGAGATGACTTTCTACTGTTTAGACCCGGTTATGCCCGGGCACCCTTGGAGGGGTTTTTTTTGAGATATTTTCCTACTACTTTAGTCCTGGACAGGGTTTGGGCATGCATATTCAAGACTGGGTCTCTATCTTGAACCCGGACTTGCTTCCGGATGACATGTTTTGATACTGAGTTTTAGTATGGGGTCAGGGACCTCCATGGACCTTGCCATCCGGGCCTGGGGCTTCGGGCTCCGTATGCCAGAGGAAGGGTATACGGTAGAGTAGAGGTATACTGGCAGTGTCCTTCCATGGAACCTACCTGCTGGGCCGGATCGGCACCGGAGGAGGTACATACAGAGATACCATTTCACTTGAGATCTTCATGCATCATATCATTCATTGTTTGAGGCTCCACCCTTGTTTGTTGTTTGTTGATTGTACGCTCCGGTAGTATGGGATGCCGGAGGGTTTGTTTTCACTTGTTTGTGTTCCTCGGTTGTATGGGCGGCCGGGGGACTGTAGGTAGACTCTTGCTATTTACTTGTAGAATTGTTCCCTGTTATGGTTAATTATGAAATTGGTTACTGCTAGACTGTTAGTTGCTGGATTTGAGATTGATATGATTAGTTAGGCTTGATTCATGTCTCTAAGCATGCCTATCATTACTCTTTCTCTCTTCTTTTTACACTTGAGGTTACCGGTATACCGTCCATTTCGTAAACTTATTATGTATACACTGTTATTGCAAGGACCCCAGGTGCGTTGTTTCTTACTTTCACCTGTACCTATGGTGTATATATCTTGCTTGCTGGCCTCACATGTGGTTCTGTTGATTTCCCTCTGGGCTAGTTCCTGTGTACCCTTCGTTGATTTCCGTGACTGCTTGCTTCTATTCTGTCTGTTACTACGCTTTTATCTTATATGTACCCAGTCGGCCTATGATACCTACTGGGTACCTTATGCTTCGCATTTGGTGCTCACCCTACCCCCATGCATCTTTGGGTGCAGATCCTAGCGTGGGCCATTGCTGTTAGATCGCTGTGATTCGTGTTTGGAGATCTGTTGGGGACTACTTTAGACTGAGGGTGAGCTCTTGGCGATCGGAGCTTAGCTTTAGTTTATCTTTTGCCTCATGTACTCTATTACCATTCAGAGACATCTGTATATATTATTTTGGATCGTTTGCACTCCATGTATGTAGTTTTGGCTCTATACTATGATACCAGGTCTTGGGGTTTGGTTTAGTTTCCACATATGTATATAAATACTCCTCATCTTACTCTCTTACTTTTGCTTATTAAACTATTCTTCTGCTTATTTGTTAGATAGTAGCCCATTACTAACTTTCCTGGGCTATGGGCATTGGTTCGCCTACTGGGGGTTGTAGGTGCCATCATGACCGAGAAACCCTTGTTTGGTATCCAGCAAACAACTCCGGTTGGTATCCGGCAAACCTTTACAATATTAGAGAGAGAGGGGGAGTAGTGAGAGAAAAACTAGAAAAATGGTTTTTTTAAACCCTTGTTTCTACTACAAACGAAGGACTCCCTTATTTATAGGAAAATATAAAACATTTGGAATCTTTCTACAGTACCAAATGGGACCCATTCATCCCTTACACAGTTTATCTACTGTAGTTTGAACATATAATGTATCTTTTCCTATAACCAATCAACGTTTCACAAATCATTATATCTTATCTTTTCCCTTTAGCCTTCGCAAGAAATCCTCTGCTTTTTCCAGCATATCTTCTGGAGTGGATTCGCTCAGTTGAGTTTCCTGCATATCTGCTGTATCATGCATATCTGTTGTATCATCACTGGCCTCACTCCTCATTGAAGTGTCAGATTTTTCATATTGTGTTATGTTGAGGAGCAGATTTTTTCTGATTTCATCAAGATATTTCTTGATCATTTCTTCCTTATCTCCATTTTGAACGGAGATTCTTTTGGCCATGTTCCGAACCGAGTTGTCTTGTACAAAAACATCCTTCTGAGGGGCAAGACTGTATTCTTGGATCGTAGCTTTAATAAGATCTATTAACTCTTGTCCATATAAGGTTTTTGTCGTGGGATCGTGTTTCATTAGCTTATCCCAAAAGTTATTATAAAAATTTCAATATAAACAGGGAATTTGTTCTTCTATATAGTCCACTTCCGGGGCCCATTTATGAATCCATGGGATGGAAAATTCAATAAAGAAATATATCTGATCAATTTTTTCCATATAACAAATATGATCCATGAGATATATCTCATTAAGTTTGGGTGATACTTTCGCTCATTCTTTGTATAACTTAAAAAATTGTTCTGGCAATATTTTTGTTATTGGACCGTGGTATGACCACCAATTTAGAAACCAATTAGGAATTCGTTCTGCGAATATCTTCGCACAAATCTTTAAGAACCAAGTGTGTTTGCATTTCTCGTTATTATAAATGAGAGCTTTATCAAAGGCATAGACGTAGTCCCAGTATGTGAAATTCATGGGTATGCCTTTTAGGCTTATCTATCTTTCTTTCATTGTGGATATACCCCAATCTTCAACAGATATGATCTGCTTAATTATCATCTTTGAGAAGTTATAAACGTTCTCATCTGCGTTATATCCGCTGAAATGCTGAAATTCAGCACTTCCTGTACTTATAAGGATTGTCTCGTAATAAGATCGGGTTTTGTATGACTCACCCGGAAAATATAATCCATTAATTAAATACCTTTGGAATATTTTCCAAGGTTCTTCCTTCCTCTGAATATCAGAGTTTTCTAGGAGAAATATCATTCCCCTTTTTGGAATCTTTTCAGAAGTTGAGGTATCATCAGCCTCTTCTTTGGCTATAGATGCAAAAGTAGGTCTTTGCCTTTGAGGTAAATATTCTTGTAGGCGATCATATAATGGATCAGTTGTTGGAATATCTCCCAAATTTATTGAAGCTGAACTTGAACTTGCAGCCTGAGAAGCTTTTGAGTTTATCAAACTCAATCCATAATTTTGTATAACTGGGGAACGTGGTACGGATCCATATGATGATCCTGATGATGAGGGGGACGATCTTCCCCTTCCTCTTCCTCTGTTCCCTCAGCCTCTAACCTTGGTTACCCAAGGAGGGTCCATCTTGTGAAGAAATATGTTAGTTATATTCACAAATATCAACATTATTATAGAAGCATCTTTCTTCTTCTAAAACGATAATATATTCATATAACGAAGTGTCTGTTATCGTACTATCTATAATTTTCCATATAATAAGTTCCTGCAAATATCTGTTTAGAGGAACATCCTTTAAAATGGTTAAAAGAGTTTCTTCAGTAAAGTACGAGACTAAGAAGCTCATTGCGAAAGATATTCACGAGATAAAAAATCTGGGATAGAATTATCACTTCCCTTTTTATACTGAATATAGAAATCAAAAGGAGGTAATTGAGCTTGCCATCTAGCGAACATTAGCTTGGATGCATCATGTTTGAAATCTTTATCAAACATATATTTTACAGATTGAGCATCTGTTTTTATTAAAAACTTTTGATTGTATAAATCATCTTGGAATTTTAACACACATTTAACAATGGTTAACATTTCATGTGCCACCGTGGCATATTTTTTCTGAGCATTGCTCCATTTTCCTGAATGAAAACGTATCAAATATTCAGTCTTGTCATTCAGAATTATCTGCTTCAAAATTCCTCCATAGCCAATGTTAGAGGCATCGGTTTCTATAATCTCTGGCCAGCTAGGATTAGCCAGATTCAGACAAGGCAAGGTTTTAACCCTGATTTTGATATTCTTGACTAAGTCGGTGAGACTAGTGGTCCAAGGCTTTTTTTGATCCTTTTTAAGCCTATCATATAACGGAGCTAAATCTCTAGAAAGATTTTTGTAGAAAGGAGAAATATAATTCAAACTTCCCAAGAACCTCTGAAGCTACGTTCTATCTGTGATAACATCAGGAAATTTTGAAGCGAATTCAATAGATCTTTGAATAGGGGTTACTTTTCCTTGACAAATTAAATGTCAAAGAAACCTGACCTCAGTTTGGAAAAGACTCATTTTTGGTTTAGAAATTACCAACCCATTTTGAATCACAATTTTTTTAAACACGTCTAGGTGTTTAATATGAGTTTCTAACGTCTTAGAATAGATTAAAATATCATCAATATAGACTATAACAAAGTCTAAATAGGGATTGAAAATATCATTCATAATTTTCTAGAATTCTAAAGGAGCATTTTTCAAACCGAAAGGCATAACGTTCCACTCATACTGTCTGAATGGGACGTTGAAAGCTGTTCTATAAGAATGCTCTTTGAAGATTTGAATCTGCCAATAACCTGATTTTAAATCAAATTTTGAAAAGATGTTAGCATCATATAATCTTGAAAGTAAATCCCTTTTATTAGGAATAGGGTTTCGAATCCATTTAAGATACTTGTTTAAAGGTTTGTAATTTATTACTAACCTGGGTATACCACATTCATTTTCAGCTGCATTATTAACATAAAAGGCAGTGCAAGACCAAGGGCATTTGGAAGGTTTTATCAAACTCTTTTGTAATAACATATCTATTTCCTTTTTGCAGAATTCAACCAATTCGACGTTCATCTGGCAGGGACGAGATTTAGTAGGAATTTTATCCTTAGAGAAGCCTTCTTCATATGGAAGAGTCACAATATGCTTTTTTCTATTCCAAAAGGCACTAGGATGATCTGCACAAATATCAATGGCCATCTGCTCAGAAATCAGTTTTATTTTTTCTTGTATTTTGGCAGACTTTAAAGTATCGAATATATTCAAACTGAATAATTCAAATTGCAAGGAATCAATATGCCTTTGTTTCATATTAATCAAGGCGTTTATATCACGAAAAACAGGATCTGTGACAAAAGTATAACTGATGTTTTGTCCTTTGTAAGTAGCTGAAAAGCCCTCAGCCGTTATGTTTGTGAAAAAATAAATAGCATTTATGAAAGGGGTTCCAAGTATAATAGGGGGTATAACTGATTTTTCACTAGAAAGAAAAAGTGAGGAATACACACTTTATTTTGACAAATACGTGTATTCGGTAATTTGTATTCTATATCAAGAGCATGGCCTGAAGCAGATCTGACCATATGAGTTGTTTTTTAAAAATATTTGGTTGATATAAGGCCTTCTTTAATACAACATACATCGGCCCCGCTATCAATCATAGCTATCTCAGTTATCGAAAAAGTATTATCAATCAAAATGGTGCATTTAACAAACCATTTGTGGGCAGTAACAATTTGCATCATCCCTAAAAACATGTTTTGCCTATTATCAGTAGTAATAGGTCTGGTCAATGTATTATCTTCGATAATACCTTTACCTTTGCTATCTGCCTTTTCAATTTGAGAAAGGCGATGATCACATATAATTTGATTTTGCTTAAGCGCCTTAATTTCTCTTTTCAAATTTTCAACTTCTCCTTTTAAATCATCAAAAGAGGTATCTTGTATAACAACAGGTTGTCTTGCTAGTCTATTATAAACTTCAGACAAAGAATAAGGAGCAGAATAATCCAGTTCAAAATCATTTTTTGATCCAAAATATTTTGAGGAACTAGCTTTGTTATTAGCAGCTAGTTGAATGATTTTTTCACGAAGATTATTATCAGTTACTTCCTTTAACAATTCTATCACATTTTCAGAAGTAATGGTAAGTAAATTCATGTCTTCAAACTGTGATTGAAGTTCATGGTAAGTTTGGTTTACCTGATACCACTGCTAATAAGCACAAAAAGGCTAGAGATTTAGATCATAATAGTCATTATAGAAAGAGATCTAAACGAAGGTCTAGAGAAGAAAGAGAAGTACGAAATGCTCATCGTAAGTCTCATAGATTTACAAAAAATAGATCTAAGCGTGATCTCGCAAAGATCAAGTGCTATAAGTGCGGAAAATTTGTTCATATAGCGCCCAATTGTAAACTTGAGAAGCTCAAAGCTTTGGAACTAGATGAAGATATTCATGATAAGATTTATAGCTTTTTATACACCTCAGGTTCTGAGTCAGATTATGATTCTGATTCTAGTTCACAGGAAGAAGTAGATCGTCCTGAACTTCAATCACAGTTTGAAGACATGAATTTACTTACCATTACTTCTAAAAATGTGATAGAATTGTTAAAGGAAGTAACTGATAATAATCTTCGTGAAAAAATCATTCAACTAGCAGCTAATAACAAAGCTAGTTCCTCAAAATCTTTTGGATCAAAAAATGATTTTGAACTGGATTATTCTGCTCCTTATTCTTTGTCTGAAGTTTATAATAGACTAGCAAGACAACCTGTTGTTATACGAGATACCTCTTTTGATGATTTAAAAGGAGAAGTTGAAAATTTGAAAAGAGAAATTAAGGCGCTTAAGCAAAATCAGATTATATGTGATCATCGCCTTTCTCAAACTGAAAAGGCAGATAGCAAAGGTAAAGGATAATTCTTTGACCAGAGCTATTACTACTGATAATAGGCACAACATGTTTTTAGGTTTGATGCAAATTGTTACTGCCCACAAATGGTTTGTTAAATGCACCATTTTGATTGATAATACTTTTTCGATAACTGAGATAGCTATGATTGATAGCGGGGCCGATGTAAGTTGTATTCAAGAAGGCCTTATACCAACCAAATATTTTGAAAAAACAACTCATATGGTTAGATCTGCTTCAGGCCATGCTCTTGATATAAAATACAAATTACCAAATACACGTATTTGTCAAAATAAAGTGTGTATTCCTCACTTTTTCGTTCTAGTGAAAAATCAGTTATACCCCCCTATTATACTTGGAACCCCTTTCATAAATGCTATTTATCCTTTCATAAGCATAACGGCTGAGGGCTTTTCAGCTACTTACAAAGGACAAAATATCAGTTATACTTTTGTCACAGATCCTGTTTCTCATGATATAAATGCCTTGATTAACATGAAACAAAGGCATATTGATTCCTTGCAATTTGAATTATTCAGTTTGAATATATTCGATACTTTAAAGTCTGCCAAAATACAAGAAAAAATAAAACTGATTTCTGAGCATATTGTGACTCTTCCATATGAAGAAGGCTTCTCTGAGGATAATATTCCTACTAAATCTCGTCCCTGCCAGATGAACGCCGAATTGGTTGAATTCTGCAAAAAGGAAATAGATATGTTATTACAAAAGGGTTTGATAAAACCTTCCAAATCCCCTTGGTCTTGTACTGCCTTTTATGTTAATAATGCAGCTGAAAAAGAACGTGGTGTACCCAGGTTAGTAATAAATTACAAACCTTTAAACAAGTATCTTAAATGGATTCGATACCCTATTCCTAATAAAAGGGATTTACTTTCAAGATTATATGATGCTAACATCTTTTCAAAATTTGATTCAAAATCAGGTTATTGGCAGATTCAAATCTTCAAAGAGCATTCTTATAGAACAGCTTTCAACGTCCCATTCGGACAGTATGAGTGGAATGTTATGCCTTTCGGTTTGAAAAACGCTCCTTTAGAATTCCAGAAAATTATGAATGATATTTTCAATCCCTATTTAGACTTTATTATAGTCTATATTGATAATATTTTAATCTATTCTAAGACGTTAAAAACACATATTAAACACCTAGACGTGTTTAAAAAAATTGTGATTCAAAATGGGTTGGTAATTTCTAAACCAAAAATGAGTCTTTTCCAAACTGAGGTCAGGTTTCTTGGACATTTAATTTGTCAAGGAAAAGTAACCCCTATTCAAAGATCTATTGAATTCGCTTCAAAATTTCCTGATGTTATCACAGATAGAATTCAGCTTCAGAGGTTCTTGGGAAGTTTGAATTATATTTCTCCTTTCTACAAAAATCTTTCTAGAGATTTAGCTCCGTTATATGATAGGCTTAAAAAGGATCAGAAAAAGCCTTGGACCACTAGTCTCACCGACTTAGTCAAGAATATCAAAATCAGGGTTAAAACCTTGCCTTGTCTGACTCTGGCTAATCCTAGCTGGCCAAAGATTATAGAAACCGATGCCTCTAACATCGGCTATGGAGGAATTTTGAAGCAGATCAATCCGAATGACAAGACTGAATATTTGATACATTTTCATTCAGGAAAATGGAACGATGCTCAGAAAAAATATGCCACGGTGGCACAGGAAATGTTAACCATTGTTAAATGTGTGTTAAAATTCCAAGATGATTTATACAATCAAAAGTTTTTAATAAAAACATATGCTCAATCTGTAAAGTATATGTTTGATAAAGATTTCAAACATGATGCATCCAAGCTAATGTTCGCTAGATGGCAAGTTCAATTAGCTCCTTTTGATTTCGATATTCAGTATAAAAAGGGAAGTGATAATTCTATCCCAGATTTTTTATCTCGTGAATATCTTTCGCAATGAGCTTCTTAGTCTCGTACTTTACTGAAGAAACTCTTTTAACCATTTTAAAGGTTGTTCCTCTAAACAGAGATTTGCAGGAACTTATTATATGGAAAATTATAGATAGCACGATAACAGACACTTCGTTATATGAACATATTATCGTTTTAGAAGAAGAAAGATGCTTCTATAATAATGTTGATATTTGTGAATATAACTAACATATTTCTTCACAGGATGGACCCTCCTTGGGTAACCAAGGTTAGAGGCCGAGGGAACAGAGGAAGAGGAAGGGGAAGATCGTCCACCTCATTATCAGGATCATCATATGGATCCGTACCACGTTCCCCAGTTATACAAAATTATGGATTGAGTTTGATAAACTCAAAAGCTTCTCAGGCTGCAAGTTCAAGTTTAGCTTCAATAAATTTGGGAGATATTCCAACAACTGATCCATTATATGATCGCCTACAAGAATATTTATCTCAAAGGCAAAGACCTATTTTTGCATCTATAGCCAAAGAAGAGGCTGATGATACCTCAACTTATGAAAAGATTCCAAAAAGGGAAATGATATTTCTCCTAGAAAACTCTGATATTCAGAGGAAGGAAGAACCTTGGAAAATATTCCAAAGGTATTTACTTAATGGATTATATTTTCCGGGTGAGTCATACAAAACCCGAGCTTATTACGAGATAATCCTTATAAGTACAGGAAGTGCTGAATTTCAGCATTTCAGCGGATATAACACAGATGAGAACGTTTATAACTTCTCAAAGATAATAATTAAGCAGATCATATCTGTTGAAGATTGGGGTATATCCACAATGAAAGAAAGGCAGAAAGCCTAAAAGACGTACCCATGAATTTCACATACTGGGACTACATCCATGCCTTTGATAAAGCACTCATTTATAATAACGAGAAACGCAAACACACTTGGTTCTTAAAGATTTGTGCGAAGATATTCGCAGAACGAATTCCTAATTGGTTTCTAAATTGGTGGTCATACCATGGTCCAACAACAAAAATATTGCAAGAACCATTTTTTAAGTTATACAAAGAATGGGCGAAAGTATCACCCAAACTTAATGAGATATTTCTCATGGATCATATTTGTTATATGGAAAAAATTGATCAGATATATTTCTTTATTGAATTTTCCATCCCATGGATTCATAAATGGACCCCGAAAGTGGACTATATAGAAGAACAAATTCCCTGTTTATATCGGAATTTTTATAATAACTTTTGGGATAAGCTAATGAAACACGATCCCATGACAAAAAACTTATATGGACAAGAGTTAATAGATCTTATTAAAGTTAAGATCCAATAATACAGTCTTGCTCCTCAGAAGGATGTTTTTGTACAAGACAACTCGGTTCGGAACATGGCCAGAGGAATCTCCGTTCAAAATAGAGACAAGGAAGAAATGATCAAAAAATATCTTGATGAAATCAGAAAAAATCTGCTCCTCAACATAACACAATATGAAAAATCTGACACTTCAATGAGGAGTGAGGCCAGTGATGATACAGCAGATATGCATGATACAACAGATATGCAGGAAGCTCAACTGAGCGAATCCACTCTAGAAGATATGCTGGAAAAAGCAGAGGATTTCTTGCGAAGGCTAAAGGGAAAAGATAAGATATAATGATTTGTGAAACATTGATTGGTTATAGGAAAAGATACATGATATGTTCAAACTACAGTAGATAAACTGTGTAAGGGATGAATGGGTCCCATTTGGTACTGTAGAAAGATTCCAAATGTTTTATATTTTCCTATAAATAAGGGAGTCCTTCGTTTGTAGTAAAACAAGGGTTTTAAAAAAACCATTTTTCTAGTTTTTCTCTCACTACTCCCCCTCTCTCTCTAATATTGTAAAGGTTTGCCGGATACCAACCGGAGTAAATAGAAAAAAGTGCTTCAAGGTAATTACTTTGTCTTTGTTATTTTATTTTATTTATCCTAGAGCAACGCCGTGACCATGTCCGGCTAAACTCAGTTGTATCTATGTCGAATAACTAACTTCACGTTTATATTTACCATGAAAGATCTAGACTTTATCTAGATATAAACAAATTTATGTATGGTTTCTTGACTTGGTTCTGAGATGGTGGCACAGTCAGATCAATACTATTATTATTAGCTTTGTCTTAGTGACTCCGTCTAGCCAGCCGCGGTCTCAAGCCCGTTAAAGAAAAAAAAATAGCGTCTCTACCCGGTTACAACTGCTAGACACATGGGTTTAATAACAGTATGTACTGGATCTCGACAGGCCCCTTGCCTGGGTAAAAGCTTTAACAACTTCCATACAGTCATCAAATCATAGATCAATCTGTATATATCTTGATCCTTATTAGTACTTTTAAGGATACTTAACTTGCTAGATCCTTGACTATGGCAGACTACCGCCCGGTCTCCGATCCTTCTTCTTATACATTTATCAAATCATAGATCAATTTGCATATATATTGATTCTTATAAATAAATTTAAGGATGCTTGACTTGCTAGATCCTTGACTATGGCGGACTACCGCCCGGTCTCCGATCCTGCTTCTTTGGTATCAGAGCCTAGGTAACTTTCATGGTATATATAAAATTGAGATTAGTTTTAGACATAGATACAGCTTTGTCTTGATGGATCTCGGGGAAACCAGTACTAAAAGTACTCGTTTAGAAGAGGTATATATACCTCAAAACCTTGATTTACTTAATATATGGACTATTCCAAAGGTTGATATCAAAACCATTTATGATTATGGTTGGTTTGATAAACTTTCTTCTAAACAATTGATAAAAACTACTGAGCAATCTCTTGCTCTAAATTCGTCTGAACAGACTATTCATTTGTTAAACAAACATGATATTGATTTATATAAACATCGTTATAACTATCTGCATATTGGTATGGTTCAAATTGCCTTTAAACCTTTGACCCTTAAAGGGTTGCCTGGAACTTTTCTAGCTGCTCTCAGAGATGCTAGGAATTTAAATTTTCATCAATCTCTAATGGGTTCGATTGAATCCATAGTGGCCTATGGCCCAGTATATTTCAATACTCAGCCCAATTTGCAGTTATCTCTTTCTGATGTGAATATCATAGATGCTTTGACTTTAAATGTTAAAACGCATGGTTATAATTACGTGTCTGGTTCAGAACTGATATGTTTATCTTATAGAATTTATTTCAAGTTACAATCAACGTTTCACAAATCATTATATCTTATCTTTTCCCTTTAGCCTTCGCAAGAAATCTTCTGCTTTTTCCAGCATATCTTCTGGAGTGGATTTGCTCAATTGAGCTTCCTGCATATCCGCTGTATCATGCATATTTGCTGTATCATCACTGGCCTCACTCCTCATTGAAGTGTCAGATTTTTCATATTGTGTTATGTTGAGGAGCAGATTTTTTCTGATTTCATCAAGAAATTTCTTGATCATTTCTTCCTTGTCTCCATTTTGAACGGAGATTCTTCTGGCCATGTTCCGAACCGAGTTGTCTTTTACAAAAACATCCTTCTGAGGGGCAAGACTGTATTCTTGGATCTTAGCTTTAATAATATCTATTAACACTTGTCCATATAAGGTTTTTGTCGTGGGATCGTGTTTCATTAGCTTATCCCAAAAGTTATTATAAAAATTCAAATATAAACAGGGAATTTGTTCTTCTATATAGTCCACTTCCGGGGTCCATTTATGAATCCGTGGGATGGAAAATTCAATAAAGAAATATATCTGATCAATTTTTTCCATATAACAAATATGATCCATGAGATATATCTCATTAAGTTTGGGTGATACTTTCGCCCATTCTTTGTATAACTGAAAAAATGGTTCTGGCAATATTTTTGTTGTTGGACCGTGGTATGACCACCAATTTAGCAACCAATTAGGAATTTGTTCTGCGAATATCTTCGCATAAATCTTTAAGAACCAAGTGTGTTTGTGTTTCTCGTTATTATAAATGAGAGCTTTATCAAAGGCATGGACGTAGTCCCAGTATGTGAAATTCATGGGTATGCCTTTTAGGCTTATCTGCCTTTCTTTCATTATGGATATACCCCAATCTTCAATAGATATGATCTGCTTAATTATCATCTTTGAGAAGATATAAACGTTCTAATCTGCGTTATATCCACTGAGATGCTGAAATTCAGCACTTCCTGTACTTATAAGGATTGTCTCGTAATAAGCTCGGGTTTTGTATGACTCACCCAGAAAATATAATCCATTAATTAAGTACCTTTGGAATATTTTCCAAGTTTCTTCCTTCCTCTGAATATCAGAGTATTCTAAGAGAAATATCATTTCCCTTATTGGAATCTTTTCATAAGTTGAGGTATCATCAGCCTCTTCTTTGGCTATAGATGCAAAAGTAGGTCTTTGCCTTTGAGATAAATATTCTTGTAGGCGATCATATAATGGATCAGTTGTTGGAATATCTCCTAAATTTATTGAAACTGAACTTGAACTTGCAGCCTGAGAAGCTTTTGAGCTTATCAAACTCAATCCATAATTTTGTATAACTGGGGAACGTGGTACGGATCCATATGATGATCCTGATGATGAGGGGGACGATCTTCCCCTTCCTCTTCCTCTGTTCCCTCGGCCTCTAACCTTGGTTACCCAAGGAGGGTCCATCCTGTGAAGAAGTATGTTAGTTATATTCACAAATATCAACATTATTATAGAAGTATCTTTCTTCTTCTAAACGATAATATCTTCATATAACGAAGTGTCTGTTATCGTGCTATCTATAATTTTCCATATAATAAGTTCCTGCAAATCTCTGTTTAGAGGAACAGCCTTTAAAATGGTTAAAAGAGTTTCTTCAGTAAAGTACGAGACTAAGAAGCTCATTGCGAAAGATATTCACGAGATAAAAAATCAGGGATAGAATTATCACTTCCCTTTTTATACTGAATATCGAAATTAAAAGGAGCTAATTGAGCTTGCCATCTAGCGAACATTATCTTGGATGCATCATGTTTGAAATCTTTATCAAACATATACTTTACAGATTGAGCATCTGTTTTTATTAAAAACTTTTGATTGTATAAATCATCTTGGAATTTTAACACACATTTAACAACGGTTAACATTTCATGTGCCACCGTGGCATATTTTTTCTGAGCATCGCTCCGTTTTCCTGAATGAAAACGTATCAAATATTCAGTCTTGTCATTCAGATTGATCTGCTTCAAAATTCCTCCATAGCCGATGTTAGAGGCATCGGTTTCTATAATCTTTGGCCAGCTAGGATTAGCCAGAGTCAGACAAGGCAAGGTTTTAACCCTAATTCTGATATTCTTGACTAAGTCAGTGCGACTAGTGGTCCAAGGCTTTTTCTGATCCTTTTTAAGCCTATCATATAACGGAGCTAAATCTCTAGAAAGATTTTTGTAGAAAGGAGAAATATAATTCAAACTTCCCAAGAACCTCTGAAGCTGAGTTCTATCTGTGATAACATCAGGAAATTTTGAAGCGAATTCAATAGATCTTTGAATAGGGGTTACTTTTCCTTGACAAATTAAATGTCCAAGAAACCTGACCTCAGTTTGGAAAAGACTCATTTTTGGTTTAGAAATTACCAACCCATTTTGAATCACAATTTTTTTAAACACGTCTAGGTGTTTAATATGTGTTTCTAACGTCTTAGAATAGATTAAAATATCATCAATATAGACTATAATAAAGTCTAAATAGGGATAGAAAATATCATTCATAATTTTCTGGAATTCTGAAGGAGCGTTTTTCAAACTGAAAGGCATAACGTTCAACTCATACTGTCCGAATGGGACGTTGAAAGCTGTTCTATAAGAATGCTCTTTGAAGATTTGAATCTGCCAATAACCTGATTTTAAATCAAATTTTGAAATGATGTTAGCATCATATAATCTTGAAAGTAAATCCCTTTTATTAGGAATAGGGTATCGAATCCATTTAAGATACTTGTTTAAAGGTTTGTAATTTATTACTAACCTGGGTACACCACGTTCTTTTTCAGCTGCATTATTAACATAAAAGGCAGTGCAAGACCAGGGGATTTGGAAGGTTTTATCAAACCCTTTTGTAATAACATATCTATTTCCTTTTTAAAGAATTCAACCAATTCGGCGTTCATCTGGCAGGGACGAGATTTAGTAGGAATATTATCCTCAGAGAAGCCTTCTTCATATGGAAGAGTCACAATATGCTTTTTTCTATTCCAAAAGGCACTAGGATGATCGACACAAATATCAATGGCCATCTGCTCAGAAATCAGTTTTATTTTTTCTTGTATTTTGGCAGACTTTAAAGTATCGAAGATATTCAAATTGAATAATTCAAATTGCAAGGAATCAATATGTCTTTGTTTCATATTAATCAAGGCGTTTATATCACGAGAAATAGGATCTGTGACAAAAGTACAACTGATGTTTTGTCCTTTGTAAGTAGCTGAAAAGCCCTCAGCCGTTATGATTGTGAAAGGATAAATAGCATTTATGAAAGGGGTTCCAAGTATAATAGGGGGGGTCTCTGGACATGAGTAGGGAGCTTAGAAAGCTGAGTTGAACTAGAAGCAGGATCATAATCCTTTACGTTGGTTTTTATCTGAATCACCAAAGCCGTCAGTTCGTCTAACTTTTTATCAAGAGAACTAATATGCTCTCCTAAGACTTTAACATAAAGTCCTAAATAATTATTTTGAGCGATGAGATTATTAATCTCATTTATACTAACAGTTGCCACATCATCTTCAATAAATTTTTGAAATGCAGTAAAAGTGATACCTACATTATTAGGTAAAACAAACGATGACTGTGGGGGATAAACAATTTTTATAATATCACCTTTTACATCTTTGTACGAACGTTCAAGAACATTGATGAAAAAAGGCAAATAAGTGGTTATGAACCAAGGAACAAAAAACATAATATGATTATGTAAAGCACAACTTTCATAAAATTCTTGAGAAATATTATTTAGATCGTTTTCACTATAAGTGTCAAAAAACCAAGTTTTAAACCGATCCCACTTGTCATTTGAAAATTCATTTTGGATGTATTTTCTTGCCGGTGAACCTGGACTAAAATCAATCTGGTGTACATCCATAATCAAATCTCATTAGGTTTAAAGTCCATTTCGGACACAGAGGGGATATCTTTATCAGAGACATCCGAGGAATTATCTTTAGTTCTTACCACATTTAACTGAGGATCAATCTTTATTTCAGCCTTTTTATTAGAGGCAATAGAAGATAATGTGTGCAAAGAAGCGGCCCAATTTTGAGCTGGACCGTAAATAGGCTCAATAGGTGAAATATGAAGCAAATCAGGTAATAGTTTATTACTAGATAAGGAATGTTTATTATAAATAGAATTTATAGTAGGCATAAAATTATTAGAAAATGACTGCCTATGAGAAGTATAACTATTATCAAAAAATTGAATACATACTCTTCCATCAGAATTTTGAGAAATATGAGAGTAGTCGGAGTTTGTAACAAAGTTATACAAAGAATGGGCGAAAGTATCACCCAAACTTAATGAGATATATCTCATGGATCATATTTATTATATGGAAAAATTTGATCAGATATATTTCTTTATTGAATTTTCCATCCCATGGATTCATAAATTGTCACGACCCGATTTCTCGGTCATGATGGCACCTACAACCCCCCAGTAGGCGAACCAATTTCCGTAGCCCAGGACAGTTAGTAATGGGCTACTATCTAACAAATAAGTGGGAGAATAGATAACAGGAGTATTTATATATATACATATGCGGAAACTAAATCAAACCCCAAGACCTGGTATCGTAGTATAGAGCCAAACTACATACATGGAGTGCAAATAATCCAAAACAATATATACAGATGTCTCTGAATGGTAATAGAGTACATGAAGCAAAAGATAAACTAAAGCTAAGCTCCGATCGCCAAGAGCTCACCCTCAGTCTGAATTAGTCCCCCAACAGATCTCCAAGCATGAATCACAGCGATCTAACGGCGATGGCCCACGCTAGGATCTGCACCCAAAGATGCAGGGGGTAGGGTGAGCACCAAATGCGAAGCATAAGGTACCCAGTAGGTATCATAGGCCGACTGGGCACATATAAGATAAAAGCGTAGTAACAGACAGAATAGAAGCAAGCAGTCACAGAAATCAACGAAAGGTACACAGGAACTAGCCCAGAGGGAAATCAACAGAACCACATGTGAGGCTAGTAAGCAGAATATACACACCATAGGCACAGGTGAAAGTAAGAAACAACGCACCTGGGGTCCTTGCAATAACAGTGTATACATAATAAGTTTACGAAATGGACGGTATACTGGTAACCTCAAGTGTAAGAAGAAGAGAGAAAGAGTAATGATAGGCATGCTTAGAGACATGAATCAAGCCCAACTAATCATATCAATCTCAAATCCAGTAACTAAAAGTCTAGCATTAATCAATTTTATAATTAACCGTAACAGGGAACAATTTTACAAGTAAATAGAAAGAGTCTACCTACAGTCCCCCGGCCGCCCATACAACCGAGGAACACAAACGAGTGAAAACAAACCCTCCGGCATCCCATACTATCGGAGCGTACAATCAAAAAACAACAAACAAGGGTGGAACCTCAAACAATGAGTGATATGATGCATGAAGATCTCAAGTGAAATGGTATCTCTGTATGTACCTCCTCCGATGCCGATCGGGCCCAGCAGGTAGGTTCCATGGAAGGACACTGCCCGTATACCTCTACTCCACCGTATACCCTTCCTCCGGCACACGCAGCACGCAGCCCCTGGCCCGGATGGCAAGGTCCATGGAGGTCCCTGACCCCATACTAAAACTCAGTATCAAAACCTGTCACTCGAAAACAAGTCCGGTATCAAGATAGAGACCCAGTCTCGAATATGCATGTCCAGACCCTGTCCAGGACTAAAGTAGTAGGAAAATATCTCAAAAAAACCCCTCTAAGGGTGCCCGGGCATAACCGGGTCTAAACAGTAGAAAGTCATCTCAGGTGCTCAGTCCGACCGAGGCTAAAAATGATCTTAAGTAGCAAGAAAACTCAACTAGCACCCCGGCCCTGCCGAGTCTAGCGTTAGTAGTAAAACTGGTGTTTTAAAACATAATTTTACTTTCTTTTACTCAGGAATATTCACAAGTTAAATCAAACCATTTCCAAATTATTTCCATAAAAAATGGGCCCCCCCGGGCCATGCAAGGTTTAGAAAATAGTGCCAGTAGGTCTGAAGCCCAAACCGTAGTAAAACCTGTATAAAACCTCTTTATATGCATGAAAATGGTATGATCAAACACAATAGCTGCCCAGCAGCTCACAATCAACCTATCGACCCTGCACAGGCCCACAGCTACTCAGCAAGCATAACCAGCCTAGAAGGATAATTCTATGCCCGGGACTCGCGGACATTCCCAAATCCCACCTTCTATGTTCCAGAGTCAACAAGGCCTCACAGGACCACAAGGGTAAATAAAATATATCGGCAATTACTACAAGCAACGGAGGAACAAAAGTAGGCGAACATGAATAAAGCGGTCGAGGTCTGTGGTACCAACCTAATAAACCAACCCAAGGATGCCCATTAATATAATTTTATCCTATATATGCGGAGTCTAGGGAAAATAAACCGTAACCTACCTGTCGTCCGATGACAAGCTCGAACCTCTCCGAAAAGAAGCTCCGAAACGAAATCAAACTTGAACTCGAGCTTGAATAACTTGACGTCGATAATTGATTTTCTTTTGGTGATCAAACGAGGTGTCAACGTAGTTTCTTTCCACAAAATGCTCTCCACGGTATGAACATATATACATAATTTGCAACTTTTGCTGACAATATATAACAACATTACCTAAGCTAAGTTAAGGATAAATACTAATATTATTTAATTAATTAATTAACTAATGTATGCCACTAATCCTATTATGGAAAGCCCACCACATCATTACAGGTTGTTGTCAACTCCCTCCACTTCCACGTGGGTGTGGGGTTGACACACCCAAGGATATTTTTGTTCCGGTATATACATACTCGGGTATTGCATAAGTTCGTGGTAAAATAAATATAATTTTTGAATATACCATAATTATTAGAAAATTATTTCGAATAAAACCTACTATATTATAATAATAAATTTTAGCATAACTAAATTTACTATCTCCGTTAAAATATTACAATGTATAAAAACCTTATAAAGTAAATACATATAAAATTATATCGTAACAAAAATATTTTTCATAAACCTTTAAAATATTTTAAAAAGGTAATAATAATATATCTTTTTACCAAATTCAACTTTCAAATAAAATATTTTCAAATACACGCGATGTTAATAAATTCTCAAACTTAGGCTCGCAACTCACCAACGCACGATTTTGATACTCAAGAACTCTCTTGGAATCCTCCCTTATGTTTTCTCACTATTTCAGAACTGAAATGACGTTTTAAAACATGAAGTTGAGGCTTAAATCGAGTTTGACCCGACCCGGTTCACGACCCGGTTCGCAACCCGGTTCCTGCCAGACAGTCCGCTGTAAAACAGTCATAACTTTTTACTCCGCGATCAGTTGGACGTGAGGTTTTGTGCGTTGGAAACTAGACTCGTAGATCTTCAATTTGGTATTTTGGGGGACTTCTAACTCTTTATATATTGAGATAAAAGCTCCGAGACATTTTACCCAAAGTTCAGAAAATTTATTAAAGAACTTACGATAACTTTTGCCGACTTGCTTGACTTCAAAACTTATAATGCGACCAAACAAATGGACCCGACACTGAAATACCAGTCCTGACGAGCCTTAAGTGACTTGGGGCCACTACAAACAAGCTCTAACGGTTCAAGGAAAATGTATACGTGGAAATAACCGGAAGGGTCATTACATAAATGGACCCCGGAAGTGGACTATACAGAAGAACAAATTCCCTATTTATATCAGAATTTTTATAATAACTTTTGGAATCTTTTCATAAGTTGAGGTATCATCAGCCTCTTCTTTGGCTATAGATGCAAAAGTAGGTCTTTGCCTTTGATAAAAATATTCTTGTAGGCGATCATCTAATGGATCAGTTGTTGGAATATCTCCCAAATTTATTGAAGCTGAACTTGAACTTGCAGCCTGAGAAGCTTTTGAGCTTATCAAACTCAATCCATAATTTTGTATAACTGGGGAACGTGGTACGGATCCATATGATGATCCTGATGATGAGGGGGATGATCTTCCCCTTCCTCTTCCTCTGTTCCCTCGGCCTCTAACCTTGGTTACCCAAGGAGGGTCCATCTTGTGAAGAAATATGTTAGTTATATTCACAAATATCAACATTATTATAGAAGCATCTTTCTTCTTCTAAAACGATAATATGTTCATATAACGAAGTGTCTGTTATCGTGCTATCTATAATTTTCCATATAATAAGTTCCTGCAAATCTCTGTTTAGAGGAACATCCTTTAAAATGGTTAAAAGAGTTTCTTCAGTAAAGTACGAGACTAAGAAGCTCATTGCGAAAGATATTCACGAGATAAAAAATCTGGGATAGAATTATCACTTCCCTTTTTATACTGAATATAGAAATCAAAAGGAGGTAATTGAGCTTGCCATCTAGCGAACATTAGCTTGGATGCATCATGTTTGAAATCTTTATCAAACATATATTTTACAGATTGAGCATCTGTTTTTATTAAAAACTTTTGATTGTATAAATCATCTTGGAATTTTAACACACATTTAACAATGGTTAACATTTCATGTGCCACCGTGGCATATTTTTTCTGAGCATTGCTCCATTTTCCTGAATGAAAACGTATCAAATATTCAGTCTTGTCATTCAGAATTATCTGCTTCAAAATTCCTCCATAGCCAATGTTAGAGGCATCGGTTTCTATAATCTCTGGCCAGCTAGGATTAGCCAGATTCAGACAAGGCAAGGTTTTAACCCTGATTTTGATATTCTTGACTAAGTCGGTGAGACTAGTGGTCCAAGGCTTTTTTTGATCCTTTTTAAGCCTATCATATAACGGAGCTAAATCTCTAGAAAGATTTTTGTAGAAAGGAGAAATATAATTCAAACTTCCCAAGAACCTCTGAAGCTACGTTCTATCTGTGATAACATCAGGAAATTTTGAAGCGAATTCAATAGATCTTTGAATAGGGGTTACTTTTCCTTGACAAATTAAATGTCAAAGAAACCTGACCTCAGTTTGGAAAAGACTCATTTTTGGTTTAGAAATTACCAACCCATTTTGAATCACAATTTTTTTAAACACGTCTAGGTGTTTAATATGAGTTTCTAACGTCTTAGAATAGATTAAAATATCATCAATATAGACTATAATAAAGTCTAAATAGGGATTGAAAATATCATTCATAATTTTCTGGAACTCTGAAGGAGCGTTTTTCAAACCGAAAGGCATAACGTTCCACTCATACTGTCCGAATGGGACGTTGAAAGCTGTTCTATAAGAATGATCTTTGAAGATTTGAATTTGCCAATAACCTGATTTTAAATCAAATTTTGAAAAGATGTTAGCATCATATAATCATGAAAGTAAATCCCTTTTGTTAGGAATAGGGTATCGAATCCATTTAAGATACTTGTTTAAAGGTTTGTAATTTATTACTAACCTGGGTACACCACGTTCTTTTTCAGCTGCATTATTAACATAAAAGGCAGTGCAAGACCAGGGGATTTGGAAGGTTTTATCAAACCCTTTTGTAATAACATATCTATTTCCTTTTTGAAGAATTCAACCAATTCGGCGTTCATCTGGCAGGGACGAGATTTAGTAGGAATATTATCCTCAGAGAAGCCTTCTTCATATGGAAGAGTCACAATATGCTTTTTTCTATTCCAAAAGGCACTAGGATGATCGGCACAAATATCAATGGCCATCTGCTCAGAAATCAATTTTATTTTTTCTTGTATTTTGGCAGACTTTAAAGTATCGAAGATATTCAAATTGAATAATTTAAATTGCAAGGAATCAATATGCCTTTGTTTCATATTAATCAAGGCGTTTATATCCGAGAAATAGGATCTGTGACAAAAGTACAACTGATGTTTTGTCCTTTGTAAGTAGCTGAAAAGCCCTCAGCCGTTATGCTTGTGAAAGGATAAATAACATTTATGAAAGGGGTTCCAAGTATAATAGGGGGGTATAACTGATTTTTCACTAGAAAGAAAAAGTGAGGAATACACACTTTATTTTGACAAATACGTGTATTCGGTAATTTGTATTATATATCAAGAGCATGGCCTGAAGCAGATATGACCATATGAGTTGTTTTTTCAAAATATTTGGATGGTATAAGGCCTTCTTGAATACAACTTACATCGGCCCCGCTATCAATCATAGCTATCTCAGTTATCGAAAAAGTATTATCAATCAAAATGGTGCATTTAACAAACCATTTGTGGGCAGTAACAATTTGCATCATCCCTAAAAACATGGTTTGCCTATTATCAGTAGTAATAGGTCTGGTCAAAGTATTATCTTCGATAATACCTTTACCTTTGCTATCTGCCTTTTCAATTTGAGAAAGGCGATTATCACATATAATCTGATTTTGCTTAAGCGCCTTAATTTCTCTTTTCAAATTTTCAACTTCTCCTTTTAAATCATCAAAAGAGGTATCTCTTATAACAACAGGTTGTATTGCTAATCTATTATAAACTTCAGACAAAGAATAAGGAGCAGAATAATTCAGTTCAAAATCATTTTTTGATCCAATTATTTTTGAGGAACTAGCTTTGTTATTAGCAGCTAGTTGAATGATTTTTTCACGAAAATTTTTATCAGTTACTTCTATTAACAATTCTATCACATTTTCAGAAGTAATGGTAAGTAAATTCATGTCTTCAAACTGTGATTGAAGTTTATAAAACTCATCATTTTCGCAATGACAAATATTGCTTTGGCATTTACAGGCTTCAGCCGTGGCCGTCTGGTTATTTCCAGATGGTTCAGGACGATCTACTTCTTTCTTTGAACTAAAATCAGAATCATAATCTGACTCAGAACCTGAGGTGTATAAAAAGCTATAAATCTTATCATGAATATCTTCATCTAGTTCCAAAGCTTTGAGCTTCTCAAGTTTACAATTGGGCGCTATATGACCAAATTTTCCTCACTTATAGCACTTGATCTTTGCGAGATCACGCTTAGATCTATTTTTCGTAAATCTATGAGACTTACGATGAGCTTTTCGTTCTTCTCTTTCTTCTCTAGACCTTCGTTTAGATCTCTTTCTATAATGACTATTATGATCTAAATCTCTAGCCTTTTTGTGCTTATTAGCAGTGGTATCAGGTAAACCAAACTGAGTACAAAAATCTCCTAATTGGGATTTTTCTCTAAGCTTGTCAATCTTAAGCTGTCTGGATAATTTCAATTTGTTGCACAATTTGATACCTTCTTGAGTGCATGCTCCTATGAGTTTTCCATAGGTATATGTGTTGTAAGGGATAGTCCCTTGAGGATTCCTTAAAGACTTTTTAACTCTTTCTGCAAATAAAAGTGGCAAGCCGTCTATAAACCTAGCTTTCCAGTACTCAAGACTGTTTTCGGGTAATTCCATTACTCGACTTAAATAAGTTTCTTTGTACCATCTAAATTCTCCTAAATGTCTACATCATAGGCCATTCAATAGGGAACGAACAGTTTCATATTGGTTGGTAAATCTACCATTAAAATGTTCTAGAATGGTTAAGACCAGTGTATAAACTGCGTCTTCTCTATTTCTTGCTAAAGACATTCCTAGGTTGTCAACACCTTCATTGTCAGCAATGGCATTTATAGTCGTAGCCTTTGCTTCAATACTCATATAATTGTCCCACCAGCCTCTTAATTGACCAGTAAAACCAGCAATGATCATTTTGCAAATATTTCTATCCGAATTATTAGTACTTTTACAGATAGTTGAATACATAAGCATTCTATGGACGAGAATAGTAAGCTGTCTATCAGTCAAGCCATCCAGGTTCCATTCATAGATTTCAGTACCACTATAAGAGGTATTAGTCTGGTTCCAATCCCGTTCTTCAATTAGAACATCTTGAGGGGTTGGTCTAGAATAATAATACGTTTGCATACTAGGTTTATGAGCAAAGTTGGTATTACCACTATTTTTCTTAGGATAGCCGCGAAGTTTATTAACTTCAAGATCAATTTGATCCTTTAAATCAAAAGTGTTTTCTATATCAGTTGCAAAACCTTCTGACAAATCGATAGGATTAGCCCCTAATTCAGAAAACTTTTTATCAAGAAGTTCTTCTAACTCTCGAAGAGGTTTGAAAACAAAGCCCTGAATCTCAGGGGGTCTCTGGACATGAGTAGGGAGCTTAGAAAGCTGAGTTGAACTAGAAGCCGGATCAGAATCCTTCACGTTGGTTTTTATCTGAATCACCAAAGCCGTCAGTTCGTCTAACTTTTTATCAAGAGAACTAATATGCTCTCCTAAGACTTTAACATAAAGTCCTAAATAATTATTTTGAGCGATGAGATTATTAATCTCATTTATACTAACAATTGCCACATCATCTTCAATAAATTTTTGAAATGCAGTGAAAGTGATACCTACATTATTAGGTAAAACAAACGATGACTGTGGGGGATAAACAGTTTTTATAATATCACCTTTTACATCTTTGTACGAACGTTCAAGAACATTGATGAACAAAGGCAAATAAGTGGTTATGAACCAAGGAACAAAAACATAATATGATTATGTAAAGCACAACTTTCATAAAATTCTTGAGAAATATTATTTAGATCGTTCTCACTATAAGTGTCAAAAAACCAAGTTTTAAACCGATTCCACTTGTCATTTGAAAATTCATTTTGGATGTATTTTCTTGTCAGTGAACTTGGACTAAAATCAATCTGGTGTACATCCATAATCAAATCTCATTAGGGTTAAAGTCCATTTCGGACACAGAGGGGATATCTTTATCAGAGACATCCGAGGAATTATCTTTAGTTCTTACCACATTTAACTGAGGATCAATCTTTATTTCAGCCTTTTTATTAGAGGCAATAGAAGATAATGTGTGCAAAGAAGCGGCTCGATTTTGAGCTGGACCGTAAATAGGCTCGATAGGTGAAATATAATGCAAATTAGGTAATAGTGGGCCATAAGCCACTGTGGATTCAATCGAACCCATTAGAGATTGACGAATATTTAAATTCCTAGCATCTCTGAGAGCAGCTAGAAAAGTTTCAGGCTACCCTTTAAGGGTCAAAGGTTTAAAGGCAATTTGAACCATACCAATATGCAGATAGTTATAACGATGTTTATATAAATCAATATCATGTTTGTTTAACAAATGAATAGTCTGTTTTGACGAATTCAACGCAACAGATTGCTCAGTGGTTTTTATCAATTATTTAGAAGAAAGTTTATCAAACCAGCCATAATCATAAATGGTTTTAATATCAATCTTTGGAATAGTCCATTTATTAAGTAAATCAAGATTTTGAGGTATATCTACCTTTTCCAAACGAGTACTTTTAGTACTGATTTCCCTGAGATCCATCAAGACAAAGATGTATCTATGTCTAAAACTAATCTCAATTTTATATATACCATGAACGTTACCTAGGCTCTGATAGTAAAGAAGCAGGATCGGAGACCGGGCGGTAGTCCGCCATAGTCAAAGATCTAGCAAGTTAAGTATCCTTAAAAGTACTAATAAGGATCAAGATATATATAGATTGATCTATGATTTGATGACTGTATGAAAGCTGTTAAAGCTTTTACCCAGGCAAGGGGCCTGTCGAGATCCAGTACATACAGTTATTAAACCCATGTGTCTAGCAGTTCTAACCGGGTAGAGACGCCCTTTTTCTCCTTTAACGGGCTTCAGACCGCGGCTGACTAGATGGAGTCACTAAGACAAAGCTAATAACAATAGTATCGGATCTGACTGTGCCACCATCTCAGAACCAAGTGAAGAAACCATACATAAATTTGTTTATATCTAGATAAAGTCTAGATCTTTCATGGTAAATATAAACGCGAAGTTAGTTATTCGACATAGATACAACTTAGTTTAGCCGGACATGGTCACGGCATTGCTCTAGGATAATTAAAATAAAATAACAAAGATAAAATAATTACCTTGAAGCACTTTTTTCTATTTACTCCGGTTGGTATCCGGCACACCTTTACAATATTAGAGAGAGAGAGGGGGAGTAGTGAGAGAAAAACTAGAAAAATGGTTTTTTAAACCCTTGTTCCTACTACAAACGAAGGACTCCCTTATTTATTGGAAAATATAAAACATTTGGAATCTTTCTACAGTCCCAAATGGGACCCATTCATCCCTTACACAGTTTATCTACTGTAGTTTGAACATATCATGTATCTTTTCCTATAACCAATCAACGTTTCACAAATCATTATATCTTATCTTTTCCCTTTAGCCTTCGCAAGAAATCCTCTGCTTTTTCCAGCATATCTTCTGGAGTGGATTCGCTCAGTTGAGCTTCCTGCATATCTGATGTATCATGTATATTTGTTGTATCATCACTGGCCTCACTCCTCATTGAAGTGTCAGATTTTTCATATTGTGTTTTGTTGAGGAGCAGATTTTTTCTGATTTCATCAAGATATTTCTTGATCATTTCTTCCTTATCTCCATTTTGAACGGAGATTCTTCTGGCCATGTTCCGAACCGAGCTGTCTTGTACAAAAACATCCTTCTGAGGGGCAAGACTGTATTCTTGGTATTAGCACTATTTTTCTTAGGATAGCCACGAAGTTTATTAACTTCAAGATCAATTTGTTCTTCTGTATAGTCCACTTCCGGGGTCCATTTATGAATCCATGGGATGGAAAATTCAATAAAGAAATATATCTGATCAATTTTTTCCATATAACAAATATGATCCATGAGATATATCTCATTAAGTTTGGGTGATACTTTCGCCCATTCTTTGTATAACTTAAAAAAATAGTTCTGCCAATATTTTTGTTGTTGGACCGTGGTATGACCACCAATTTAGAAACCAATTAGGAATTCGTTCTGCGAATATCTTCGCACAAATCTTTAAGAACCAAGTGTGTTTGCATTTCTCGTTATTATAAATAAGGGCTTTATCAAAGACATGGACGTAGTCCCAGTATGTGAAATTCATGGGTACGCTTTTTAGGCTTATCTGCCTTTCTTTCATTGTGGATATACCCCAATCTTCAACAGATATGATCTACTTAATTATCATCTTTGAGAAGTTATTGTCACGACCCAATTTCTCGGTCATGATGGCACCTACAACCCCTGGTAGGTGAACCAATCCCCGTAGCTCAGGACAGTTAGTAATGGACTACTATCTAACAAATAAGGGAACAAGATGAAGAGAATAGATAACAGGGATATATATATATACATATACGGAAACTAAACCAAACCCCAAGACCTGGTATCATAGTATAGAGCCAAAACTACATACATAGAGTGCAAACGATCCAAAACAATATATACAGATGTCTCTGAATGGTAATAGAGTACATGAAGCAAAGGATAAACTAAAGCTAAGCTCCGATCGCCAAGAGATCACCCTCAGTCTGAAGTAGTCCCCAACAGATCTCCAAGCACGAATCACAGTGATCTAACGGCGATGGCCCACGCTAGGATCTGCACCCAAAGATGCAGGGGGGTAGGGTGAGCACCAAATGAAAAGCATAAGGTACCCAGTATTTATCATAGGCCGACTGGGCACATATAAGATAAAAGCGTAGTAACAGAAAGAATAGAAGCAAGCAGTCACAGAAATCAACGAAAGGTACACAGGAACTAGCCCAGAGAGAAATCAACGGAACCACACGTGAGGCCAGCAAGCAAAATATATACACCATAGGCACATGTAAAAGTAAGTAACAACGCACCTTGGGTCCTTGCAATAACAGTGTATACATAATAAGTTTACGAAATGGATGGTATACCGGTAACCTCAAGTGTAAGAAGAGGGAAAGAGTAATGATAGGCATGCTCAGAGACATGAATCAAACTCAACTAATCATATCAATCTCAATCCAAAAACTAACAGTTTAGCAGTAACCAATTTCATTCTTAACCGTAACAGGGAATAATTCTGTAAGTAAATAGCAAGAGTCTACGTACAGTCCCCCGGCCGCCCATACAACCGAGGAACACAAACAAGTGAAAACAAACCCTCCGGCATCTTATACTACCGGAGCGTACAATCAATAAACAACAAACAATGGTGGAACCACAAACAATGAATGATATGATGCATGAAGATCTCAAGTGAAATGGTATCTCTTTATGTACCTCCTCCGGTGCCGATTCGGCCCAGCAGGTAGGTTCCATGGAAGGACACTGCCCGTATACCTCTACTCTGCCGTATACCCTTCCTCCACACACGCAGCCCGAAGCCCCAGGCCCGGATGGAAAGGTCCATGGAGGTCCCAGACCCCATACTAAAACTCAGTATCAAACATGTCGTCACGCAAGTCTGGTTTCAAGATAGAGACCCAGTCTCGAATATGCATGCCCAGACCCTGTCCAGGACTAAAGTAGTAGGAAAATATCTCAAAAAAAACCCTCCAAGGGTGCCCGGGCATAACCGGGTCTAAACAGTAGAAAGTCATCTCAGGTGCTCGGTCCGACCGAGGCGAAAAATCATCTCAAGTAGCAAGAAAACTCAACTAGCACCCCGGCCCTGCCGAGTCTAACGTTAACCGTAAAACTGGTGTTTTAAAACATAATTGTACTTTCTTTTACCCAGGAAAATTCACAAGTTAAATCAAACCAGTTTCAAATCATTTTCATTAAAAATAGGCCCTCGGGGCCATGCAAGGTTCGAAAATAGTGCCAGTAGGCCCAAAGTCAAAACCATAGTAAAACATGGATAAAACCTCTTTATATGCATGGAAATGGTATGATCACACACAGTAGCTGCCCAGCAGCTCACAATCAACCTATCGACCTTGCACAGGCTCACAGCTACTCAGCAAGCATAACCAGCCTAGAAGGATAATTCTATGCCCGGGACTCGCGGACATTCCCAAAATCCCACCTTCTATGTTCCAGAGTCAACAAGGCCTCACAGGACCACAAGGGTAAATAAAATATATCGGCAAATACTACAAGCAACGGAGGAACAAAAATAGGCGGACATGAATAAAACGGTCAAGGTCTGTGGTACCAACCTAATAAACTAACCCAAGGATGCCCATTAATACAATTTTATCCTATATATACGGAGTCTAGGGAAAATAAATCGTAACCTACCCGTCGTCTGATGACAAGCTCGAACCTCTCCGAAAAGAAGCTCCGAAATGAAATCAAACTTGAACTCGGGCTTGAATAACTTGACGTCGATAATTGATTTTCTTTCGGTGATCGAACGAGGTGTCAACGTAGTTTCTTTCCACCAATACTCTCCACGGTATGAACATATATACCTAATTTGCAACTTTTGCTGACAATATATATCAATATTACCTAAGCTAAGTTAAGGATAAATACTAATATTATTTAATTAATTAATTAACTAATGTATGCCACTAATCCTAATATGAAAATCCCACCACATCATTACAGGTTGTTGTCAACTCCCTCCACTTCCACGTGGGTGTGGGGTTGACACACCCAAGGATATTTTTGTTCCGGTATATACATACTCGGGTATTGCATAAGTTCGTGGTAAAATAAATATAGCTTTTTGAATATACCATAATTAATAGAAAATCATTTCAAATAAAACCTACTATATTATAATAATAATTTTTAACATCACTAAATTTACTATCTCCGTTAAAATATTACAATGTATAAAAACCTTATAAAATAAATACATATACAATTATATCGTAACAATTTTTTTTTTCATAAACCTTTAAAATATTTTTAAAAGGTAATAATAATATAACTTTTTACCAAATTCAACTTTCAAATAAAATATTTTCAAATACACGTGATGTTAATAAATTCTCAAACTTAGGCTCGCAATTCACCAACGCACTATTTTGATACTCAAGAACTCTCTTGGAATCCTCCCTTATGTTTTCTCATTGTTTCAGAACTGAAATGGCGTTTTAAAATGTGAAGTTGAGGCTTAAATCGAGTTTGACCCGACCCGGTTCGCGACTCGGTTCGCAACCCGATTCCTGCCAGACAGTTCGCGGTAAAACAGTCATAACTCTTTACTCCAAGATCAGTTGGACGTGAGGTTTTATGCGTTGGAAACTAGACTCGTAGACCTTCGATTTGGTATTTTGGGGGACCTCTAACTCTTTATATATTGGGAGAAAAGCCCTGAGATATTTGACCCAAAGTTCAGAAAATTTATTAAAGAAACTTACGATAACTTTTGCCGACTTACTTGTCTTCAAAACTTATCATACGACCAAACAAATGGACCCGGAACCAAACTAACGGTCCCAACAAGCCTTAAATGACTTGGGGCTGCTACAAACAAGCTCTAACGGCACAAGGAAAACGTATACGTGGAACTGACCGGAAGGGTCATTACAGTTATAAACGTTCTCATCTGCGTTATATCCGCTGAAATGCTGAAATTCAGCACTTCCTGTACTTATAAAGATTGTCTCGTAATAAGCTCGGGTTTTGTATGACTCACCCGGAAAATATAATCCATTAATTAAGTACCTTTGGAATATTTTCCAAGGTTCTTCCTTCCTCTGAATATCAGAGTTTTCTAGGAGAAATATCATTTTCCTTTTTGGAATCTTTTCATAAGTTGAGGTATCATCAGCCTCTTCTTTGGCTATAGATGCAAAAGTAGGTCTTTGCCTTTGAGATAAATATTCTTGTAGGCGATCATATAATGGATCAGTTGTTGTAATATCTCCTAAATTTATTGAAGCTGAACTTGAACTTGCAGCCTGAGAAGCTTTTGAGTTTATCAAACTCAATCCATAATTTTGTATAACTGGGGAACGTGGTACGGATCCATATGATGATCCTGATGATGAGGGGGACGATCTTCCCCTTCCTCTTCCTCTGTTCCCTCGGCCTCTAACCTTGGTTACCCAAGGAGGGTCCATCCTATGAAGAAATATGTTAGTTATATTCACAAATATCAACATTATTATAGAAGCATCTTTCTTCTTCTAAAATGATAATATCTTTATATAACGAAGTGTCTGTTATCGTGCTATCTATAATTTTCCATGTAATAAGTTCCTGCAAATCTCTGTTTAGAGGAACAGCCTTTAAAATGGTTAAAAGAGTTTCTTCAGTAAAGTACGAGACTAAGAAGCTCATTGCGAAAGATATTCACGAGATAAAAAATCTGGGATAGAATTATCACTTCCCTTTTTATACTGAATATCGAAATCAAAAGGAGCTAATTGAGCTTGCCATCTAGCGAACATTAGCTTGGATGCATCATGTTTGAAATCTTTATCAAACATATACTTTATAGATTGAGCATCTGTTTTTATTAAAAACTTTTGATTGTATAAATCATCTTGGAATTTTAACACACATTTAACAATAGTTAACATTTCATGTGCCACCGTGGCATATTTTTTCTGAGCATCGCTCCATTTTCCTGAATGAAAACGTATCAAATATTCAGTCTTGTCATTCGGATTGATCTGCTTCAAAATTCCTCCATAGCCGATGTTAGAGGCATCGATTTCTATAATCTTTGGCCAGCTAGGATTAGCCAGAGTCAGACAAGGCAAGGTTTTAACCCTGATTTTGATATTCTTGACTAAGTCGGTGAGACTAGTGGTTCAAGGCTTTTTCTGATCCTTTTTAAGCCTATCATATAACGGAGCTAAATCTCTAGAAAGATTTTTGTAGAAAGGAGAAATATAATTCAAACTTCCCAAGAACCTCTGAAGCTGAGTTCTATCTGTGATAACATCAGGAAATTTTGAAGCGAATTCAATAGATCTTTGAATAGGAGTTACTTTTCCTTGACAAATTAAATGTCCAAGAAACCTGACCTCAGTTTGGAAAAGACTCATTTTTGGTTTAGAAATTACCAACCCATTTTGAATCACAATTTTTTAAACACGTCTAGGTGTTTAATATGAGTTTCTAACGTCTTAGAATAGATTAAAATATCATCAATATAGACTATAATAAAGTCTAAATAGGGATTGAAAATATCATTCATAATTTTCTGGAATTCTGAAGGAGCGTTTTTCAAACCGAAAGGCATAACGTTCCACTCATACTGTCCGAATGGGACGTTTAAAGTTGTTCTATAAGAATGCTCTTTGAAGATTTGAATCTGCCAATAACCTGATTTTAAATCAAATTTTGAAAAGATGTTAGCATCATATAATCTTGAAAGTAAATCTCTTTTATTAGGAATAGGGTATCGAATCCATTTAAGATACTTGTTTAAAGGTTTGTAATTTATTACTAACCTGGGTACACCACGTTCTTTTTTAGCTGCATTATTAACATAAAAGGCAGTGCAAGAGCAGGGGGATTTGAAAGGTTTTATCAAACCCTTTTGTAATAACATATCTATTTCCTTTTTGCAGAATTCAACCAATTCGGCGTTCATCTGGCAGGGATGAGATTTAGTAGGAATATTATCCTCAGAGAAGCCTTCTTCATATGGAAGAGTCACAATATGCTTTTTTCTATTCCAAAAGGCACTAGGATGATCGGCACAAATATCAATGGCCATCTGCTCAGAAATCAGTTTTATTTTTTCTTGTATTTTGGCAGACTTTAAAGTATCGAATATATTCAAACTGAATAATTCAAATTGCAAGGAACCAATATGCCTTTGTTTCATATTAATCAAGGCGTTTATATCACGAGAAACAGGATCTGTGACAAAAGTATAACTGATGTTTTTTCCTTTGTAAGTAGCTGAAAAGCCCTCAGTCGTTATGCTTGTGAAAGGATAAATAGCATTTATGAAAGGGGTTCCAAGTATAATAGGGGGGTATAACTGATTTTTCATTAGAAAGAAAAAGTGAGGAATACACACTTTATTTTGACAAATACGTGTATTCGGTAATTTGTATTCTATATCAAGAGCATGGCCTGAAGCAGATCTGACCATATGAGTTGTTTTTTCAAAATATTTGGTTGGTATAAGGCCTTCTTGAATACAACTTACATCGGCCCCGCTATCAATCATAGCTATATCAGTTATCGAAAAAGTATTATCAATCAAAATGGTGCATTTAACAAACCATTTGTGGGCAGTAACAATTTGCATCATCCCTAAAAACATGTTTTGCCTATTATCAGTAGTAATAGGTCTGGTCAAAGTATTATCTTCGATAATACCTTTACCTTTGCTATCTGCCTTTTCAATTTGAGAAAGGCGATGATCGCATATAATCTGATTTTGCTTAAGCGCCTTAATTTCTCTTTTCAAATTTTCAACTTCTCCTTTTAAATCATCAAAAGAGGTATCTCGTATAACAACAGGTTGTCTTGCTAGTCTATTATAAACTTCAGACAAAGAATAAGGAGCAGAATAATCCAGTTCAGAATCATTTTTTGATCCAAAAGATTTTGAGGAACTAGCTTTGTTATTAGCAGCTAGTTGAATGATTTTTTCACGAAGATTATTATCAGTTACTTCCTTTAACAATTCTATCACATTTTCAGAAGTAATGGTAAGTAAATTCATGTCTTCAAACTGTGATTGAAGTTTATAAAAATCATCATTTTCGCAATGACAAATATCGCTTTGGCATTTACAGGCTTCAACCGTGGCCATCTGGTTATTTCAAGATGGTTCAGGACGATCTACTTCTTCCTGTGAACTAGAATCAGAATCATAATCTGACTCGGAACCTGAGGTGTATAAAAAGCTATAAATCTTATCATGAATATCTTCATCTAGTTCCAAAGCTTTGAGCTTCTCAAGTTTACAATTGGGCGCTATATGACCAAATTTTCCGCACTTATAGCACTTGATCTTTGCGATATCACGCTTAGATCTATTTTTCATAAATCTATGAGACTTACGATGAGCTTTTCGTTCTTCTCTTTCTTATCTAGACCTTCGTTTAGATCTCTTTCTATAATGACTATTATGATCTAAATCTCTAGCCTTTTTGTGCTTATTAGCAGTGGTATCAGGTAAACCAAACTGAGTACAAAAATCTCCTAATTGGGATTTTTCTCTAAGCTTATCAATCTTAAGCTGTCTGGATAATTTCAATTTGTTGCACAATTTGATACCTTCTTGAGTGCATGCTCCTATGAGTTTTCCATAGGTATATGTGTTGTAAGGGATAGTCCCTTGAGGATTCCTTAAAGACTTTTTAACTCTTTCTGCAAATAAAAGTGGCAAGCCGTCTATAAACCTATCTTTCCAGTACTCAAGACTGTTTTTGGGTAATTCCATTACTCGACTTAAATAAGTATCTTTGTACCATCTAAATTCTCCTAAATGTCTACATCATAGGCCATTCAATAGGGAACGAACAGTTTCATATTGGTTGGTAAATCTACGATTAAAATGTTCTAGAATGGTTAAGACCAGTGTATAAACTGCGTCTTCTCTGTTTCTCGCTAAAGCCATTCCTAGGTTGTCAACACCTTCATTGTCGGCAATGGCATTTATAATCGTAGCCTTGGCTTCAATACTCATATAATTGTCCCACCAGCCTCTTAATTGACCAGTAAAACCAGCAATGATCATTTTGCAAATATTTCTATCAGAATTATTAGTACTTTTACAGATAGTTGAATACATAAGCATTCTATGGACGAGAATAGTAAGCTGTCTATCAGTCAAGCCATCCAGGTTCCATTCATAGATTTCAGTACCACTATTAGAGGTATTAGTCTGGTTCCAATCCCGTTCTTCAATTAGAACATCTTGAGGGGTTGGTCTAGAAAAATAATACGTTTGCATACTAGGTTTATGAGCAAAGTTGGTATTACCACTATTTTTCTTAGGATAGCCGCGAAGTTTATTAACTTCAAGATCAAATTGATCTTTTAAATCAAAAGTTTTTCCGATATCAGTTGCAAAACCTTCTGACAAATCGATAGGATTAGCCCCTAATTCAGAAAACTTATTATCAAGAAGTTCTTCTAACTCTCGAAGAGGTTTGAAAACAAAGCCCTGAATCTCAGGGGGTCTCTGGACATGAGTAGGGAGCTTAGAAAGCTGAGTTGAACTAGAAGAAGGATCAGAATCCTTCACGTTGGTCTTTATCTGAATCACCAAAGCCGTCAGTTCGTCTAACTTTTTATCAAGAGAACTAATATGCTCTCCTAAGACTTTAACATAAAGTCCTAAATAATTATTTTGAGCGATGAGATGATTAATCTCATTTATACTAACAGTTGCCACATCATCTTCAATAAATTTTTGAAATACAGTAAAAGTGATAAATACATTATTAGGTAAAACAAACGATGATTGTGGGGGATAAACAGTTTTTATAATATCACCTTTTACATCTTTGTACGAACGTTCAAGAACATTGATGAACAAAGGCAAATAAGTGGTTATGAACCAAGGAACAAAAAACATAATATGATTATGTAAAGCACAACAACAACAACAACAACATACCCAGTGTATTCCCACAGCGTGGGGTCTGGGGAGGGTAGAGTGTACGCAGACCATACCACTACCTCAGAGGTGAGGTAGAGAGGCTGTTTCCGATAGACCCCCGGCTCAAGACAAAATAGTCTAAAAATAGGCTAAAAAGGGCATATCAATGATATAGGATAAAAAACAAGATAAAACTACAAGAGACGGTAGAAAGTAATATGTAGTAACAAACAACAGACAGACAGAAACAGAGCACTGCCACACA